>CAJQZJ010000143.1:818494-881102 GCA_907164525.1 Lophiomys imhausi | reverse complement strand
AGCACATGAATTACTGAGCTCTCGATTGGTTAGATCTTTATAGTTTTACAAAGAGCTCACTGAGTTCCAGGAGGAATGTCCAACCCCAGATCAATTAAAACATTTTCTAGTTCCATGTCATATGTTATGATAAAAGGTGAAATTTGATTAGAAGTGTTTCTCTCCCATAGTTTGTTTTATTTGGCCATGAACCTTCTAGTGAGTTAAGGACAGCTAGTGCCTCAATTTTTCTAGCAGGACATTGGCAATATGATGCAAAATGGCATTAGTAGTGGCTTTATTCTTTGGGTTTTTCTCCAGTTTACTTTGGGGATCTATTCATCAAATGGGGAAGTTGATGCATACCTGCCATAAAAAGAGTGACTATGGATGTGATCATGTTATTGCTATTACCCTAAACATTGGAGCAATCTAGATCACACATTTAGATGGATTTAGTTACAAAGAACAGATGATCTGTAACCAACCAATTGAGCTAGAGAATGATGGTAAATACTATGATTTTGTGCTTAAATCCAATAGTAGGTCTAGCCTAGTTGCTTGGAAACCTAACAGATAATAGGTCTGATGATTTCAAGTATAAATTAGATCATTTAATGTAAAAAGCTCATGACTAATAGATTTTCTTCTATTGATATAGATTCAACAGACTACGAGTGAGGTGTCTGTAATGCATAATGAAGCAGATATGTTGGAGAAAGGTCATGCACATGATTTTCAGAGACTGTATTCAGTGCTCAGAGATCTAGTTACTGCTCTTTCTGACACACTCTCAGATTGGATATTAAAAGTCACTGACGGCCATTTAACCAGGCAGAGAGAATATAGGAAGGCAGAACTTCCTTGGAGGAACTAAGGAAACCTGGGAAAATACAAAACAAGTTCTATTTCTGCCAGGACACTCAGAAGCAGACAGATGTCTCAGTGTGAGCTCTGAAGGTACAGCAAGCTCCCTGGCAGATTGAGAATAGTTGGTCAGATTAACTTATATGAGCTACTTGAGAGTCAGCTAAGTTCTAAGCATTGAAACAACGAAAGGTCTTGGTGTATTTAATTATTGGGAAAAAGGCTGTCCTTGGTCTCAGGCCTTATCACCAGGACAGGTCAGGCCTCTGAGTAAGGCTAGTCATCCCTATTGGGCTTAAGGGTAGGGCTGCTTTGCTGGCCTAAAATATCAGTTTGTCGTTATTAATAAATGTATGTGTTAACAAAGGTTCAGTTTCACAGAAATTCATAAAAAAACATACTCTTGTGGCCCAGTTTTCCTGACAGTAATAGGACTCATGGGATAAGCAGGGACAATATGTACATTTTACACAAGATGATACCAAGAAGAAATCTGTTCCTAATTACAGCACATATTTTTGTATGTTATTTTTAGTGATAGTAAATTTTGCATATTTATAAATAACCATGTGATAAAAATAATTTATTATGTGGTTATTTCATGGTAGAAAAAACATTGTTCAATTGATTTTGAATGTGAATAGAATTTTGAATGTACCACATTGGTTTATTTTTTCCTAATCACAGAATATTGAAAATATGTGATTCTTATTTATAACTGCAAAATAATATGACTTATGGATTCACATTTTCAAAATACAGAACTTGACAAAAAGTTAAATGAAACATAACCAATACAAAAAAGTGGAAACTCACCCAAAAGATTTTTTAAGGTGTGGGAAGTTGTTTGCCTTCTGCAGACATGTTGATAAATAGTCTCATATATTTAATGAATTGTGCATTTCAGCAAGATAAAGAGCAAGAAATATTAAATTGTTAGCTCTTGATATAATAATTTCGCAGTCTTTAAAATGTTCTTGTACTATATGTTGCTGAATTATTCAGACAAACTCTTTTATAATTTAATAACATCAACTATGTACACCTGCATCATTTGACTTCTAAGATCTAGGACTCTTTTATTCTCGTCACAATTAATAACTTACATCAGGATTGTCTCTTACTTTATCAGAATAACACATAAATACATATTCCAAGTTGTTTTATATGTTTTAGTAAATTCTATGATGTTTCCTGAAGTACTTGAGTCTGTGTGATATCTTATCATATTCTAACAAACAAGTACAAAATGTTTAAAGAAAGAAACAATGAATAAATGTTAGAAGACTCCTTGGGCTAAATTAAGCATCCAGGAAACATGCTGGCATAACTTGTTTACCAACACAAACTTTTTAAAATAATTATGGTCTCATGTACAATATTTATTTGTTCAAATATGATTCCAGTTATTACTAGAATAACCACTTGAAGGTTCCATGAAAAAGGATGATTTCATAATTTTTGTTGGTGTTTGGGAGGTTGCACATCCTGGAGACCTCATGTACATAGTTAAAAGCCAAGTACAGTGCACCTTGGCATCTTTCCAAGTTCTTCACTGTCCTCATATTCACTCCTATGTTCATATATCATCTATTTTCTGGTTTATTATATTAGATTCTATCCATCTATTATCTATCTATCTATCTATCTATCTATCTATCTATCTATCTATCTCGTTCCCTCTCTCTCTCTTTCACATACACACCACAAACACAAACACACACACATTGATGAAGGTATGCACATGCATATTAAGGCCAGAGGTCAATCTTGGTGTCATTCCTAAAGAATTTCCCATCTTGTTAATTGAGATGGAGTCCCACTGCACCTTGAGCTCACAGATTCAAGCACGTGGGTACATGGCCTATCCAGGAGCTCAAGATGCAGTGGTACTACATCACAAATATTAAGAAAGAAAATTACTTTCAGAATGAAGTCCACCTTACTGTAATGTCATATGACTGTTCTTTCATGGTCTCCAGCTTTATTTCTCATTCCTCTTTCAAAAGTGCTTTTCGTCTCCCAAGATTTTATGTGATGCTCGCCCTATTAAAATTTAACTGTTCTTTTTGTAACTGGTGTATAACTATGGTAGATAATACTTGGTTCCATATAGATAAATTATTTCAAGAATTTGAAGTATTTTGAACATATTTATCCCCTTCATTTTCCTCCCTTCAGTTACTTTTACCTTTTTCTCTGCCACTAGGCATCTTGTACTAGTCACCAACTTTTGTATTGTAAACTTTTCATACCACAAAACACATACATAGTTTAACGTATCAATTAATGATTCTAAGACTAATAAATAAGAGAAAGTGTGACACTTTTTTTTTTTTTTGCTTCTGACTTATTTCCCTTAACCAGAAAGTCACCAGTTACAACAATTTACCAGCAACACGATTGACTTCCTTTTCCCGGCTGGATAAAACTCTGTGCTCTAGTATATTGTTTTTAAGACTTAATCTGATGAATGACACTACATTGAGTAGGATTATTGTGAACACAGATACAACAAACACCGATACATCTTTCTGTGATGTGCTGCATTAGAATTCTCTAGGCATATTCCCAGGTGTAGCATAGCTGGAAGGTATGCTAATTCTTTTACTAAGGAGTAAAGTCATGCTGATTTCCACAGTAGCTATCCAAGTTTATACCCACATTAGTAATGTAATGCAGTTTGATTTTTATCTCACCATCATTACCCTCAGCAGCATTTCTTGACTTTTGATTGTTGAATGATGATTGCTGGTTGGATGAGATGCTATCTCAGTATAGCCTTAGCTCACATTTCCCCCATGGCTAAGTATATTATACATTGTTTCCTATGTTAAAGGCTTTTGTAGTTCATTTCTGACCACTCTCTTTATTTGAATTGCTTATTTATGGGATTCTATTTTTAAAATGTTTGTAATTTTTTGTCATTTAAATAATCTGTCAAACTTTATTAGAAGAATAGCTAGCAACCACTTCCTTCCACTCTATAATGTTTCTTCACTTTGGCAATTGTGTCCTTTATTGTTCACAGGCTTTATAAATCCAGGTAATACCATTTTTCAAGTCTTGATGTTATTTCCTGAGCTATTGTCATCCGTTCAGAATGTCTTCTTGGCATGTATCTTAAATTGCTTTCTATATTTGCTACCAATAGTTTCAGATAGTTATGTCTTATATTAATATTTTTGATCCCATTTACATTTTTGATCAGCATGGGAGTTTAGCGATGCTCCATTTCTGACCTGGGCTAGTCCACCCGTCCTTAGGCAACCTAGTGGTCCCCCTCTCCCAGGAGGTCACCATAGTGATGCCGGACTTAGAAGTTTCCATTTTTGAAAATACTTATTTTTTTTTAGCATACTTCTTTTAAAAATAAATTCATCTTAGACACGTGGATGATTTCCTCAATTTATAGGTCATCTCATGTACCTCATCAGAGTTAATATATGTTTAAAACTATCATCACCTGCCAATTACCAGGGATTAAATGTTATATTTTCATGTCTTATTGCACATCTCTAGTCCTTAAATGTGATCTTTTTCAAGATGGTGTTTGTTATCTTCGAGAGTTTTTTTTTTTTTTCTTCTCTCATACATTACAGCCTGGCCACAATTTCTTCCCCCTCCAGTCCTAGCTGTCCCTCTTCCCATTTCCCCTCTCCTCCAGATCCACTCCTCTTTCAGTTCCCTTAAGAAAAGAGCAGGCCTCCCAAAGACCTAAGAACATGACCTAACATATTACCACAAGACTAGGCACAAACCCTCATATTAAGGACAGATAAGCCAACCCAGTAGGAGGAAACGGGTCTCAAGCACAGGCAAAAGAGTCAACGGTACCCTGACTTCCACTATTAGGAGTTCCACAAGAACACCAAGCTACCCAACAATAATATATATGCAGAGGACCTAGCTCATTTCCATACAAGGTCATGCTTGTCACTTTATGAGACTTGTTTAGTTGACTCTGTGAGTCATATGTTCCTCCAATCCTTCCTATTCATCTTCTGCGAGGTTCCCATGGCTCTGCCTAGTGTTTCTCTCTGAATCTCTGTATCTACTTCCATAAGCTGCTGGATGGTGTCTCTTTGATGACAATTGGAATAGGAAATGAGCTGTGAGTATAGATGAATATCATTTGGAATCATTTCACTGACCTTTTTTGTTTGTTGTGTTCACTTATTTGTTTCTTTGCCAGTTGTATTTGGCTGTATCCTGATATTCTGGCCTGCTCAGCCTGTGGTTCCTAACCATCCATGAAATGTCAGGTGTAGGCTCCATTTCTTATAGAACTCAAGTTAGACCAGTCATTGTTTGGCCACTCCCACAAGTTCTGAGCCACCTATACATCTGCAAACCTTGCAGGCAGGACATATTATAGATTGAAGGTTTTATGTCTGCTGTGATCTCCCTGTCTCACTGCTGGGATCCTTGTCTGATTTTACAAGGTGGCTGGTTCTGGCTCTATATCCATCAGTACTAGGGGACTTACTAGGCTCACTCTTATAGATTTCTGGAAGTTTTCTCTGCACTAGTTTTCTACAGTACTTCAAAGGCCCACCAATTCTAGTTTTCTATCCCAGTACTCTCATACTCTACTACTCCCACCCCTCCACCTCTGCCTGAACATTCCAGTTCCCATCCCCACTTGCGCCCAAGTCCACTTATAAACTTTATTCTGTTTCTTCTTCTCATAGAGATCAATTTGTCCTCCCTTGAGCTCTTTTAGTTACTTAATCTCTCCATGTCACTGGATTGTAGCATGATTATCCTTTATTTAACAGCTAATATCCACTTATAAATGATTAGATACCACATTTGTCTTTTGAGTCTGAGTTACCTCAGGAGGATTTTTCCTAGTCCCATCCATTTATTTCTAAATTTCATGATGCCATTGTTTTTAACAGGTGTGTAATACCCCACTGTGCAAATGTGCCATATTTTCGTTTTCCATTCTTAGGTTTAGTGACATCTAGTTCTGCTGCAATGATCAAGGCTGAGCAAGTGCCTTTACAGTAGGATATAGCATCCTTTGGGGATATGCCTAAGTAATATAGCTTGGTCTTGAGGTAGATTGCTTCCTAATTTTCTGAAAAACTGCTGTACTGTTTTCCACAGTGGCCATAAATATTTGCACTCCCACTAGCAATGGAGAATTTTTTCTCTTGCTGTAGATTCTTGCTTGCATGAGATGTAAACTTGTGTTATTGATCATAGCCATTCTGACAGATAAAAGATGGAATCTCAAATAGTTTTGATTTATATATGGGTCTTCAATTCGATTCCATTGATCAACCTGTCTGCTTTGATGCCAACACTTTATGGTTTTTATTACTATAGGTCTGTAGTAAAGCTTGAAGTCAGAGATGCTGGCTGAAACTTCCAGCTGTTATTTTATTATAAAGGATTTTTTTCATATACTTTTTTTTCCAGGTGAAGTTGAGTATCCTTCTTTCAAGGTCTGTAAAGAATTGTGTTATGGATATTGCATTGAATCTGTAGATTTCTTTTGGTAGGGTGGCCATTTTACTATGTAATTCAACCAAAGCACAAGCACGGGAGATCTTTGTATCTTCTCACATTTTCTCCATGCTCTTTCTTCAAAGAAATGGCATTTTTTTTGTCATATAAATCTTGCTTGTTTAGAATTTCTTCAAGATATTTAACATTATCTGAGAGTATTGTGATGGGTGCTGTTTCCCTGATTTCTTTCTCAGTCTGTTTGTCATTTGTGAATGTGAGGGCTTCTTGGTTTTTGATTTGTTTTGTTTGGTTTTGTTTTAGTTAAACTTGTATCCAGCCACCTCATTAAGATGTTTATGGAATGTAGGAATTCCATGGTAGAATTTTTGGGGTCACTTATGTATACTAACATATAATCTACAAATAATGGTTATTTAAACTCTTGCTTTTCAATTTTTATCCCCTTGATCTCCTTCAGTGTTTTATTTCTTCAGCTAGAACTTTCTAAATTAATACATGGATATGGATAGAGTAGACAGCCTTGTCTTGTTCCTGATTTTAGTGGAATTGTTTTGAGTTTCTCTCCATTTAATTTGATACTAGCTATCGACTTGTTGTAAATTGCCTTTATTATGTTTAAATATGTCATTTGTATGCCTAATCTTCCCATGACTTTTATCATGAAGAGATGTTGTATTTCATCAAAGAATTTTTCAGCTATAATGAGATACTCATATGTTTTCTTTGTTTGTTTATATAGTGGAATACATTAACTGATTTTCACATGTTGGACCATCCCTACATCTCTGGCATGAAGCCTACTTGAACATGGTGGATTATGTTTCTGATGTGTTCTTGGATTTGGTTTGAAAGTATTTTATTGAGTATTTTTGTTTCTATTTCATGAGGAAAATTAGTCTGTAATTCTTTCTTGGTTGAATCTTTGTGTGGTATGTATAATTTATTTACTAAGGATAAGGGTTTGTCTATCTTGCTGATTTTCTCAAAAAACAACTCTTTTTTTAAAATTAATTCTTTTTATTCTCTTTGTTTCTATTTTGTTAAGTCCTCGGGTTGATTATTTCCTGCCATCTTCTCCTCTCAGGTGAGGTTGCTTGTTTTGTTCTAGAGCTTTCAGGTCTCCTGTTATGTTGCTGTTATGAGATCTCTTCAATTTCTTTATGAGGGCACTTTGTGTTATGGACTTTCTTCTTAGCACTGATTTCAATGTGTCTTATAAGTTTGGATATGTTGTGTATTCATTTTCACTGAATTTTAAGAAGTCTTTAATCACTTTCTTTATTTCTGCCTTGACCCAGTATTCATTCAGTGGACAATTGTTCAGTTTCTGTGAGGTGGTAGCTTTTCTGTTGTTTCTGTTGATACCAAATTTTAATCTGTGGACATCTAGTAAAATGCAGGGAGTTATTTCAATTTTATTGCATCAGTTGAAACTTGTTTTGTGACATAGTATATGGCCAATTTTGGAGAGTGTTCTGTAGGTGCTGAAAAAGAATGTGTATTCTTTTGTGTTTGGGTAAAATGTTCTGTAGATATCTATTAGGTTCTTTATTAAGAACACCTGCTAGTTCCATTATTTCTCTGTTTAATTTTGTTTGGATGACTTGTCCATTGTTGGGAGTAGGGTACTGAAGTGCCCCCCCAACAATGTGGGAGGGGAGATATGTTATTTAAGCTTTGCTAATGTTTCCTTTACAAATGTGAGTGCCCTTGTGTTTGGGCCACAAGTGCTAAGAATTAAAAGATCATCTTGGTAATAGTTCTTTGATGAATATGAATTCCCCTTCCCTGTCCTTTTTTGTCCATTTGCTTGGAAAATATTTTCTAACAATTTACTTTGAGGTAATGTCTCAAATGTTTCTTTGTCTGTTTGTCAAAATGTAAATTTCTAAATGTTTCTTTGATCTTGATGTATAATTTTTGTATGTGGCAGAAGAATAGGTCCTGTTTTTGCATCCACTCAGTTACTTGGTGTCTTTTTAGGGAGGAATTGAGTCCATTGATATTGAGAGATATCAATAGTCAAAGATTCTTAATTTCTGGTATTTTGTTGCTGCTGGTAGAAGTGGTGGTGGTAGCTTGTGCATATGTGTGTATGTGTGTGTGTGTTTTTTTTTTTTTTTAGTTTTGCTGGTGTGAATTTATTTATTTTATGTTTTTTTCTGGGTAAACTTAACCTTCTTAGAATAGAATTTTCTTACTAGTAAATTATATAGGGCTGGGTTCATGAATAGATACTGTTTAAATTTCACTTTGTCATGGACTATCTTGTTTTCCTCATCTATGGTAATTGACATTTTTCTTAGGTATTGTAGTCTAGGCTAGCATCTGAGGTATCTTAGAGTCTGCAGCACATCTGTCTGTGCCTTCCTGGCTTTTAAACTCCACTGAGAAGTCAGTAGTGAATCTAATAGACCTGCCATTATGTTACTTGCCCTTTATCATTTGTGGCTTTTAATGGTCTTTCTTCTGTATGTGTTGTGTTCTGATTGTCATGCCACAAGGGTTTTTCTTTTCAGACCCAATATATTTGGTTTTCTGTAAGTTTCTTGTGTCTTTATAGGCATGTCCTTCTTAGGGTTATGAAAAGTTTCTTCACTAATTTTGTTAAAATACTTTTTGGCCCATTGAGCTGGGATTCTTCTCCTTCTTCTATTCCTATTCTTTTTTATTATATCTTTTTTCCCCCAACATCTCCCTCTTTTAGTCCAATAAAAGGCTATATTTCTTATAACAATAAATAAAATACAAAACAATAAGAACAATTAGGAAACAATTATGAAAACTATAAGGTATGACATACATTCCCAATATCCAGTCCATATATATTTGACAACTAATAAGAATATTCTATTATCTATCTATCTTGATGAGTTTAAAGTTCTATACCTAACTCAATTTCCATCCTAACTTGCATTACCAACTTAAAAACATTTTCTTAGGCTTAAAACATCCTTTAATTCCTAAACAATTTAAAACTTAACTGTAAGACTATCTGTAGTCTTCAACCACATCAGAGACCTGAGAAAGGATAAATATATCTGAATAAACCGGAAGTACAGAACAAGCAGCTTCCAAAACTAAGAAATGACAGAAAACTGGCTGCCTGGACAGTCCCCAGTTTCTCTTTATAGCATTGGAGTATCTGTCTTCAGACTTTTTGCCCAGTATGTCTGACAATGATTGTAAAGCAGGAATTATGAAGTACATGCCCATCCTGTCTGGACAGAGGTAGACTGTTGACTTACCTGCTTCCAAGTTTTGTTCATTTCAGACAGAATTCTGTCTACAGTTGAAGCAACTCAAAGTTCAGCTTCTGACTACAAACTACTCAGGACATTTAAATTGCATAGCATAAAAAGACTGGACAACAAATGTTAATATTAACTTGCTTAACCATTTTTCCATTCTTATTTAGTCCCCTAAACAGATTTACTATGTCCCAAATCAGCAGGAAGAAATTTTAAGAGAGTGATGCCCCATTCCCAGAAGGTGGGGTAGGTGATTTTTTTTTATGTTTTATAGATGTTTATTGTCTTTTTTGGACAGCATTCTGTCTTCAGCAATATTCCTATTGTTCTTGGCTTCTTTTTTTTTTTCCAGTGTCCCAGATTTTATGGATGTTTTGTGTCAAGAATTTTTTAGACTTAACCTTTCTTTGACGGATGTACCAATTTCTTCTCTTCTGTTTTCTATGCCTGGTTTTATCTCTTCCATTTATTGTATTGTGTTGGTGCTCCCTGTGTCTGTATTTCCTGTTGGCTTTCCTAGATTTTGCATGTCTAGAATTCCTCCGGCTTGACTTTCTTTATGGCTTCTGTGCACATTTTCAGGTATTGACCTGTCTCCTTCACTTCATCTAACGTATTGTTATGCTTTTGTGTTTGTTTGTTTGTTTTTGGCTTTCTTTAAGGGATTTATTCATTTCCTCTTACAGGACCTGTATCATCTTCATAAAGTTGGTTTTAAGTCAATTCATTGTGCTCCAGCTGTGCTGGAATATTCAGTGCTTACCCTTCTAGTATAGCTGGACTCTGGTGGTGACATATTCATCTGGCTGCTGTTGACTGTGTGCTGGTGTCTAGGCCTCTGAATTTGGGGATCATTAGAGGTCTGGGTTATATGATTGCTTGTCTTTGTTGAATGTCTGTTTACTTCCTGTTGGTTTTTGTTTCCTTTCTGGTATTCTGGCCAAAGTGGCCTATGGTTGACTAGAGGGACTCTGTTCAAGTTGGAGGCTGAAGTTGTGGCAACAAGTGTGGCCTCTGATTCATGTAGGGGTCTTCCCCAGCAGGCAGAGCTATGGTATTATGATGGGGAGGAGTGGGAAAGGCATTTAGTAGAGACAGTGCTTAGCCAGTTGGACTTATTGTGGTTTGGGTGACTGGGTTTTCCTCTTGTCCATCAGCGTGCCTCTTGGGGAGTTGGGGGCCAGAGTATGGTCATTAGATGGAGAGGAGCAGCTAGGAATGAACTGTGCAAGTGCTATGAAAATAGGAATGAAGGAGTCAAATCTGAGCCATTAGAAGGAGAAGCAGAAATAAAATAGATGTCAGAAGTGGAGTGAAAGAGGGAACTAGGTCGAAGAGGGGAGACTAAGGGGAACAGGTTAGGCTGTAGGGGGAAAACCAGCTGTGGGGAGATCACTGATGGTGAGTGAGAGGGCTGGGAGACTGAAAGGAAAAGAAGAGTGGTGGGGGCCATCTCTGGGACAAGCTGGAGACATAAGATGGGGAAGGCTCCTGGGAGGATATGGAGGTGTCCCAAGCTGAGACTCCTAGCAATGGAGAATACAGAGACTGAAATGACCACCTCCTGAAGCAAGGCAGAACATCCAGTGGAGGGAGAGAAATACCAACCCACCCACAAAATCCTAGACTTAAAATTTGTCCTGCCTACAAGATATAAAAAGATGAAGATGGAACAGAGATTGAGGGAATGGCCAACCAATGACTGGCCCAACTTGAGATCATCCCTGTGAGAGAGAGCCTACTCCTGACATTGTAAATGATACTCTGCTATCCTTGCAGACAGGAACCTAACATATCTGTCATCTAAGAGGCATCATCCAGCAGATAATGGAATAAGATTCAGAGACCCACAGACAAACTCTCGCACTTTTGTGGAAGAGTTAGGTTTGGAAGGATTGAGGGACCTGGAGGGGTCAAGGAGACCACAAGAAGACCTACAAAACCAACTAACCTGGGCCCATGGGAGCTCATAGAAACTGAAGTTTCTATGGTGGTTACCAACCAAAGAGAATTTATGGACTGGACTTAGAATCCCTATCTATACATATGATCCTGATAAGCTGCTTGGCCTTCAGGCCAAATGAAGTAGGTCTCCTAACAACTGGAGTGGGAACTCTCTATGTCTTGGACTCTGTTGCCTGTCTTTGGATCCTTTTACCCTATCATGTCTGCCTTGTCTGGCCTCAGTGGAAGAGAAGGCACCTTAGTCTTTATGACACTTGATGTGCCAGGGCAGGTTGGTGCCAGGGTGATTAGGGGCTCCCCTTCTGTGACAAGAAGAGGAGGGAGGATGGGGGAAGTGGATGGCAAGGTGGAATTGGGAAGAGAGGAGGGAGCTGGGCTGAATTGGGATGTAAAATGAACAAATAGATAAATTAATGAAAAAAAAAAAAGAAAACAAAAAGGAAAAGAAAATGGGGATAGTCTGCAGTCAATCAGCCTACCTGGGGTTCTGGCCTGACTTCTGATGGGACAGGGAATTTTCACAGGGGTTGTGGACTGGGATCTATCATCATGAGCATTAAAGTTTGATGGTCCAAAGACAATTAGATTTTTAAGTCCATGAAAAGCTTTAATCAGTGCAGTCATCTTTTCTATTTCTATTTTTCTGTTTGTTTGCTGTTTTTTTTTTTTTACTTCCTATTCATCAGATCTCTCTGAAATCATGATCTCTCAGGTAGTATTTTGCAAAGTACCATTAGAGATCTTGCTAGACATTATCTTACAAATTTTCATATCATTCTGAATTATCAGTTTGAAGTCTTATGTACAATTTATTTATTTAGTTTTTGTTTTGTTTTTACACATTTATTAAAACTTTTGAAATCTATTCAGACTAATTCTTTATAACCAGAGAATACAGATTCTATGTTTCAGAACAGGTACAGTTCAAATATTTCTGATCAGATCTTACCAAAAGGGCTCTACAGTTCATTTTATTCCATGTGCCTTTGTATCATATGACTACAATGTGTATAATTACTTACTATTTTTCTGGAAAGCTGAAACATTTTCTACTTTAATCAATAGATCATTGACTACTTTAGAAAAAGTGATACATTTTCAAAACTATAATGAATTTCCTTTCAGTGTAATTTTAATGTCATCTAAGAACTGAAAACATATACATTAGATTGCTTATTTTTAGTTCTTGCATCTTTCATGTTCTCTATATAGTCAATTTCTGTTATATTTTTAAGAACTTATTTAATTTTTTCTAATCTTTTAAAATTTTAGCCTTAACATCTTTGTTCATCATAAATTAACAATTAGTGAAATTGTCATATAGTTACTAGATCACAGTGACTACTAGTCAACCTGACCATATCAGGAATCAACTACCCTGCTACACAAAAAGGCACATCTGTGGGTGACTTTTGTTTAATTTGATGTAGGAAGATTCACTCTGATCCAGATATATGAGGTAGGAAGACACATCTTTAATCCAGATCTTTTGAACTGGGAAAAACTACCTCTAATCGGGGCCACAGCTTCTTCTGGAAGCCTATCTCAGGACATGGAAGAAAGAATTTTTTTTCTTTCTCTGCTTGCTCTCATATCATATTTCAAACAAACCCATTCTTTACTTTGGGATTCCAGAATATATTAAAGACCATCTGAGACATCAGCCTTGTAGACTGAGCAACTACTGGATTTCTAGGTTTTCCATTCATAGCCTACAATTGTTAGATTAGAAGAACAACTGCCTATAAGTCATTTTAATAAATCTCTTTTCTATATATATATTATTTCTGTAAGTTTTGTTGCTCTAAAGAACCCTGACTAACACACCTACCTTGTTTAATATGCATTTATGTAACTATTTTTTATTTTTATTCTTGTCCATCTCATATTCAGTTAATAAAAGTAATGACTAAATCTATCCTAGTGTGCAACATGTATTATCCAAATATTCACTTCATAGAATAGTTTGGTGTTCTTTAATATTAGGTGAGTATGTATATGACTTTGATTTGTTAAAAGTTTATTTTTCCATTTCAAGTTCTTTCCCATCTACTTATGAAAGGTGATGTAGGAGAAAGATAATTCTTGGTCCTACCTAGGGGTGACCGTTCAAGCTAACATTTGAAAAATATTAACTGTACAACCACTGTGACTTCCTTTTCTTCTCCTTATTCCATTGCACTCTTTAAAAGGGAAATAATAACTGTCCCTGCTCTACTCCTCTCCCATAATGGTCGTTGGTCTATAATGAGTAGGGGTTTCTTTATATACATATTCAATAGGAGTCAAGCATAAGGTAGAATACAGTATTATTGTTTGCAGGAAATTATATGGACATAAATCATCATGTTAAGAAAGAAATATGAAATACTCAGAAAGAAATGAATCACAAGCTTTTGATTGTACACAGAGCATAAATTTTAGATGATACAAAAATAGAAAAGTCACTACACTTCAAGAAAAGGAGTAGTTGGATCAGAGGGGAAGCAGAACATAACTGGGTAACAGAAATGAGACAAAATTATATTATATACATGTGTGAAAATGCTGCATTAAAACTAGTAGTTTCATTCAATTAATATACAAAAATAAAAGTAGAAATGAAAAAGTATGACAGGAGCTCAAACATGAAATACTATATTGACTATGACTATGATGGATTCTTAGTTCATGCTTTAACTAGATGTGAGTTGACAGTATAACAGAATTTAAAGTTTGGTTTCTCTTCTGAGAATTCATGTAAGATTTCATCTGTGATGTTAAAAAACAAACAAACAACGGTATAAGCCTATCACATATATCCAATCAAATGAATCACTCTCTAGCTATTTTTTGAGAGAAGTTATATGAGTTATATTCAATGTAAGTTTAAATATTTTAGCTTATTTGTATCATTGACAATATCTATGTTTGTATATGTTTATGGATAAACAGATTTCAAAAGATAAGCATAACTCTAATTCGTTAGTTCTGTTGGTTGTATGAAAAGAACATAAATTAATTATAGTTCTTTAGCAATTTTTTCTTAAAATTTTTATATAATATTAACAACTGTGCTCAAAAGTTATCATAAAAGGCATTTCATTTTCCATTTAAAACAAGAAGCAAGATGAACTCTTGGTTTTATAGTTTACCTATATGGATTTATTCTATATCTCTTGCATTAGGGGACTCACCATTGAATAGTATGGCAGTGATCAGTAAGTAAACAGCATACACCTTGTGATCACAGCTCCTGGATAAATGAACCAATAGGTCTTGCTGAATGAACTCTGAAACCTGTCACTATAAAAACCCACTGTAGAGAAGACTCTGGCAGGTGAGTAAATCAACCTCTGCTAATGAGCCATAGAACTTTCCCTGAAGCACAGCTGGCTTCCCATATCAAAACATTGGCAAAGCCTCTTTATATGTTCAATTTCATTACAAAGAACACACATTGCTTTTGTAAAATATTAGGTATCAAAGTTCTGGTATAAAAAATTAATTTCTTCGTAGAAAATTTATACAAAAATGATATAATTAACATCATTTACAAAAATGTCGAAATAGAACATGCATCTTGAAGATAGAAATATTACATCATACTCAGATGTTGGTATTTGTTTCGATACTTTCAAATTTATTTTTATATTATATTTATTTTTACTTATTTTTCATATAGAAACATTTAATCTTTACTATGTTTGATGTCTCTATGTACTGAAATTTCATATTTAGCCCTACCATATTATTGCTTAGAAATATCCCTCCTGTATTCAAGGTTCTTATTCAAGATATTGTGCAATGGCTTAAAAGAAACTGCTTATATGGTGTTATATATTTTGTATATTAACAATATCCTTCAACTTATTGGGTGTTTTATATTATACATATAATGTAATAATAATATATATAATAAAATTGAAGAAAAATGACCATAAATTAAGAGATGTGGGGAGAAGCCTGGGAGTGGTTGGAGAAAGAAAACCGAAAAAGAAAAATATAATTCTATTTTCTTTAAACTAGCAATGTTTTTCTTCTTCTTTGACATGAAACTTATTTTTAGTTTGAAGTAACTATAAAGACAAGTGAGTTAAACCTATGTTTTATAATTCTTTGGCCAAAGACATAAACTAGTTGAGTACTACAAACTCTATTTATGTTAATTTATGTTACATTGACTTCAATGTTTTTCAGCATTTTTAAAACAATGTTTTTGATTCAAAGAAATTTGAAAATTAAAGGACGATAAATGGTTAAGGATCTGACAGATTTTAATTTCTTCATATACAACGTCATGGACAAGTAAACACAATATATTAGAATTTAAAATATTGATATTATTAAGCTCTCTATATGTAAATATTTGGTTTACATATATTAATTTTATATCAATAGTAATATAGATGAAAAATAAAATTCATGTTTTCAAAAATATTAATAATGTATGCCATAACTCATGTTTCTATTTTTTATGCATTCCATAAAAAAGTATTTAATAATGTATTCATAAGTAAAAGTATAGCTATAAGATGAGACCTTTCTAAATGTAACATTAGCCTCTGTGAACAGCTGGGCTAATGCAAATTCTCTAAGGTCTGTGTATTCTAAGTCTCTGAAATTCGTTCCAGAGAAGGTAAAGAATTATTTAGTTTTTCCAAGATTTTGTATGAACAAAAGAAAAAAATAGACCTGAAACTGCTTGGCAAAGATACTATAGGATTTGTTATATGCTGTACTTTAAAAGAAAAGGCTCTAGCAGGTTTAATACATCAATGCTTAGGACAAATATAGATCAACTAGGATGCATAATTATATCACTTAACTGGGAAGTGATCTATATGCTTGAAAAGCAAGATGTGGGACAAGAACTTTTTATGGTGTTTGTAGTTTTCTATGAGTTTGGTGGGGAAAGGCATGTAAAACAGAAAAACAATTTTGTTACTGGAAAAATACAAACATCCCAGATGACTCAAGCAGAACTAATAGGAGATAACAGCTGCTGTGAAGCTGACGTTCAGATTTGGCTGATGGATTTTCTTTTACCTGTTTACTTTTAGTAGAAACTCAGATTCTATTGGGTCACACTCTAACACTGTATTGAATCCTGTAATGCTCCCAGAGAGGTTTGAACTGTACATTTAGATGTATACCTATGGTTTTATAGCTTCCTAAAAGACATACAGACATAATTAACACCACTAAGAGATACTTCATCTTGCACAATTGCCAAAGAAGGAAAGAAATAACTCTAACCTTGCAGAGTATTCAGAATAGAAAAGTTAGCAACATTCCCCTCTATCCTCTGACTCTTATCTTGCTTTTTTTTTCCATGATGTTTCTTAAGACCTGAGAAAAAAGCAGAGAGGTGGGGTATTAACAAAGATATTCAATTTAAAGCTGAACACTCAGTCTTTATTTTAAGTACTTTGAGCAGTTATGACTCTTTTCAGTGATTGCTATCTATTGAATATATTCGGGAATGTAGGCTATCATGAAAAGGTAACTGCAAGTACTATTGTAAGAAAAAGAAATTTTACTGCACACTTTCCTATCTTTCACCTCTTACATTCTTTCTGACTCGTGTTCTATAATATTCTCTGAACCTTAGTGGGAGTATAATATGCTTGTCCTGTTTACAACTGAGCATTCAGTCTCCTATTCTCAACACTTTGACAAGTTATCTCCTTCTCCATTAACAGCTGTCTACTGCAAAATAAGTTTCTTTGATCAAGGTTTAGAGCAGTCCAGGTCTATAAGTATGAACACAGATATTTAGAAGGCAGTTTGAAAATATGACCATTTAGCACATGAACTCACAGTAATTGTACTTATTTGTACAAACCTTGCACAATGTTGAGCAACCAAAATTCTACAATGAGTTGGTGAGAAAATACAAAGCACAGTGTCTAACTAAAGAACAATTGGCAGTTGATATCTTTCAGAGGTGAGAGAATATATGTATGCTAGGTGTGGTCAATTTCAGATTTCCCATGGTCCATTGGCCAAAACTCTATTCCTGCAAATATGGGCATCAATCATTTTTCTGAGTGGATTATTAGAAATAGAATAAAGGAAGAAAAAAAAGAAGGACATGAAGTTGAGAAAGTGTTATGTTTGAATATATAGATGGAACTCTAGTAGAAAATGGGGGTAGTTATGACTATAGTTCATGGAATACAGATATGGAACTCTAAAAGAATAATTTATTAAAAGAGATTATCAGACAGCATATGAGAAGACAAAGGGATGGCTTTTAACCATGCTGTGCCACAGACTGATATTTTCAATGACTTTATAAATTTAGTGAGGACACTTGAGGATATCTTTGCAGGGTGAGTTGAGCCATAGTTTTCTTGAAAGACATGTAAACACATGACAGAGAAACAATGTAGTGCTAGTTCTGTCCTTTTAAGTAGTCATGTGGTTTAGCAATGAACCCCTCATTTATGGACATCATTTGTAAAATTTAAGACTGAGTTAGTAAACTATTTCAAGTTAATTGTCATTTTGATCAGTTTGTTATCTTAAACATCTTAATTTTCTCTTATTTTTGTTTTCTGGTACAAAATGTCTCAAATATATGTGTTAGAATTTTCTGTGGCTAATTTTTAGACTTTCAAATTATATCTAAACACTATTCTAATTTGTAACCTTTAAGGCTTTTCTCCCTAATGCTTCTTCAAATATGTTCTTTAATTATATTTATAGCTGTAACACAGACACACTTACACAAATATGGACCAACACACACAGATACATATATACAAACAGACACACACATGCACAAATTCACACAAAAAATATACACAAACACACAAATACACACACAGACATATATACACATACACAAACATATACCAACATACATAAACACATCCAAAAAAAACTTCACAGAGAATGTAATTTTAATTGTATGCAAAAATACTATGTAATAAAACATTTGTGAGTATATATATATATATATATCTTTTCATATGTATAACTATATATTTTCATATATATCTGAAATATACACATACACATATAAATAAAATATAGTAAAGCTCAGATTTTTGGAATAGAAAATGATTTAAGGTTAAATAAATATTCAGATTCCCATATGATAATAATTTTAAAATTTCTATTAAAAATATATTAAATAGATTATTAATGAAATGATGTACAAAATTTTCACTCCCAAATAAAAAAAGTGTATTTCTATTAGTCAAATTGAAATTATTCTTGTGAACCCTAAGTATTGTAAAATATTTTCTTTGTATTTATATGTTAATTCCATAAACAAAACTTAAAACACTTGGTTTACAAATAGAATTATTTATTTGTATATGGTATTCAGGTAAGTATACATTGCACACTAGTGCAGAAAGTGATTTTGTGAAATAATTTAAATGTTTCAATATATATGCATTTTATTGCATTCCATTTTTGGAAATCAAGTATGGAAAAGTGGCTTAGAGATGTCGTGTCATTTCTTAAGTTTCATATTTTATAGCACTTCAAGTTTTCAATGCTTAGATCAAGGATTAAGCCTTTATTTTTATTATCCTCTTAAATTTAATTTAGATATTAAAAATCAAGTTATATGAATAAGAGATATATATATTATACTTCCAGGAGTTTTGAAAAAAGAACTTTATTTTCTATTAAAAATAAATTTTAAAACTTGTGTCAGGCATGTCCAGTATTTTGAACTTGTGGCACAATATTATCATCTACAAAATTCATACTAAAAAGCCATGTGATGAAGTTACAAAAAAAATTCACAAAGGAAATGTCCTAATGTTTTAAGTAAGTTTATATAGGTGTGTAATCATAACTATTCTGGAGCACATGCAACATTAGATGAAGTCTGGAATAATGTGAAGACTGTTTTAGTTTACACTATGCATTAAATAATACTATCTCAAAGACATTAATTTCAATAAGTGATATTTGAAAATGATACAAATATTAAGCTTATATTGGCCCTTATGTGTGAATATGTATAAAATATATACTATATATGTATACACACACTGCTGTCATATCCATAACTTTAAAAGTATAATTTGTAAAGTCACAAATGTTGAAAACTTTACTTCACAAGAATGTGATATTCAAATATAATCAAAATTTTGGAAAAGTAATGCATGCAAATTACAGCATGACAGTATTTCCTGTCAGAGTTCTATAGAAACTAAGAGGTAATGGGATGCTGTTTCTATAGTAACAGTATATGCTTATGCATTATAGGACGTTGTTCTGTGTCTATATTATTGCTTGCATATCATTAAAAATTAAAATGATTTTCCCGTAAATATTAATATAAATATAGCTCAAATGTTTAAATAGGTTAAAACTATAATTTTTGTGGTTATTCTTTCCAATACATTCCTGTACGGTAGATGTTGAGACAGGAAATAAATATAATTTTCAATATTTTGTAACTAAATTCATTTTTATGATGTATAGAGGAGAACTATAGCTTCAACTTACATATTTAGATTTTAGGTGAAGTTTTGTGTGTTAGATTTCAGAAATAATTGATGATGTATAAAATGATGTTTCCTTAAGGTGGAATAGAGCTGGAAATCTCCTGTAGCCTTGTGACATTGTAAATGTTCTGATGTCATATTGCAAGACATTACTTATCTATTTATGGTGCAGGTTCATAAACAAATCTACTGTATCACCATATTAAATCATGCCAGTACAATCTGCCAGAGTCCATAATATATGATAATGCATTAGGGAGGTATGCTAACACTGCACAATGATGCATTTAATATGCTATATATATATATATATATATACGTATATATATATGTGCTTGTTATTTTAGAGTAGACTCATTCTATCTGCTAAAAATGCTTACTATAAAGTAGTATGTTGTATTACATGTAAAGCAAGCTCATGCAGTGCATGTTTACTGTGTTTCTTAGCTATAAAAACAGAAAGTAATTCATGTATATTATCTAGGTTTAAATATACTTATGATGATAACAAAATCACCCAAGGCTAAGGCTCTCCTGGCTACATATCAAGACAATATTGTAAGAACAATATAAAAATAAAAGGAAAATTAATAAGTAATGTGAATTATTTAAGAGTCTTTGGTGTCACAACACATGACACCAAGGTTGATCCCTTTTCCTCACAAAGTGGAAAGAGAGAACTGATTCCCACAAGTTTTTCTCTGACCTCCACATTCATACTCTGGTATGCATTTGCCCATAGAAACACACCACACACACACACACACACACACACACACACACACACACACACACACAGACACTCAATTGCACCCACACAATTTATACAGTATAAAATACTAATTATATAAAACTATACATAAATTAACAAATTCATATCTTAAAATTAACGCGTTAGAATATACAGCAGGAAACAATCCCATACTGTGCATTATGAAATTTCAGAATATTTATAATTTTATATGATTTGTAAGGTAATGAATTAGCTGGTAGCATGGTGTTTGATGACATAAGCTTCCTGGGTAAAAGATGGGCAATTTCTTTTCAAATTACCATAAATAGCCAGAATATTTTCTTTATGTTTGCCATTTCCCTAGACCCAATTGCTACAGACAAAAATGTAATCTAGACGTTAGTATGTGTGGTGAGTGCTATCACAGGGAAGGTGATCTCAGTTCAGAAGATTAGAGCTTCTTCTAATGAGAGAATCAATGTACTCCTCATTTCAATGTGGCTATGTGCCTTTTATGTAACTCGCTAGAAAAATACCCATAAGATAATTTTATGGTTTTGATAAGTGACATAAGTACTAGTGTCTGGAAGTCTTTCTGGTGGAATATAAATAACAACCATATATACCTCAAAATTCTTAGAAGAATAATTTGAATTCACCCCTTACTGTGAAGAGCAAATAAAAAGTAGATTCCTGTACATGCTAAATGTCTTTAGCTAAGCAGTATGCACGAGTCAAAACGTCACATTTACACTATAAATATGTGCAAATGTCAACTTAAAAGATAAGGGTAGAAAGCATGTGGAAGAAAATCACTGCATGCTTTGCTATCATGACAGAGAAACTCTGCTCAGGAAAAAAACTTTATACAGGTGGGTTACAGTATATGTGATTGATTTTAACTACTATTAAAGAGATGTCAAATAATTTCAAATGAGACCTGATATGTCAGATTTGTAAGCAAACATATTTAAAGTCTGTGGGTAGGCCACTAATTTAAAAAATAAAAGGAATTAAACTTATCCTGTTCCTGCTTCCTGTAAGTGCTCCCTGGAGAGCTACAGAATTGGATGTGAGAGCTAGACCTTCTGTGTTCACATTCTTGTCTCACTATTACCAAGTGTTGTGGTTTTGGGAGAGTCTTCTTTCTACTTTCCTTTTTTTGCTTTTATTTTTTCTGTATTCTGTTCATATAATAATACATCCTGACCAAAGCCTCCCTTCCTCCCAGTCACTGTCCTCAACCACCTCCCCTCAATCCCAGATACAGTGCTTCTGAATTTCCCTTCAGAAGAAGGAAAAAAAACCCAAACAAACAAACAAACAAGCAACCAAATTAAAGAAAAAAAAACAGGCCTCACAGGGATATTAACTGAATCCAGTATAACAAGAGGCAGTAAGACTAGGGAAAAATTCTTGTAACAAGGCTGGACAAGGTAAGTGAGGAGGGGAAAATGGTTTTGTGATTCCCTGAGTAGGCAAAAGAGTCAGAGACAGCCCCACTCCCAATGTTAGAAGATCCACAAAACACCAAGCCAATAACAGTAACATATATGCAGAGGACCTAGGTCCTCTAACCCATGGTATGTGTCCTCCTTATTTCTTGGCTGGAATGAATTAATCTTCTGGTAAAACGCAGGGTTCCTGTTCTAATGTCAGGAAGTCCCACCTTTCTCTGTCTTTGCCCAATCTCAGGCCTCAGTAATTTTTTTAACCAATCAGAGACAATGTAAGTAATAGACGGCAAGCAGGACCAATTATTTGACATTTAGAATGCTTAACACCACCCATCAATTCCCTCCTTTTGTCTAATAATAAGGCTAAAGTTGTTTAACTCACATATTAAAAAAAAAGAACAAATATGAAACAATCAAGAAAACCATATATAAAAGCTACACACATAATGTTTAGCCTATTTGTATGAGACAATCTTGAAGAAGAAAAAAGTCATCTATCTTGATGTGTCTAAAGTTCTGAGCCTAAATAATTTCTATCATATCCTATATTTATAAACATAAGATTTTATTTAGACTTGAAAATATCCTTTTAAATCCTAAAGAACTCAAGTTCAATTGAAATCTTATAACTATTATGCCTTTAACCCCATCAAAGACATAAGAAGGGATAAAGTTATTATTTGAGTGAGTAGGAAGTATAGGAGAGCAACTTTCAAAAAGAAATATGGCAGTTTGTTGCCTAAGCAGTCCCAAATATCTCCTGATATCTTTGGAGCAGCATCTTCAGCCTTCTGGCCAACATTATTCACAGACTAAATTATGCAGCAGGATATAAAAAGGATTTTCCCATTCTGTCTCTGCAGTATCAGGACATCGACTTACCTGCATTTAATCTCTGGCCCATCTTTGGACTGTATATAGTGTGTTGAGAGAGAAGGAGAGAGAAGGGGCTCTCCACCTTTGCTACAAGGCAGTAGCTTTTGTTAAGGGAGCTGATCCTTTGAAATGTATTTGGGTTCAGCTACAGCTCTTTGGCTAGGAAACCACCTTTTACCCCGGCCTTCTCAGACTGTAAGTATGGATTATAATTGCTGTAGTTGGGGGCCATATTTTTTGTTACTGTCTGTTTTTTTTTTTTTTTTTTTTTTTTGTCAGTAGTCCTTTGTTCTACCCTAGATCTCTAAGTCATCCAGCTTCCAGGTCCTGGCCATCCAGGCATTGTCTCCTTCTAGTACTTGGATCTCAAGTTAGAACAGTCATTAGTTGGCCTCTACTATATTCCCTGAACTACCAACCAGAGAACAGATAACAAAAATTTGGTATATTTAGAAAATAGAGTATGATTGGCCTGTTAGAAAAAATTCCATCATGAATTTTTCAGGCAAATTGATGGAAGTAGAAAAAAAAAATCATCCTGAGTGAGGTCACCAAGACCTAGAAAGGCAAACATGGTATGTACTCACTTACAAGTGGATATTAACTGTCCTTTACTTAAAGGATAATCATGTTATAATCCACACATCCAGAGAAGTTACATAAAGAGGAGATGTCCTGGGGGAAGAGAGGAACACATGGATATGCCTAGGAAGGGGAAGGTTTGTGAATTGGCATTGGGACAGGTAAGGATAAGAACAGGAGGATTCAGGTAGGGAGGACATGACAGAGGAAGAGAGTGCAGGGAGAGAAGAATGGAACAGATGAACATTTAATTAGGGGATGGTATGGAAATCAAGTTCAGTAGAAACTTCTGGAATCTATGACAGTGACCCCAATGAAGATTATTAGTAGTGGAGGATATGAATCTTGACCAAGTCACCGTCTAAAACCAGGCTAGCCTCCTAGTGGTAGGACTGGGACAAAAACCCAGTCATACAACTTTTCATTGTTTCTGTTATGTTCTCCACCTCTGAAAAGAGGCAGACATGAGGATATTGTACATTAAAGAACAAAATAAATACTATTACTCAGTATTCATCTTCATTGTAGGTACATATTCTGTGAGAAAACCTATGAAACAAAAGAAGTCCCACTTGGGGCTCATGAAAATAAGTTTAGAGGAAAACAGACACAATAATGAAAAAATAATTTAAAATTTTAAATATTTACATTCAGAAAGGTAAATAGGAACAGTGAGATTTCTTTTTTATTTTATTTTATTTATTTTTAATACTTATTTATTACTTCAGGTTACGTCTACATCACAGTATCCTCTTTCCAACCCTCCCAGTCCCGCCTTCCCACCCTCTACTCCCTATCCCTTACATCCCACTCCTCTGGAGTGGAGTATCCCTACATAACAGTCTCCTGCCCAGTTCAGCAGTCATATGAGGGCCAAGAGCCTCTTCATCCACTGGGGCCTACAAGGCAGCACCACTAGGGCAAAGTGTCTCATTGACAGGGAACAAAGTCTATGTTCATGTTCCCTTTGGTGCACTGGTTATAGTATAGTTCTCCTGCACTATATGGCTAAAATATAATTATAAGTGAATAGATGCCATGTGCATCCTTCTGAGTCTGGGTTAGCTCACTCAGGATGAGCTTCTCTAGTTCCATCCATTTTGCTGGAAATTGCAAATTTCTGTTGTTTCTGATGGCTGAGAAGTATTTAATTGTGCAGATGTACTTCAGTTTTTTAATCCATTCCTCAGTTGAGGGACATCTGTGTTGTTTCTAGTTTCTAGCTATTACAAAAAAAGGGTGCTATGAACATAGATGAGGAAACTTTTTTGTCATTTGGTGAGGAATCATTTGTATGTATACCCAGATGTCGTATGGCTGAGCTATTCCAAGTTTTCTAAGATATCACCAGACTAACCTCCATAGTGTTTGCACAAGCCTGCACTCCCATCAGCAATAGAGGAGGGTTCCCCTTTCTCTACAACCTTGCCAGCATGTGCTGTCATTTGAGCTTTTGATCTTAGCCACTCTGACAGGTGTGAGATGGAATCCCAGAGTCATCTTGAGTTGCATTTCTCTGATGATTAAGAATGTTGAGCATTTCCTCAAGTGTCTCTCAGCCAAAGAATACAACTTTAGCTACTGTGAAATTCACTTTAAATATGACCCAAATTTCCAAATATTAAGAATAAATGTAGTATATTTTATTTAAAACTGATTAACTACAATCAGTTTTAACTATTCAAAATGGGCAGATACTTCAGAGTTTAAATAGGAGTTAAAATATAATAGTGAATTGTTTTATTGTCTTATTTACTTATCTCTTCTTATAGTCTATGTAGTCCAGGCCTCTGATACTTGCAGGCCCTCCTGCCTATGCCTTCTGAGAACTGGGAACATAGACATAACCTTGTGTTTCACAGCACACATGCAACTTGTTACAAAACATAACAAAAAGCAAACAAATAACTGTAGCCAATAAAGTATTCTAATAAAAATACTCTAAAATGGTCATGTACTACAGTGCAGCATTGTTTATTCTAACAAATTATTGAAATTTGAGGTGATAATTATAACATTTATCTTTTTGTTATTTTGCCAATTTGAAATTTAGTCTTTGTTTTTTCTGCTTTCTTGTTTGTGCATGTTGCTAAGGACTCATTTTCATATTGTCATTTGAATGGGTTACGAATCCTAGGTTTTTCCACTTTACGTAAACTGACTTTTATTTGTCAATTCTCAGGCGACAGCCCCTACATTGTGAGATGACAGAGCAGGTTGGGGTATTTGTGATTGGGTGATCTGCATGCATTCCATTGTTAATTGATTGCTTCCTGACTTCCTATTTGTGTGAGCTGGCTATTATGTACACCAAAATGACTCTTGCTTCTGTCTGCACAATTTCCGGACTGATTTTAATAAAATGCTGATGTCTGTGCCTGATACAGAAAGACAGGTGGGCAGAACTGGCTTCTAGGGGAGGAGAAAGATTAGAGGAGATGTGTAACAGAAAATTTTTATTTAAAACACCTATATTGTTAATACTTAACAAACATCTATAAAACACCTATTTCCTATAACTTACAGTAACTAATACCTAAAACCTATAACTTAATACATATAACCACTTGGCACATAAGAGCATTTACCCAATCTTATTTTAACTCTTTTGAAATTAGACCAGGCCATGGGTCCTTGGGGCACCTTGGTTTGTAGTCAGTCTTCTATCAGTAGGCAGCCCTTACAGTAATTAGCAGTCTGGCTCTGGCAGTGACTACAGGCAGTCACTTCAACTTGCCTTAGATTCCACTGGCCTAGCTTGGCAGGTTCCTATGGTCAGTTTATTTCAACCGCTACCTTGTGGCTGGCTTATGAGGCCAGCCTGCTTCAACTGCTAAACTTGGGGTCAGCTGAGACTCACATTCACAGTCTTGTCATCCCATCTGTGCCCCACAGCCTAGTCTTCCTCACTGCAGCCCTGAACTCCACCTGCCTCTCTCAGCTCACTTTCCTGGAACTCTTGTGTTCCTGGATGGATGTCTTTGGTCTCCAGTTTTCAAGAACTTTCTCTCAGCAGGTTCTCTGCTATGTATTTTAGGCCAGGCTTCTTGGGCTGGCTTGTGGAAAAAGTCTCTTTCTCAGATTCCACCTCTCAATTTTCTGGGCAATTCTCAGTTTACTTGCAAAGGTTTCTGACTGTTGACTTGTCTCAGGCTATTGTGGCATAAAGGCTGGCAGATGGCATACTTTGCTTCCTACTTCTCCCATTCACTTGTCTCCTCAGTCTGTGGGAGAAAGAGAGAGAGAGATTCATGTGGAGCTCCCTAGTTTATATAGAGCATCCTCTCGTGATCTTTGGCGGGCTCACTGGCTCATGAACCTCCCACAAGTAACCCAATCCAGGTTTGTTCCAACTTTTGTATGTCCTCTGAAGCTTCTCAAAACTTCCCTGCAAGGGGCTGTTCATAAACAAATATGCTGGATGTCAGTCATCTGATCTGAGCTTTTGTCCTTCCCATTTCAAGTTCCCTGTATCAGACACGGGTTTTGAGCACCCACTCTCCCTTCAAGCACAAGGAAATGAGCTTCTATTAACTGGAAAGAGGAGAGTCTACACCCTTTACCATGGTTTATATGTGTCTCCAGGAGTTCAACTGTGCACCTTCATCCTCTTGTGTAGAGAGTCGACACAAGAGGTCATAAGAGAGATAACTGTGTCAGCATGCTCAAGAATAGCATGATGATGCCATAGTTTTAGCAATGAATACATTGTAGTGAGATGTGAAAATGGGCTGGGCTGCCTCTTGCTGTCTTGTGTTTTTCTTCTCTTTAGCAATTCTGCCCAGTTAGAATGTAGTAGCACACCCTCACCAGCCTCAATGTCTTGAAATTATACTTGTCATGTTTTTGTACTGTAAAAAAAAAGAAGTGGGATTTTAAATGAGGCAGTCTTATGCATTACATTATCCCAGAACACATTGACTAAGAAACTTCCTCCAAAAAAATGTAGAACATTGATTTTTCCCCTCAGCTTTCTTGCCATAGATCTCTGTGGTGCTCCTAAACTGATATTTTTTTTTTTAAATCAAGGGATGTGAAACTCATTGGCAACATCTTTGTTATCATATTGGAAACGTTCCTGAATGCAGTCTACAATTCCTCTGTCACTTCTGTTGGCAAGCGACTGTCCTGGTGACACATATCTCCATTCAGAATTTAGTGGAAATTCCTTGTCACTTCACCATGTTAATGATGTCATGTGCAGTTTTCCCTACAACTGTGAGATTCAGCCTGTCACTGAATCTGAGTCACTTGTCTGTGTGAGTTTTTTTAAATAATGTTAAATGCCCTGGAAATGTATGAGATGAACTAGTAAATGAGCTCATCACAATGTCTCTGAGAAATATTTTTCTGAGAATTGGAGACTGAGAAGTAGTGAATAGAAGCTAATCATAGAATTAAGAAGTTGAAGCTTAGCTGTGGGTGGTGGCACACAGCTTTTATCCCAGCACTTGGGAAGCAGAGTCAGGCAGATCTTTGTGAGTTCAAGACCAGTCTGTGATACAAAGTGAGTCCAGGACACTCAAGGATACACATAGAAATCCTGTCTCAAGAGGAAAATTTAGCTTTATTTAATTATTATACATAATTTCTTTTTTAGATGTCTAATTGCTTTATGAGAGAGAGCAAGAGAAACACATATTTGCCTGGATGAAAATGATACAGAAGAGGTGGAGGAGGGGACACCATCTAAGAATATGAAAAATCAGAGTGTGAAAAATCTATTTTCAATAGAAAAAGCATATAGTGGACAATGTTTAAAATATTTTTATAGTTAAAATATTGCTATTGGGTCAATTAATATAAACTGACATAATTAGGTTTATTGTAAATTAGACTAATAAAATGTATCTATCAACATTTGTAAATTTTATAAGTTAAATATTATATTTAAAACGGTATCAGTTTAGTTACTATTACAGAGTCTCCAATTAGCTGAGGATATTTGTTGATTTGTAAATTCATAAGGTTTTTTATATTTCATACTTGCATGAAATATGTAATTTACAGCTAATATGAAAACTAAAACAATTTTATAAACAGACTCTTTGTGTTTGCTGTAATGCACTTTTCATTGATGTATTACCTTACTCCAAATTAAGCGTGCTCTAATAAAATGATACTTGACCTTTTATATCCTTTGGCTTATACCAGCTGGCATGAAACTGTCTGGGGAAAGGCCCAAGATGTATTACAGGAATAAGATGCTTTTCTTCTAAATTTAGACCTGCTTACATATAGCAACCGGCTCAGATATGTACTCAAAGCCTCTTATATTGCATTTGAAGGAGAAGGGACAGCAGCAACAGAGGAAGCCAGTTGCTTCTCTAAGAACCCTGCACCTCTATACATAGTTTAGTAGGTTCCATCAATGTTCTCATGTTAACTCAGCTACCAGTGGCACCTTAGCACATTCCCACTGCCATATCCCATTACATCAGACAGAGTTCCTCTGACCCCTGCATTTTCCCTAGCATACTAACATCCTAGAATCCTGCTGCTTACAAGTGACAAGCAGCTTTCCTCAACATGGAATACGTTCTCCTGCTATTCCAACAGGTAGATATTTGGCAATCCTCAACATAGGGAGAATAACACAAGTACTCCTGTGCTATCTAATGAGCCAGGACAGCGCTTTCTCCAGGAACGACTATATGTCAATCTGAGAAAGTTAGATACTTACTTTGACCAGCATCCTTCAACTCTAAGATTAATGACTATTATTATAATATTTTAGAGTTCTTTTTTCTTTTCATTGATCATCAGTATAATTTACTAGTATAATGATTATTTATATTAAAGTTCCTTATTCAAACCAGAATGTAATTTACTCTCATTAATTTGTTATTAACTGATTAAAATGAATATAAAAAATAAGATTTTATCTTATCTTCAAGTAACTTTCTTTTTACTAATCCTATAATATTATTATACATATATTATCACATATCTTAATATTCTGGCATAATTAGATGGTTTTAATTGTTATTACCATCACATTTCATACTGGACACTTAACTTGAACCCAGTGCTAGTTTAGCATAGTGACCTACAGATGCTCATGGATTAAATCAACTTATCTTTCAAAAGACACATAAAATATATGTTACTTATTTTAGATTATTTATTGAAATGCTTCACTAACAATAAAAAAGTTTTGTTCATGATTCTCAAGCTCAATTAAATTGCAAAATTTACATTGGCATGCAGGGTTCTGGGCCTGGATTTGAAATCTATGTTAAAGTACTCCATGAGTGCCTTAAATTCTTAGGCACAGTAATTTATACCTGAGAAAGATTTATTTCCTGGAGATCAAAACTGGGCACTGGCTGAGAATATGAACTTATAAGACAGAGGTGTTCTTCCTGTGTCTGGACCTGGGAGACGACAGAGAATGGCAAAAAGTCAGAAGTGTTCAAGCAAGTTTTTTCTACATCGTACAAAACAAGTAATCTCACCACAAGCCAAAAACTGGATAGCTTCGTCCAGTTTAGCAAGCTTCTATGGTTTCATTACCAATCACCATCCGTTCCAACATATAAGCTTTTCAGAAACATGTTCAAAACACTAAGATTAAAAAATGTAAATTGGCCAGGGAAATTAACTATCTTGTGGTCACCATATTAATTTAATTTCCAGATAGAATGTACTAATTCACTTTTCTCTTTAAACAAACTTATTTGTTATGCTTAAAATACCTATAAAAACACATTTTACCCCAATTTCAAAGCCATATACTGAGCTCACTGAATAACATATCTCTATGTCTTGAGATTTATTTCTGAACATTATCTCTTCTAGTTTCCTGTGACATGGTTTTCCACATGTACAGACTACAAGATACTTGAGTTTTAAGGAACGTGTTTATCATAAATACATTTAAAGACTAACATGAAATTGGCTTCTATTCATTTGATGATAAATTGAAAAAAAAGAAACAATTCAAAATTCCTTTTAAAGTGGGGATACATTAACTTTTCCTTTGGGAAGGGATCTTATGTTAAATGCATAAATCACATTAACACTGAGAGTTTTGCTGTTCATCTCATATAGCAAAATTATAATCATAAAGTAACTTGCCAATTTTTCTGGTTAAATTAATTCCTCTTTTTAATAGATTCTGAAGATTGTGCTTGATTAAAAAAAAGAACTGGTGATGGATTCATTAATCTATTGATTCTCACTCTAAATGGGGGAATATAATGAAGTAACACAATATGTAGTATAGTCTAGATGTCAGTGACTGGAATTATGTGTCAGCTCTTCTGATGCTATATGGAGAAAAGGGAATATTTAGGATCATTCAGAGCCTGTAAACTTGGCATACTACATAATGAAAAAGAAAAAATGATGGTCATTAAGATATGTTGGTAGATCCTAAATGCAAATTGTAACAAAGAACAAAGAGAGAGCTAGAAGATATTTTAAACCCTGCTCTTTCTCTCTCTCTCTCTTTTGTTTGTTTCTCTTCCAGTTCTGTGTTTTAATTAAAAGAGTAAATTGAAACAGTCTGAATATTTTAACACCAATGTTCTCAAGGGATGTTGCACAGCCAATTGGGTTAAGAATCAGGCATGTGAAGCATAATTTTCAGCCAAAGAGTCAATGACTAGCACTCTGGCTCTGGATAAATCTCATCATCCCTTGGTGACAGTGTCAGTGCTGGCAAAATGATGTGTCAAGTTTATCAGCTCACACTCCACTCAGGAGGAATGAAGTGTTTCCAAGGCAACACTCATGGTTTAGGACTACTGGATCCACTCCAGATCCAAGATTCTGAGGGGAAAAAAATGAAGAGATCCTGGTTGACTTCAGTCATGATGCAAATAGTTTATTAATATTTAAATGCATGAATAAATATTATTTGACAATGAATTCTATATCCACTGTAAAGGTCAAACTGATATGTATGGAAAATTGTGGTACATTGAACAAACTGGCAAATTTTGGAAGTCTCATTGACATTTTAACTTTAATTTACTGATTTCAATGTTGGTATTTTGGGAGATTTATAACTTCAGATACCAATGTGACTGAGAATATAAAGTCAGATTTTTGCTTTAGAGAGCTATGGCCTTCATAAAATTGAGTTACAGACACACTTTTCTTTAAGGTTATCAAGGGTATAAAACAAAGAGATACAAACAAATAAAAAAAAACACTGTCAAATTAAAAAAGAAAATCTGATACATAAAGCATTAAAGCTGTCCTTCCAGTTTATTGCTCTATTAGAATAATGGGCAATGCCTAAGCAGTTGGAATTTGTATCTTCAGGTTTCCCTTTACATATATTCTCCCTTAGTGTGTCTGTGGAATGATTTCCATTGAACAAAATCTTGTTATAGTTGAAGTTTGCATTAATGAGCATTAAAGAATCCAAAACAGGCTTCTTTTCTTGTAGTCATGGTCCCCGAACTTGAGAAACGATTATACTGTGAGGATATTAACTTCATCAATGGGTTAATAATAAATAGATGAGCTCTTAACTGAGTCAGGTACCAGGAAGTTGGGTCTAGTTAGAAGTGGGTGATTCTAAGTCTACCTTACATCAAGATACCTTTTTTTATTTGCACTGATTCTAAATACCCCCCTCTAGCTTTCTCTCTCTTTCTCTGATTAAATACAAGGGGATCGTCCTTCTATAGCATGAAATCTTGGAAACTATAAACCAAAGTCAATTTTTCCTAATTTAGATTAATTGCTGGGAGTATTTTGTCCTAATGAAAAATAGCTGACTAGCGCATTATTTCCTTTCTGGTTCTTAGATAAAAATCTATTTTTATGTTATTGTTTTAACAAGGAATGAAAGTTAAACAGAAGATCTATATATGTTTATTAATATAAAAATTTACAGGTATGTCTAGTGTATTATTTAGTTTGAGATGACTATATCAAATTACCCATGGCATGCTACTGATGAAAATAAAATATATTTATCTCACAATTAGTGGGTTCATTGGATGGGTTCCTCAGTCAGCAGCTCAGTTCTGATGATGGTACTTTCACTTGGTTGGCCACACTATGGGGAGCACAGCAGTGTCAGGAGCAAGTGTTGGTGAAGGCACATATCTTAGAACAAGAAGTAAAAGAGATACAAACACCCAGGGTGGATCCTTTTATACTAATACTTGCAGAAGAACTACTGGGTTGCAAGAGAACCGCATTCAGACCACATGCCCCCAGTATCCTAAGATTGTCCCATTAGACCCCATTCATAATAGCTCAGCCCTGGGTGAGGTCTTCAACCCAATTAATATTAAGGAAACACAAACAGTGTGCCTCAGAAAAAAGAAAAAAAGAAAGTCTGATAAAAATTGACAATGTAAAGAAATGATATTGAGAAGAAATAAAGAGGGAAAGGTAGACATGACTCCTATGTAGTTTACATATTCAAGCTTCCTAAAACTCCAAAATCCATACCTCAAAACTCTATCAATGTGACAGTATGTGCATTGAGGAATGTGGAATGTAGCTATGTTTATATGCATTCATAACAGGAAACTTAGAAGATAGGACTGATATACTAATACATGTACTGAAATAATACATACTCTTTCATCTATATCTGTCTATTGATCTATCATCTATCTATCATCTTACTCTCTATCATTTATCTATCTATCTGTATATATATGTATATATATATATATATATATATCCAAATCACTTTTTTAAACTTGTCCAAAACAAACTTTGAAAATGGTGATGGACTGACCACTATGTAAATACACTGAATGTTTATATTGTACATATAAACTTCTAAATTTATAATGAGAGTTAAAATATAAAGCTGGGGCTTTTGTCTTCTATTGAAAAATGCCATAACACTTAAGAGCACTTATTGCTCTTGCAGAGAGCCCTAATTCAGTTCTCAGTACCCACATGATGACTAACAATTATCCATAACTCCAGTTTTATGGTACCTTATACTTTCTTCTCATCTCCACAGACATCAGGGCTGTGGTACACATAGATACATACAGGCAAGAAAATGCTTACACTTAAAATTAAATCAATTTAATGTGTGAAAATCCACTGTATTATCAGGATTCATTATTTAAAAATACTAAAATAAAACAAAGGGAATGGAAAAGATGGCAACATTTCTATGGTAGAAGTTAGGCCTTTTTAGTGAATTAGTAGGCAGTTCAGATTGGCATCTGGCAACATATAAGGAGGAACTTGACGTTACCCTGCTTAAATGGACAAAGCCCATTTGAGGCTGGATGATATGCCCTGTTGAAGGGGCATTGCTAAGAAACCTCATAAGCAGTGAAGATGAGTCGGTTGCCATGAGAAGCAATGAGACTGCTGGCAATGGGACTGCTGGATATTGGAAGACTGTGGACCTTGGAGATCACCAAGGATTGCAAGATAAATTGATATATAAACCTAAAGTTACGCCTTGTGCTCTATTCCTTCTGATCTCACTGACTGAGAAGACAAGCTGGAGAAGTACATAGCAAAGTATGCCATTAACAGAATTTAGGCTACAATAGCCTGAGGCAAAGGCATGGCATAAAACCTAGTGAAAGAGAATTCTTTAATAACTAGACATTAAAGGTGTCTTTTTAAGGGTCCCAGAGTGCTGGAAAAGTGAGTGAAGCAAGAGGAATTTGGAAGCTGCTTGGAGAAGCTTTTGTCAACTGAGGCTTTCCCAGAGCAAGGAGACCATGGAGGCCAGTCTCAGCTGTTGGAAAAATCTTCCCTCAATTTGCTGATTTGAACAGTCTGACTTTTTAAGCAAGTCATGATAAATTGACCTTGCAAACTGGCAAAGTAAGGCCCAATGGACTTTAAGATTGAAAGGGCCTACCTGTTGAGACTGCCTTAAATCAAGTCATCCTGCATGGACCTATGCTAAGAATATTAATAAATTTTTAAGAAAGTTAAAACACTGTTAGTTAAGTGTTTTTAGATAGGTAGTAGAGTAATCTTAGATATTAGCATGTTCTTAGGTTATAAGTCTTAAATTATAGGTTTTAGGTTTAGGATTTAGGTATTTTATAGGTGTTTGTTAAGTACTAATAAATATGTGTTTATTAATAAAAATATTCTGTTACCCATTCCCCTACCAATAGTTTGCTATAAATGGAGAAGGCAGATATCTAAAAGTCAGACTAAGAATAGCTTATACGTGAATTTGAGATTGTCCATCATCCAGAATAGTGAAGGGCTTCCTGGCCAGCAAAATAAGTTGTGCTATGTGCCTTTTTAAAAATTTTTGACAACATTCTGGGATGACTAAAGCAACCTCTCTCAAATAGGCTTTCTGTTCCACTAAAAATTATCATTTTAAAGAACATACATTATTTTATTTAAATATAATGATATTATCTCCCTTTTTCTCTATCTAATCCTTTCCATGTAAGCTTTTGTCTCCCTTTCAGATTTGTGTCCTCTTTGATTTTGATATTATTACTACATTTATTTATAAGTGTTTACATAAAGACATACAACCTTATGACTCTGCCTAGTGCTGCTAATTATTTCAGTGCTGATCATTTGCAATTGTATAACCAAATGAAAGGCTCATTCCTGGGAGAAAAAGTTCTTTAACTACCTGGTATGGTATTTTTAGTTGCTTATATTTCGTTGTGAAAGAATGAGTTTCCTGAGATTCCCTTTTCCATATTAACAGGTCTATTGGTGTTGTCTATTGTTCAAGTTCTGTTTGGGGAACCAAATTGTACAGGTACCATGTGTGAGATTTCCTTATCATTTCTAGTAGACAGGATTTCACAGTAGACTTTCAGAGTGTCTGCTTGCTATAATCTATCCTCCCTCTCATCCATCACACTCCCTGATCTTTAGGTGAAAAAGTTGTGTTGGAGATATATCAACTGGGGATGGACACCTAACTGCCAGTGGTTTCCTCTGTTTTGACCAATTGTGGTTTTCTATAAAGGTCTCTGTTGCAAAGACAACCTTCTCTAATGGATAGCAAGAGCTGCCCTTATCTGTGGGTATGCAGATGAATGTTTAGAGAATACAGTTGGCATTTATGAAACTTTAGTACAATGGCAGTAGAAAAGTCTTCCCTAATATTCATAACCTCTCTAGTCCTAAATCGTTATGTTTCCAGATAAATCCCGTGTGATTTATCTCCTCCAGAGGAAAATTTAAGTCTAATTAGATAGCTGTTAGTCACTGTCAAGGTATAAGTGTCATTATTACCTTTGGTGATATCTTGCCAAGCTCTCTGTCCATTTAGATCCCAAAAAATTATCCAGAAAATGTTGAGAGGTTATCTTTGACTTCAACAAAGTAGAATGACACACAATCAACTTGAAATAATTAAGTAGTCCTATATAATAACAGCAAAAAGGTCACATATCCCAAAATAAACTTTACCATGGAAGTAAAAAATCTCTAGAATGAAAACATTAAATCTCTGAGGAAGAGACTGGGAAACACATAAGAAAATGTAAATTCTCCCATGTACACCCTCTCTTTGTCCTTAAGCCATCAAGTATATCAGCCTTCATTTGATACCTTATCTTGTTCTTAGATCTTCCTAGCCTCTGCAATCATAAGCCAAATATAATTTTTATGTTTGCTAATGAGACAGTCTACAACAGTGACTTATGATGCTGTTGGGTCCTCTATTGTGTAAGTTTAATCTCTATATGGTTTTATAACATGTATGCAGCCCCTTAACAGACAGGCATACTGATAGAAGTTCTGTATCTACTGTTGATTGGCAGCCTATTCATTTCCATCACAGACTCTTTCAAATTATTTTAGTTGCTACATGAAAAAGTAGCCTTTATCTGAACCACAAATTCAGATAACCCACTTGAATTTTGATGCTACAAATCACTAAATTTCCATGGGATGTTACTTATCAGAGGATATTACCAGTTTATATTTTCTTAGGCTCACTTGTAAATCAGTTCTCAAGGCTATAAAAAGGTGTCATAATCTGCATTTTATAATATGTAAGGCTTCTCCCTATTTCTTACAAGTTTTATACAAAATTGTGTCAAATGCTTTTTAAAAATTTATCCTGACAATGACTCTTGAAGACAATTCTATCCTCTTAATATTACGGGGGGAGGGGGCAATGAGGGATTAAAGATTTGCCCAGAGGATATAATAAGGCCTAGAACCATGATTCACACAGAGAAGTACTAATAACAAAGACTTTGATCTTAAACACTGCAACATTTTAAATCTTACTATTATAGTTTAGAAATAAACATTTTATCTGTTTTATTTTATAAACATAACTTTACTTTTCTGAATTACATTATTTTCTGGTTTATAGTTTTAGAAATTAATCATGTACAAAAATATTTACAAACAGTCAGAACTAACTTTGAGCAATGCACAGCAACATTCCAAGCTTTGCAGATAGTTCCAGGAAGATCATCATATAGATGAACATTAGCCATAAAACAAGAACACAAAAATGTAAGAAAATAGGAATTTCAATTTTAAAAATCCACTTTCAAAGAACGACATATGAAACAACAAAAAATGTTAGTCTTAAGTTATCACCACTTTCAAAGAATGACATGTGAAACAACAAAAAATATTAGTCTTAAGTTATCAGAAAAAGTATAAAGTATTTAATAATGTTCCTTAAGAACTGAATATAGCCGGTTGTGGTGGCGCACGCCGGTAGGATTTGCTGAAAGAACTGAATATTATTCCTTTTTAAACATTACTCATTTATTTACTTTTTATTTCTTTAAGTTACATCTCAGTCACAATCCCCTCCCTATTTCCCCTTCCAGTCCCACCCTCCCACCCTCTTCCCACTCACACCACCACATCTGCTTCCCTTTTTTTTTTTTAAGTTTAAGGTATATCTTTTTCCCCACAACAGAGCCACCTTTCAGTCCAAAGAATTGCTCTTTCTCTTATAACAACAAATACAATACAAATCAACAAAAATAATTAGGCCACAATTATGAAAATTATAAGGCTTAGCATACATTCCCAATGTCCAGTCCATATGTATTTGGCAACTGACTTTAACATTCTACTATCTAACCATCTTCATGAGTTTAAAGTTCTATATCCAACTCATCTTCAATCCTAACTTGCCTTACCATTTTAAAAACATCTTCTTAGATCCAGAACACCCTCTTAATTCCTAAACAACTCAAAATTTAACTAAGAAACTATAAGTACCTAGTCTTCAACCACATCAGAGAACTGAGAAGGATAAGTACTTCTGATTATACAGGAAGTACAAGTCCAATAGCTTCCAAAACTAAGAAATGACATACCAGTGGCTGCCTGGACAGTTCCCATTCTCTCTCAATACATTACAACATCAATCTTCAATCTTTTGCCCCATTTCTCTGACAGACATTAATTGTAAAGCAGGAATTATGAAGGACTTGCTTACCCTGTCTTGGCAGAGCTAGGCTGTCAACTTACCTGCTTCTAAGTTTTGTCCTTTTTGGATAGCATGCTGTCTATACTTGAAGCAAGGGGGTTTTCTTGTAAAGTGACAGGCTTGCCACTAATACAACCATCTCCAATTTGAGATTCTTTGATGCTCATCATCTACTTGGAAGAGAATAGGGGATGCTGTCAGGAGCTGACATGTCTCAATATCAAAAAGTCTTAAGTTAATAAAGCATCTTTGAATGCCATATTTACAGACCTCTTGAGGTTTTTGAAGACAGCCTATCTATGTATATTTGGATAAGCAAATGTTGCTTGTCTCTTCGCAACTTGATTTCTGATTAACTTAAAAAATAAGTGTGATAAACTACCCTAGTACCTAAAAAAATGACATGCTTGAATGACTATTCTTTTGCATTTCTTAATCATTCTAAACAATTTATGACAGTTACCAACAAAAGGCCAAAGTTATCATTTCGTTTTTAAGCATTACATAGGTACAATACATTAAAAATAGTTAACCTTGATTTTGTATCAATATACAAAGATCGATACAGATTTAGCCAAATATGATGTTGAGATACCTGTTGTTATTTAGGGGGACAGGTAACAAGTTATTAAATGGTCTTGGTAAATAGGTTTTGGAGGTTAGACCCAGGGATTTCTTTCTTTTCCTTTTCTGTATCCTTATTTCTATCCTGGATAGGGGTGAAAAGATGTGAGGAAAAAAATGGGATATAGACATAATATAGGAATGATAAAGAAAAAGGGACAGATTATTGAATATATTCTTATATCTTTGCATATTGATATAAAATTAAGATTATATTTGGCTAAAAAGGTATTGATCTTTGTACATTGATATAAAATAAACATTAATTTTACTACAATTTTCACATACTAAACCATATAAAAATAAATTGAATAATGTTAGATATTTATTTTCAAAATACTTACATTGATTTTATTGGTATTTTGCCATCACTGACTAAACATATTCTTTCTCTGCATATTATATGTTCAAGTTAAATGCAGGTTTACATGTATTTACATGTATAAAACAACACATTTTACTATGTACATGCGCATGGTACATCATGTTTTCTTATACTTGGTCTAATTATGTTATTCTCTATTTTCTATTTCACTCATTTTTTTGGTATTTATACTTATGCTATAGGATATTTATAGAAATCAAACAATGGGATGGTGGTTCTCTACTTCAACCTTGATGAGACAGACAGGGCCTCTATAGTTGTATTCTGGGATAGCTGACATCTGGACTTATAGATTAAACACTTAATCCAGGTCCAGATTGCTTGCACACATATGCCACAACATTTGATTGTTTTTTTTTTGTTTTTGTTTTTTTTTGTTTTTTTACCCAAGTTTCAAATACAAACTCAGGTTATCAGTCTTCAGTGTCTAGAATTTTTTCTGGCTGAATGATCATGCTAGTTCTTTTACTTTTTTTCTAGAATGATAGATAGCTTTATGGTTATATTTCTATAATGAATTTATTCTCTATATCATTACTTCAATAAAATTAAAATAAGCATGTCATTGATTATTGTTCATCTCTTATTATTTATTGGTTTTTATTTTTTCTTTCCTTTCTTTTCAGTGTATTTATCAAGTTATGTTTTTAGTTTATATTGTTGAAGATTCTAAAATATCAGAGAAAAAGGAGTACTCCTAGAAACTTGGGGAAATCTCAACAATATTACCATACGTAATGAGGTTGCCAAGGTCTTTTATTGAGGCTCTTAGTCTGATTATTAAAATAATTTAAAACAGACTGAAATGGGAACTTAAGGACAAATTTATTAGAGTTTAAAAATACAAAAAAAAAAAGCTGGAGTGGAGTGGTTAATCACAGCACTCAGTAGGCATAGTTAGGAGGATCTCTATGTGTTAGAGGCCAGCCTGTTCAACAGAAAGTTTTTCAGGACAGCCAGGGATACACAAAGAAAGCCTGTCTTGAAAAAGGAGAAGGGAACTGGGCATGGTGGCACATGCCTGTAATCCCAGCACTTGGGAAGGCAGAGGCAGGCTTATCTCTATGGATTCAAGGCCAGCCTAGCCTACAAAGCAAGTCCAGGACAATTAAGGCAACAAGGAAAACTCTGTCTTGGGGGAAAGAATGAAAGAAAGAAAGAAGGAAGGGAGGGATGCAATGAGGTAGGTAGGTAGGGAGAGAGGGAGGAAGGAAGGAAGAAAGGAAGGGACCAAAAAGGGGGGGGGGGGGGAAGACAAAAAAAATGCTTGGAAAAGCAAACTATAAACCCTCACAACTGCTAAGAAAAGACAGAGAAGAGGAGCAAAAGTCATGTTGTTTTGGTTAAACCACTGTGGATGCCAGACACCTGGAAGACAAACATATTGTAATTAAAACACTAAGTATACATAACTAAGAAAGTTAATTAATGCTCATCTTAACTCCTGGCTACCAATATTTTTAGTTTAGTTTCCTAGATCTGTCAAACATATGTACATGACACCAACTTCACTGCTATTCCACATCTTTTTTCTGAATAATACACAATGATTCTTTAAAATTCCCTTTTTTCCCCCTGTGTCTTATTCTGTTGCTCATCTTTCTGTTCTCATCAGCTGCATCTTCTAACATTAAAATATTGTTTTGGATTTCCTTTCATTTATTTTCAAATTTTAAATTATAAACATTTTGATAAAATTGTTTTAATATATAATCAATTGTCTTAAATGGCCTTGGTCCTTTGTCTTCACTATTTGTTAGTACATGCATTGAATCAGTTCATAAAATAACTGTTTTCATCTTTTGAACAGTAAATGTTTTCATTGACTTGTTTATGCTGTTCATATTATTATTCTTCCTGCCATATGGGTTCTGCATTTTACCATTCAAGATTGTCCCTTCTTCAAAAGATTTTCCATCATCATGCATTAAACAACATAGTAGCTTATATTCTCTCATTCTATCTAACTGTAAATTTATAATAGAGATACCATAGTTGTTCTATTAATTTATATGTTCTCACTGAGCAGGAATGTTAGTTACACTTTTAAGATGTAATACTGGGAATATTTGGGAGAAAATGACTTCAAATGAGCAGGGAGGAGGCAGAACCCTGGCTTTTTCCTAACCGTTTCAGCATATCTACTGCTGTCCTTGTTAAGCTTACATGTAAGTAGCCATTTTGGTGAGATTTTATGGGAATAGGTGTGCCTTCTGATATTCTGAGGTGGCTTAGGACACAACTGCACAGCACACATTCTAGCACCTGACTCTTACACTCTTTCAACCCTGCCTTTTGCTGTGATTCTTGAGCTTCATGTGCAAGGACTGTATTGTAGATTTGTCTGTTGGGACTAGACTCCACAATATTGTATTTTGATTAGTTGTGATTTTCTCAAATGGTCTTTCTCTGCTGCAAACAGAAGATTCCTTGATGAGATATGAGAGCTACAGTTATCTGTAGGTACAAGGATAAATATTTAGAATGCAGTTATGAATTATCCTGATTTAGTGAAGTGGTAGTTATTGTTTTTTTTTTCCCTAAATTCCATGACTTCATTAGTCCCGAAGTAGTAGGCTAGTTTCACAGTACCAGGTATGATTTCTTTCTTGTTGAGTGAATCTTAAGTCCAATTAGGGAGCTGTTGTGTACAGTTGAGGCATGCTTGCCATCACTGCACCCTTGTGGTTATTCTACCTTGCTGTTTGGAAGTGTGGACATACCATTGCCTTTGAGCACCAGAAGTGCAAGGTTCAGGTTTAGTAGAACTTGTCTGTAGCCCCAGCACCAAGGTCTTCATATGGTACATAGTGACTTCAAGGGTAGCTGGAATACTTGAGACTCTGACTCATTTTATTTTTATTTTTTGAAGATAGTTTTAAAAATTGAGTTTGATAGGAAACATTAACAATGCATCAATGAAAATTAAGAATAAGAGAAGAATATTGTAATAATAGCTAAAGAAATTCTGACTTTATCCTAGGAAATGAATGAATTAGAACTATGTATTCAGAAAAAAAATCTAGAAAAAGACATAATAATATTTACATGTAAAATAATATAATAAAATCATTACTAAATGTACTAGTCTGCCAATTTTTTATTTTAGAAGATATTATATCTGTGATGACAAGTTTAGGATCTAGATTATATTTCTGTTTATAGTATTTTACCAATTAGGCTAGTAAGCAAACACAGCAAAAACATATTTCCACAGGAGTATGCTTCTACTTTATTGTATATTTACAAAGTGTTTCATATAAATAAATATAAGAAAATGACACCAAAGAGCCTTTGCTTCATTTAGCTCTTATAACATAATAATTCACAGTGGGACTGGAAACAATCATGATCAATCATTTTCTAACATCCTGTGAGATTTTGGGGAAAACTCTTTATTGATTTGGCTTGCATTTACTGACACATGAGGACTGGGTTGGCTGGAATACCTGAGGGAGCTGGGTTTCTTTCTCTTCATCATGTCTGGGCCTAATTTCAGAAATGATGCTAGAAGCCTGGTCCTGGAAACTACACCATCAGTTCTGCACAGTCTGCTGATAAATGACATGTCACAGTTCCAACTCAGTTTGTAGAGGTGTGGAAATAGAGCACATCTTCAATAGCAGCAAAGTTATAACACATAAGGAAATGTGAGATGGTTGTAACTTGCTCCTCTGTTTATCCTTGAATTTTTAATTGAAATCTAATGATTTAGAAATCAATATTTTTAGGCTTTTCAGATTTTTATTTTAATAGTTTCCTTTTCCTTTTATCCATTATGTCAAATATACCTTAAACAAAATCAAGCTCCCACTTTTCTTATTACCTATTTAATTTTCAATTTTTTAGATGCCTAGATGACTAATAAATAGTTATGTTCATTTTCCATAGTGTTGATCTGATGGCAAAAGAAATGGCTGTTCAGTCAAATATAAGTCAGGTAATGGAATGAAATGATCACTGAAGGAAATAGGTAGTAAGGCAGGCTCACTAAAATCTCCTTAGATTCATGATTCTTCTCTTTTATCTGTGGGCAGGGTTTTAACATCTATAAAATTACCATGGGACTTACTTTGTAAAAACAAAAGACTTCCAATATCTGGTATCTACCAATAATTGAATAAAGTGCTAGTTTTTGATATTATTATCCCTGCCAGTAAATAAGCTCATGTATACAGAAAAATAAAAACCATTTTTATTGATACAATTATTTCAAAGCTTTATTTTCAATGACCACTTTAACTGCATGGATTTTCATTCTCTTCAAATTAATGTAATATAAATGTTAGCTAAATGGACAGTCTGTTCATATACCCTTGCCATACCTGTTGGTTTTTATTCATGTATACACTAAACATAGGAGAGAACAATAAACATAAAATAAACAGAGAAATGACACAAAGTATTACAAGGAATGTTTTTCAAACTCTAACAACTGCAAGGACTCTTTTTCTTAATATCTCAACTAAAAAGTTAAACTTCCTGAAGATATATCAAAAAGTGCAGGTTGCTTATAATCATCTTAATCAATCAAAGTCAACTTTGACTTATATTAATGTAGTTCAAGTGTCTAAGAATTCATATTGGCCACTTTGATATTTAGTTTTTAGCAGTTATTTGATATCCTGAGACCACTGTGTTTTTTGTCTTACTGGACTTTGTTTCTATACAATGATTTCCAATTTGGTGGGTTATTTTATTTACTTCTTTGTTTCTTTGTTTCACTGTGTGTGTGTGTGTGTGTTTGTCTTTTTCTTTTTTTTTCTTATATTTTGATTCATTGTTTATTTCTTATTTTTTAAAATAAATTTATTTCTTTGTTGCTTCAGGTTACATCTCCATCATATTGTCCTCTTTCCCCCCTTCCCAGCCCCACCCTCCCACCCTCTACCACATAACCCTTCCATCCCACTCCTCTGGAGTGGAGTGTCCCTACATAACATTCCCTCTCACCAGTTCAGAAGTCTTATGAGGGCCAAGAGCCTCTTCATACACTGGGAGCCTACAAGGCAGTACCACCAGTGAAAAGTGTCTCATTGCCAGGGAGAGAAAACTAAAAAAACAAACAAACAAAAAACAAAAAATCTATGTCCATGTTCACTTTGGTGCATTGGTTGTAGTATAGATATCCTGTACTATATATAGCTAAAATCCTACTATAAGTGAATAGATACCATATGCATCCTTCTGAGTCTGAGTTAGCTCACTCCAGATGAGCTTCTCTAGTTCCATCCATTTGGTTGCAAATTGCATAATTTCATTGTGTCTGATAGCTGAGTAGTATTTTATTGTGTAGATGTACCACAGTTTTTTAATCCATTCTTCGGTTGAGGGACATCAGGGTTGTTTCCAGTTTCTAGCTATTACAAATAAGGCTGCTATGAACATAGATGAGGAAGCTTCCTTATGATTCGGTGAGGAGTCATTTGGGTGTATACCCAGAAGTGGTATGGCTGGGTCCTGAGGCAGAGCTATTCCAAGTTTTCTAAGATATCGCTATACTGACCTCAATAGTGGTTGCACAAGCCTGTACCCCAACCAGCAATGGAGGAGGGTTCCAATTTCTCCACACCCTTGCCAGCCTGTGTTGTCATTTGAGCTTTTCATCTTAGCAATTCTGACAGGTGTGAGATGGATTCTCAGAGTCATCTTTAGTTGCATTTCTCTGATGATTAAGGATGTTGAACATTTCTTCAAGTGTCTCTCAGCCATTAGGGATTCTTCCTTTGTGAATTCTCCGTTTAGCTCGGTTCCCCATTTTTTGATTGGATTATTTGTTTTCTTGGCATTTAATTTCTTGAGTTCTTTGTAGATTTTTGATATTAGCCCTCTGTCAGATGTGAGTTTGGTGAAGATTTTTTCCCAGTGTGTAGGCTGCCGTTTTGTTTGAATGACAGTGTCTTTTGCCTTACAGAAGCTTTTCAATTTCATGAGATCCCATTTATTGATTGTTGATCTCAGGTCCTGAGCTGTTGGTGTTCTGTTCAGGAAGCTGTCACCTGTGCCAATGAGTTCGAGGATTTTTCCCACTTTTTCTTCTAGCAGATTTAGTGTGTCCACTTTTACGTTAAGGTCCTTGATCCACTTGGACTTATGTTTTGTACAAGATGATAAGTATGGGTCTAATTTCATTCTTTTACAAGTGGACATCCAGTTGTACCAGCACCATTTGTTGAAGATGCTGTCCTTTTTCCATTGTGTGGTTTTGCTTCTTTGTCCAAAATTAGGTGGCCATAAGTGTGTGGGTCTATTTCTCTATCTTCAATTAGATTCCATTGATCTACTGGTCTGTTTCTATACCAATACCATGCTGTTTTTACAACTATTGCTCTGTAGTACAGCTTGACATCTGGGATGGTGATACCTCCAGAAGTTTTTTTATTGTACAGGATTGATTTAGCTATTCTGGACTTTTTGTTGTTCCATATGAAATTGAGAATAGCTCTTTCCAGGTCTATAAAGAATTGTGTTGGTATTTTGATAGGAATTGCATTGAATCTATATATTGCTTTTGGTAGGATAGTCATTTTTATTATGTTGATCCTACCTATCCATGAGCATGGGAGATCTTTCCATCTTCTAAAGGCCTCTTCAATTTCTTTGTTCAAGGGCTTGAAGTTCTTGTGGTACAGGTCATTTACTTGCTTGGTTAGAGTTACACCCAGGTATTTTATATTGTTTGTGGCTATTGTGAAGGGGGTTGTTTCCCTTATTCCTTTCTCAGCCCATTTGTTTTTTGTATAAAGAAGGGCTTCTGATTTTTAAAATTAAATTTGTATCCAGTCACCTTGCTTAAGGGGTTTTTCAGTTGTAGGATATCTCTGGTAGAGTTTTGGGGGTTGCTTATGTATACTATCATATCATCTGCAAATAGGTATAATTTGACTTCTTCGCTTCCAATGTATCCCCTTGATGTCCTTTAGTTGTCTTATTGCTCTAGCAAGAACTTCAAGTACTATGTTGAAGAGATATGGTGAAAGTGGACATCCTTGTCTTGTCCCTGAGTTTAGAGGAAATGCTTCAAGTTTCTCTCCATTTAACTTGATGTTGGCCACTGCATGCTGTATATTGCCTTTATTGTTTCTAGGTATGGCCCTTGTATTCCCATTCTCTCCAGAACTTTTAGCATGAAGGGGTGTTGAATTTTGTCAAATGCTTTTTCTGTATCTAGTGAGATTATCATGTAGTTTTTTTCTTTCACCTTGTTTATATGGTGAATTACATTGATAGACTTTCATATGTTGAACTACCTCTGCATCCCTTTCATATGATGAACCCTACTTGATCATGGTGTATGATACTTTTGATGTGTTCTAGAATTTGGTTTGCTAGTATTTTATTAAGTATTTTTGCATCTATGTTCATATGAGGGAGTTTTGTCTGAATTCTCTTTCTTTGTTGGGTCTTTGTATGGTTTTAATTTGCTCGTTTGCTTTCTAAAGTAAAGTAGATTGATAGAAGGTCTGGAATTGGTTTTGTGGCCTGTAAGAAGGATTTGGGAAGAGATGGAGGTAATAAAATCAGAATATTTTATATAAAAACATAAATAAAGAGGGCTAGAGAGATGGCTCAGTGGTTAAGAGCACTGGCTGTTCTTCCAAAGGATCCAGGTTCAAATTCCAGCACCATATAAGAGTTCACAGCTGTCTGTAATGGCCAGGCATGGTGGCACATGCTTTTCATCCTATCCCTTGGGAGGCAGAGGACAGTGAATCTCTGTGAGTTCAAGGCCAACCTGCTGCAAAGTGAGTTTAGGACAGGCAAGGATACACAGAGAAACCCTGTCTTGAAAAACCAAAAAATAAACAAACAAACAAATTAATTAATTAATTAGTTAAAGAAGCTCAAATAGCTTCAGCCTTATCAGGCAAAACTATATATAAACTTAAATTCAAAAAGAAATATTTCTACTTTTTCCAATTTGATTTATTAGTATTTTTATTTTCAAAGCTTTCCTAATGATATACTAATGGAAAAGTTAGGAACACCTTAAAGCAGTTCATGTTCATGCCGTTTTATGGTATGTTAAACTACTTTAGTTGTTTAATTTAATATTTTCATCTAAACTCAAATAATTATAGATCAAATGTTGTATATTGTTGATGCTAATTACCTGAATAGCATGAAAATCACTATTATGAAATTTCTAACTTCTTATACTTATAAAAACAGTAGATCCTCTATAGCACACACTTCTATCAAGCTTATTAAAAGTAATTGAATATTAAAAGATAGCTTATTCAATATCTCCAGATACTGAAATGCATTTAGTTTTAAATTTTCTCTCTTATTAGGATATAATTGGGTTATATATTATATTGTATGCTAGCCTTAAGCATCCTTGTAACTTATCTTTCAGATTTGTACTAACTACTTCATTACTACTACTATTATTCTATTGGAAAACCAAAAACCTTTTTCTGTAAACAAAAAATATGTTAATTATTGAATTTACATGGATACACACACATAAAGGACACTCATATCAAATAAATTCGTTATTTTATTGTCCATTGCATAATCTAGAATACTTTAAAAATTAGAAATGCTATTTGTCCTACCTAACAAACAGTACAGTCTATAAAACATGGACTTCAGTTCTTGATTAATGTCTTAAATACTAAATTATTTGGTTTTGGATTGATTTGAAAGTATTATAAGATGTATCTAAACTCTTTATTAAATTCAATCAAGACTGATTGAGAAAGACTGAGAAAAATATAATTAAAAGCAGTGCTGCAATATAAATAATAGTCCTAAAGTGTTGGCACAGTTAGGTTATATTTTAATATGATTATTCATCTCATTTATTGTTTTTCAATTAAGTAATGATTTTAAAAGACTTAATATTTTTAAGTTTTATGTTTCAATTTAAAGTTACTTTATAGGGTGCAATGATAATAATTTCACTTTTTGCTCTCTTTGCTCACAGGAAAATAAACTAACAACTTACACTTATATTTCTATAACAAATTGGATACACACATACACACATTTACAAGTATAGCATATTTGTTCAACCTTCTTTCCCTTTAGGTTCTCTTTTAGGGTTTCTCTAAAGCTAAATTTTTATCCTGCTGCTTATTAGCATGGCATAGTTTATTTAAACAAAAATGAAAATTGTCACAAAAGAAAAAATATTCTGTGGGAACTCTGACTATTCTCTGCTGTGAACATGTCATCCATCAAAATAAAGTCTGAAAATTTACTGGGGACAATGTTTATGAATATAGTAGTTTGAATAAGAATAACCCCAAAAGGCTCATATATTTTAATGCGATTGGCGCTATGTGTTTTTATACTGTGTCTCTCACAGACTAGGGTGGCCTTGAAATCACAGAGGTCTGCCTGGCCTGACCTCTCAAGTGCTGGGATTAAAGGAATGTGCCACCATGCCTGGCTTACCATTGTTTTTCTAAACAGGCATGCTTTCCAACTAATTTCTAAATATTAACACAAATACTTGTGTTAATAACTATAGATTTATCCTGCTTTTAGTCTAGATCATAGGAACCATTTGTTTGTACTGGGTGGTGGTTAGTGCAGACATTCACAAATTTTTTTCAAAATGCTGAAAATGAACAGGTGTGAGTGCCTAGTCATATATCTGACATCTACATTAATTTTGTTCTCCAGGTCCCAAGTCTCAGAAGTAGGAGCAGAAAGAATGTAAGAGCCAAAGGATAGGGAAGAATACTACAAAATCAGGAACCATGGCTGTTTCATATGTGAGGTAACAGCTTAAGTGGATGCTCACACAAAGGCTGCATATGATCATTCCAGTTAAAAGTTCAAGGATGGAGTGGGGAAGGGATTTTTGGGCCTTCCTTCTAGCTGAGTGAAGGAAAATGTATATTTCATATACACAATGAACATGTTAAAGTAATTTAATATTTAAATGTAGTTATTTATTCTTTGAGAATTTTATATAATATATTTATATCATATTATTTCCCTGCCCCTAACTCCTCTCAGATACTTCCTTCTTCCCTTCTCTTCCCGACTCTATGTTCTTTCTCTCTCACACACACAAAAATAAAAAAACAAAACACCCAAAAAGATATACACTCCAATTTGTATTTACTGACTACTGAGAATGGGGACCTGTACTGAAGTGTGGTTTATGTACAAAGTCCATCGAAGAAAACAGATATTTCCCCTTATGTAGATATCAAATGTGGGTAAGTACTTTGATGGTGGTTCTTCGTGTCCACTTCTTCCCTTCTGTACACTGGTATTTTGTCTGGCTTGAGCTTGTCCAGGTATTGTGCATGCTCTCATAGTTTCTGTGAGTTCAGTTTCAAACCAATTTTAAATTGATCAACGTTAGAAAAGTAAAAATATTTACCACAATCAGAACAGTAAAAGCCTACACAATTTCCACAGTAGTTGTACAAGTTTGCACTACCACCAGCAATGGAGGACTGTTACCCTTTCTCCACAACCTTCTCAGCATGAGCTGTCATAGGAGTTTTTGATCTTAGTCATTCTGACAGGGGTGAGATGGAATCTCAGAGTCATCTTGAATTGCATTTCTCTGATGACTAAGAATGTGGAGCATTTCTTCAAATGTCCTTTGGCCATTCTAGATTCCTCTTTTGTGAATTCTTGGTTTAGCTCTGTTCCCCATTTTTGATTGTATTCTTTGATTTCATGGTGTTTAATTTCTTGAGTTCTTTATAATTTATGGATATTAGCCTTGTGTCCAATGTGAGCTTGACAAAGATCTTTTCCCAATCTGTAGGTTGCTGTTTTGTGCTAATGATATTGTCCTTTGCCTTACAGAAGCTTTTCAATTTAGGTCCCATTTATTGATTGTTAGTCTTGGAGCCTGAGCTATTGGTGTTTTGTTCAGGAAGTTTTCACCTGTGCCAATGAGTTTGAGGCCTTTTCCCCACTTTCTCTTCCATTATATCTGGTATGTTGGGCTTTATGTCAAGTGTTTTGTTCCACTTGGATTTAAGTATTGTGCAAGGTGATAAATATGTGTCTATTTGCATTCTTTTACATGGTGATATACAGTTAGACCAACACCATTAGTTGAAGATGCTTTCCTTTTTCCATTGTACCATTTTGGCCTCTTTGTCAAAAATTAAGTGACCTTAGGTTTATGGGTTTACTTCTGGGTCTTTGATTCGATTCCATTGGTCAATTGTTCTGTTTCTAAACAGTCTGGCAATATCTTAGAAAACTTGGAATAGCTATACCTCAAGCCCAGCCATACCACTCCTGGGAATATATCAAAATGATTCCTCACCAAACCACAAGGACATTCTCCTCAACTATGTTCATAACAGCTTTATTTGTAATAGCTAGAAACTGGAAAAAACTATATGTCCCTCAACTGATGAATGGATAAAAATGCTGTGGTACATCTGCACAATGGAATACCACTCAGCCATCAGAAACAGGGAAATCATGCAATTTGCTGCCAAATGTATAGAACTAGAAAAGCTCATCCTGAGTGAGCTAACTCAGATCCACAAAGATGCACATGGCATCTATTCACTTATAACTGGATTTTATATAATACAGGATAACTACACTACAACCAACAGACTGAAAGAAATAGGAACATAGAATTGTTACCTGTTAGTGGGACACTTTGCCCTAGTGGAGCTGGCATGTAGGCCCCCAGTGCAAGAGGAAGCTCTTAGCTCTCATATGGCTGCTGAACTTAAGGGGGCTTATATGTAGGATATGTGGGAGAAGGGGGTGAGGGTGAGAGGGTGGGACTGAAAGGGGGTGGAGGGAGGGGGCTGCGATGGAGATATAACTTGAAATAATAAATAAACCTGAAAAAATAGAAAATTCAGATATAACTCCATATTAAAACAAACAAACAAAAAAGAACCTACAGAATTGATTCTGTTCAAATTCCCAGGAGTCTACTTAAGACAGGGCTTTCTAATGAGTTCAAGTTCTTAGATATATTTCATAGAGTAGGTAGGCAGAGCATTGAACAGATTCACTATGTCTCTGGTTGATAGAACAATAAACATAAAGACACTATGAATATAATATAAATTTATTTCCATTTTTGTTACACAGAGGCATATAGTTCCTTGGGAGGTAAAGCCAAGATGTTTTGTTCGATTGTTACATATTTTGTTCAATTTACAAAGGAGAATACATTTCCTTGGCTTTACATGTTAACTTCTGACACTTATACAGATCCCAGGTTTCATCTGTATTGGATCATCATTTCTCTTTCTAAACTTATGCAATATCAGTCTTTCTCATTTCCCCATCATTCTAGGATTTTTTCCTTCTTTTTTAAAGAATTAATTTGGTCACTTTTCATGCAGATTACAGTCCTTTCTCTCCTCTCTACCTGTTCCCACCCTCTCACTTTCCCCCCTTCTCCCCTTCCCTTCACTTCAGAAAAGGGGATCCCTCCCCTACCAACCCACCCTGGCTCTTCATGTCACATCAGGAATAAGAATATCCTCTTCCACTGAGGCCAGACAAGGAAGTCCAACTAGGGTAAGGAGGTCCACAAACAGGCAATAGAGTACATGTTAGAGACAGTCTCTTCTCAATTTATCCTCTAGATCAGAGGAACTACCTGAAGATCAAACTACCTATCAGCTACATATATGTAAGGCCAGACCAGACATGGTTTTTAGTTGGTGCTTCAGTCTATGTAAGCCCCCATCAATCTAGATTATTTGACTCTGTTGGTCTTGTGAAGTTTTTGGCCCTCCAAATCCATCTATTTTCCCCCTACTCTTACACAAGACTCGTCAAGCTCTGCCTAACATTTGAGTGTGTGTCTCAGCATCTATTTATATCTACTGGTAGATGGACCCTCTTAGAGGATAGTTATGCTAGGTCCATGTCTACAAGCATAGCAGAGTATCATTAGAACTGTCAGGAGTTGCCACTCTCCCATGAGGTGGGTCTCAAGTTGCACCAGTGATTGGTTGGCCATTCCCTTAGTCACTGTTCCATTTTTATCCCTGTACACCTTGTAGGCAGGGTATATTAAGGTTTCGTGGGTTGGTTGGTGTCTCCCTCTCTCCACTGCAAGGCCTGACAGGCTAGGAGGTGGCCACTTCCATCTCCATGTCATCTACTGCTAGGAGTCTCAACTAGGGTCAGCCCCATATCATCCTAGAATTATGCCCTTTTGCAGGTCTCCCACTTGTTTCAGAGATGCCCCCCACTGGTCTCCCTTTTCTCTCCCATCCCTCTCTCCTGTCACCCCTGATCTCACCACACCTGATCCTCACCCTTATTCTTCTTCCCACAACCTCCTCCCATTTTCTTCCCTTTTTCATCCTTCTTCTTCTACTTTAAGATATATACCATTATATTTGGACCTTCTTGACAAATCAGGATAAAATAATTATATTATATTTTTATTACATTAATATGTGTGCGTGCGTGTGTGGTGGGTTGCATGTAAGTAAGTGCACACTTGCCACAATGTTGTAGTGCAGTTCAGAGGTGCTGTGTATGAGTCCAGATAAAATTCTTCAGAGTTGGAGGCAAGCACCCTTACAGACGGAGGAAGCCTATATTCACATGTAAAAATACAGATCATTAGCAACCTTAACTCCACTGTGGGGACCCAGGAAAAGGAGGCTTATGAGAAATGCCTCGTTGTTGGGAAAATGAAAGTAACTTGTAGGAGATATATAAAATGGCAACAGCTGAAAGATGCCCAGGTGGAGTTAAAGCCAGATCGTGGGTATAGATGTTTGGGTGAGCAAGACTTCCATACTTGTGACCAGTGCATGATCACCATGTTACCAAGCTTGTGCTATGTGATGTAATCAGATGACCTTTAATGTGATTGGCCCACATAGCCTCATGTGGAAACACCCATTTGGTTCTTTATATAAGCCAGAGAAGGAAACAGTAAAAACGGGAAAAGCTTAGACCTCATCCTTGTAGCATGTGTTTGTCTTCCCAGTGAAGGCTGGATGTTCTGGAGGTAGTGCACTCAATTTTCCCTGAGAACCCCCTTATGTGCTGATCTCCATCGTGTGGCCTCGGGATATATAGCCTTTTTCTAGGGAGCATATAATATTTTACAAGTATGCACATCTTCAGAAGGAGATCTTATCTTGGCTGTCATATTGTTAATGTGATTTTTCTTTCTCAAATAAGCAGAAAGAAAACCTACAGCTACTACTCATTATTTGTAACTTCAGTCAAAAACTAAAATGTAAACTCTAGAAACAATATCCAAATTACACACAAAGATCCTGAAGTAATCAAACTTGCTAAGGGTCTGTAAATTTCTTGAGAAATTAGCAGTTGTAGCTGGAATATAAGTAATGGCCTGATAGCTTTGCAGTCCAATTAAAAGATTAAGGCTCCGTAGAAAATATACACAAACCACTACAGGGGAAATAGAATTAACAGAGTTTTTCACTCAAATTACTAAACAAAATAACAACCACCTCTGGAGGACCGCAGCATGAAAGTAGCATATGTACTGTTCAGTTTTGAAACAGAATTATGAGGTATGGGGGAAAAAACAAACACAGAGTAAAAAAAAAATGAGAGAGAAAGGAGTAGCTGATACACAGGAAAAGTAAAATGGATATAACAGAAATTGCACCTTAAGTAACCCATATGATACGCTTAAGAAATTGGTTGCCAGCAGAAAGAATCAAATAATTTCTGAATGGATTAATGCTATAAGATGGAAAGGACAAAGAGTAAAATTGAAGAAAAAAATGAAACAAAGATACAAAGTGATTGAAATCCTAAATAAAATATAGAGAAAACTCTCAACATAATAAGTGCACCTATGAAATCCCAAGTGTGTCACACTTAATGGAGGATGGTGACTATTTATTAATATATCAACAACAGATCAGCAAGATTGATTCTTGATGTTTCTGTCTTTTGTTGCATTGGAAGTATAATCAAGCCCATTAGACACATAAGAGAAATAAAAATCATATTATATATAAAATAGGAAATTTTTAATGTGACTCTATTAATGATTAAATGACCTGAAATATCAAAATAATAGAGAATCTACAAGAAAAATATTAGGAAAACAAATAAAGTGACATTTAGCATACAAGATAAGTATTCTAAATTCAACTCCTTTTGTATGAATATGATGCAATGACTTTTTTTGTTTTGTGGTTTTTTTTGGGGGGGGTTATTTATTACTTTAAGTCACATCTTCATCACAGTATCCTGAAAGGAGTTAGATTAATATAAATTAGATTTAATAAATATCTAGGGGTTCCTGATACAGTCTCTTGATTCAGGGCATGAAGATCAGCTTGGCTGTGAGCAATTAGCTTATCAGCTTGTTGAAAAACAAGGTTAAAGCAAGGTGAAAAACAGGAAAGACTTAATGGACTAAAAACAAGATATTTGGCCTGGCATTGTTTTCAGCTGCTATGTGGGCAGAGCCCAAATTAAGCTGAAACAGGTGGAACAAGGAGAGATCCTATTTAAGGACAAGTGGATGGAGCAAAAGGGGCTCCCATGCTAGAGAGCTCCAATGCTCTAGTCCTCACACTAGAAAGGACAAGGAGTAGTTTGTAACATCTGATGGAGAAAGTGCTGGTGAACTGATGGCCTGGATCTCCCTGAGGCAGAAAGAAGCTAGTGAGCAGAGAAAGCCTTAGCAAGACTGCAAAAGGCCAAGGAGTAAACCCTGTGGCTCAGCTTTTGCCTAGAGGGATTTGACCTGTCCCCAACAGTGCCCTAAACGAAACTATGGCCAGCTTTAAGGACTGAGGCAGAACGGCTGAGTTGTTGATGCGAAGGAAATAAGTTGGCTTACAGAAGGCTGGGATCTCCCAGAGAGAAGAAAGCCTCAAGCCTTATTTAAGGTGAGACTGCCATAGCCAATTTTCCCTGATGAATCTACATCTGAGATATTCCAGAAAAATACTGCTATTGCATTAAAGGGTCTACCACAGAGATTGTGTTCCTGACGACTGAGGACCTGGCCCAGAGACTGTATCCTTCTAAAAGGTTATGAAAATAGTTGTAATAGTTATCAATAGGTGTAGTGGGTAGGTAATAAGGGTTGAAGTCATTCATAGGGGCTATAGGAATTTATAGGGTTAGTATTTAAGAAAGTGTTTATATTTGTTATAAGTCAATATAGTTACTAATAAATACGTATAGAATAATTTAAAAAGGACTGCTATAGTACCCTTTTTCCACTCCTCCCGGTTTCACCTTCCCACTCCTCTGATGTGGAGTGTACCTATAAATCAGCCCCTCTCAGTTCAACGGGATGCAATTACTTTTTAACAAATGGAGTGAATTAAGAAATTTTATATATAATGATAACAAAACATGTATAAAATTATAAAAAGGAATGAATATGTTTTATACTTAAAAATTAAAGACTTAGGCTTGTAAGGTTTAAAAAGAAAAGAGATGATTAATATCAAGTTAATTATAAATAGGAATTTGATTGTGTGTGTTTTGTGTGCATGTGTGTGTGTTTGTGCATGTAGTTTGAGAAGAAGTTACAATATAAAGTCTACACACAACATATCTAGAATTTCTATCATATATTCATGTCTACTAAATAGCAAGTTTCCATTTCTTCTTCCCCTCAGACTCTGAAATCCACTATTCTACATTTTGATTTTTGCCATTTTTTAAGCTTTATTAAGTAGAGTTACACAGTATATTTCCATTTTTTTGATATCTTGTTTCACTGAGCATAATGTCTAAAGGGCTTATTTTCAGTGTCACATAATAAATTTCCTTCTAACAGTTAGAAAATATGTTATTGCTCATAAATCACATATTTTCTCATGCATGTTTAAATCTTTTCACATTTGGCTATTGTGCACATTACTATAGCAATCATGAAGATGTACATTCCTCTTTGAAATGCTGTTTTCATTTAAAAAATAAATAGAAATAGTATTGCTAAATCTCAGTCTAGTTGTATTTATATCTGTACAAATACTCACACATGTAAATTCACATACACACACACACACTATATTCTTTTTACAGTCCTATAAATGGAATTCATGGCTTGATGCATGCTAGATAAACACTCAAACCCTGAAATACACCTCCAGGTACTATGTTCTGTTGAGGAACCTCTGTTAAATCCACACCCTCTTTTTCTGCCAAATGTACAAAATTATATACTCATAAGCATCACATAAGTATTCAATTTCTCTGCATTTTTATAAAGATAATGGTTCAAATATTTTCAAGATGATTGAATTAATAAGAACAGAGGGTATCTGTGTATGTCTTGGTTTGAATTTATTAATAGATGAAGTTTTTAATATTCAGGCCTTAACTAGATACATATGAAATAAAATCCTGAATTCTTAGGATCTCATTAAAAATATAGCTATGGAGTATTTTCTGATTTTAAAGATAATATTTATTTGATTATTATATTCTATATTTTGAGCAATGACCTGTTGACATGCAAATTATATCTTAGTTTCTAAAAAATTAAATGCAGAAATTTACAAAATACGAGTAGATAGTATCATAAGATGGGAATTGTTAAGAAAGGATTCAGAAAGAGTTGAATAGACTAAGAAGATGATGCTCATAAAATACAATTATTACTAGATGTACACATGTAATATAAATATATATCTTTCATATATACTTATATAATACATATATGTGTGAAATTATGAAAGAAAAAGAAAGTTCTAGAACTCTTTGCCTAAAAAACGGAAAATAAAAATTATTTTGCAGCTAGATGTATTCATGAGATTTTTATGGCTGTAATAAAATACCATAGTCAAAAGTAACTTAGAGAGGAAAGGGTCTATTTGTCTCAAAAATTATCAGTCATCATCCATGGAAGCCAAGGAAAGAACTCAAGGCAAGAATGTGAAGGCAGGAACTGAACCAAACCACAGAGGAGGGTTGTTGCCTAAAAGCTAGCTTCCTAGTGTTTTCTTATACACCTCAGGACTCCTTGTCCAGACATGGCAAAGTTGGGCCATTCCTGGTGAACTTGGCCCTCCCACATCAAATATCAATCAAGAATGTTCTAATTACTTATCTCTAGGCAAATTGATGGGGGAATTTACTCAATTGAGTTTCTTCTTACATGTGTCTGGGTTTGTATCAAGATGATCATAACACTAGGATAATCAAAAGTTTGTCAACCCAAAATCAATACAGTAGGAAAATATTACATTTTGTATAGGAATTTTAAGTCATATATTTCCATGTAATCTTTCCACAATAGGAGCAAAACCAATACGTATATGGTGTGTAATTTCCCCAAACTGGAGAAGGCAACTTGTAAGAAAGCGTGGGGCTGTTTTAACAGCCAATTGCTTATTAAACCAAAACTTCTTAGTTACTGTATTTTCTAATACAAATTACATGAGTTATCATCATACATTTTTATTTGTTCTTACTTTGACATGTTTATTCAAACACATATTATTAAACTCATGAGAGTGTGAGTAAATTTCTAGAAACAAAAGATAAAGAGAGAAAAATATCTCATAAAACTTAAACCAACAATTACAAAAAAGACTGGGATGGTTTACATCCAACTGAGTTGTTGGCCAAAGATCCTCCACAGAGAGTCCCAAAAAATCAATGTGATTGCCAAGACTGTCAGTTGTTCTCTCCAAACTGACAGTAAGGAGAGAGCAACCTAGCGACACACACAACACCTGCATAACTCACTGAAGATGGAGGAGAAAGCTGATCCCTACTTAAGCCTTCACTCTCATTGACTAGTTCTCAGTATACTTCAAGGTACTCTGCCCAACCTCAGAGAAGAAAGATAAACACCAACCCAATAGCAAACCCTTCTATCTGTAACAGTAACCTGTCAGCATGATATCCAGGTACAATAGTAGAACAAAAAAAAATATTGGAATAACCAATGAGTATCTGACTGGAATTAAGTCCGCTCCATGTGATCAAATCCCCATCCAACACTGACTGGGTGACAAATAACCTGAGACTAGGCAGGCTATGAGCCTAGGGGAAAACCGAATAGTACAGCTCTGCTAAGTGGACATAACAATAAAATGACTCCTAATGAGATTCTACTCTACACATAGATCTGATTCTTGCTCAGCCGTCATCAGAGATGCTTCCTTACAAAACTGATGGGAACTAATGCAAAGACCCATAACTAGAAAATGGGGAGAGAATGAGAGTCCTTAGAATCCTCACTCCTATTTGTTTTCTAATGAGAGAGAGAAACAAAGGGTATGGATTTGGGTGGTTTGGGGCTGATGAGAATCTGGGATGTGTTGGTGTAGGGGAAACTTACAAGCATATTGTAAGAAAACATATAGTTTCAATTAAAACCATAAGAGAGAAAACAATAAAAGTAAATCCACTGGGTACTCAGTATTAGAGATTAGCATTCAGATTAAACTCAAGGCTTCCAGCAGATTGTTGACTGAATCATCTTTAGAGACCAAAATCACCCGTCTATGTCATCTAATTTTATTAAATAAAATCAACATTAGGAAGAAAATGTGATTTTATAAAAGTTCATGTGTTTGGGTGTTTTGCATTCCTGTATAATCATGTACATGCACTACTTACACACAGTGCCCTGTGTGGATAGAAGAGAGGACAGAATTCCCTAGTGCTGAAGTTACAAGCAATTGTGAATTACCATGTGTGTGCTGAAAATTGAACCCAGCCCTCTCCAAGAGCAACAAGTATTGTTAATCTCTTAGCCATCTCTCCTACTCCAGCCTGTCTTCCAAATCAGGGCATCATGGTTATCCTACAGTAATAAGATATTTTGAAAAAGAAATAATTACTTCAGAAAAATGTGTCACCATTACCCCAAATATTCCTTGATAACAAATATAAATTCATAGAGAAAGAAAACACAAGAAAAGGAGGCTGTTCTATTTTGATATTTCTGTTGAAGGAATTTCCTTTCCCAGCCATTTAAATACCACTACATCCCAGGCAACTAGCCACTTTCTTGCCATCATATTAGTGAAGTAAAATTGCATAACATCATAGAAAAACTAGAATACGAGATGATAACATGAGAGTTAGCATTGAAGATAAGGTTCAGACCAAAAGGTGCACTAGTTCATGATTTTATATTGCCTAGTCACATAATTAAAACAAACTGTCTCTGAACTTAGAAATGTAGATAAAATGATGTCTTGGTTTGTAGACTAATCATACCTTCCCTTGGAAGAATTTATAAGTGTGTACTTCCAGATCATTACTTCAAGAGGCTACCAGGGTCATAACACTACTGGAAGTCTATGACTTCAACTGTCAGGACAGCTTGGTACATTTTGTTTCTGACTTTTATATTTACAAGAGTAACACAAAGTCATTTACAGTTAGTTGTTTCAAGAAACATGTTGTTTTTCTCATAAAGGGTTTTTTTATGGACAAGGTATACTTTTTTTTGTTCCCAATTAGCATTATTCATCCTGAAGCATTAGAAGATAAAAGTCAACTTCTTAGCTTATGTGATATGGCAAACTTACCCTTGCATTTTAAAGCATTCGTGTGCATAGTTTTTGAAACCTTTTTCATTTTTATTATTAGACATAAGTGCCATTGTTCCCAGGAAAAGTAATGAATGCCTATGCCTGATCTGCATCTTGAGAAGGTTTTATTTTTCCCCATGAAGAATATAAAAGGCATAGTGGAGTTATCTTACCATAATCAGTTTTGACAGTTCAGACAAATTGTTGCCCTGAATAAGCCCTGCATAGCAAAGTTGCCCCTCATACTAATTCTGTTACTAATTTGTCATTTATAAAAAAGACACTTGCTGTTTTGTGGGAGGTATATGTTTTAAGCTGTGTATTCACATACTAAATTATAAATTATATTTAAGTATTTATTAGTACTTAAAGAGTTTTATACAATGTGTTTTGATCATATACCTCCCTTCTCAATATTTCCCAGGTCCAACCTATTCTCCCTATCCACCAACTTACTTCCCTGATCATTTTGTCAAACCTCTCAATACAAGTATCAGATGCCCACTTCTTATATTTTTGGTTGTGAGCCTAGCCTTTAACGGCTGAGCCATCTCTCCAGCCCGAGATGCCCACTTCTTATATCCTTAGAATGTGCTCCACTTACCAGAGGAGACACACTTAAAGAAAACTTTCTCCTTTTCTCCGATCAAGTAGCAAGTAACAATAGCTACAAAGCTATAGGTAGGATTTTGTGCCTAACTCCCTTCTTTTTTCTCAGACTTGCTCTGGCTTGGTTTCACATAGGACTTGTACATGCTCTCATAAAGGCTGTGAATTCTTATGTGCAGGAGCCCTCCTGTATTCACAAGACACTGTTTCCCTCTAGCAATCCACTGCATTTGACGTTACACATTTTGCCCAATCTTTGGCAATTATTACCGAGTCTTGGGAGTAGGGGTTATGATATAGATGTTTCATTTAGGACTGACTATTCTGCACTTTCTTATTCCTGGTACAATGACCACATGTGAGGATCTGTGTTAATCTTTATTTACAGCAAATAGATTTCCAGATGACAACTGAGAGGTGCATTGATTTATGGGCATATGTTTTTAGGATTCAGTTTAATCCTGTATCTATTTAGCATAAAAGTAGTATGTTCTCCACTAGGATCTATAGCTATCTAGTCATAGGATAATAGTGACATACATGGGTATTTGTCTTGTGAAGAGAGTCATAAATCCAATTAAAAGTGGTTTGTTACTCCCATAATGGATGTGTCACTATTGCACCAGTGGGCATGTCTTGCCAGATCAGACATTATTGCAGTTCATAAGGTTCAGAGTTGAAAATGATTAATGAGCCGGGCAGTGGTGGTGCATGCCTTTAATCCCAGCACTTGGGAGGCAGAGGCAGGCGGATCTTTGCGAGTTTGAGGCCAGCCTGGCCTACAAATTGAGTCCAGGACAGCCAGGGCTACACAGAGAAACCCTGTCTCGAAAAAAAAAAAAAAAAAAAAAAAAAAAGAAAATGATTAATGACTACACCTATAACCATCCATTCTAACACCATTAAAGCTAGCTAGTTGGTTTGAAACCTCCTGGTCAATAACAGCTTAATTTCTCCACATTTTGTGAATCAAATATATGACATCTTCAGCAATAGGGCCTTACCTCTTGGTACTGCAGTATAAGCCAATAATAATGTCAATACTCTGTCAAGTATGGGGGTCTATTGAATTTCACTGGCCAAATCCACTTTTTATTTGTTAAGCATTGGCCTAGTAGTAACACTCTTGCCTTATTACAGGATGCCATTTTAAGCTGTGTTTATGTATGTGCAAAAATATATTTTGAACAGTTTATATAACAGTAGGTTTCTATATGATATTGTAAAAAGATCTTTATTTTTATGTTTCCCTCTCCATTCTCTCTTCTCCACCTTGCATTACTATCCACATTCATCTGAGTTTAACCCTTCCAGCCCCATAATTCTTTTTAAATTCTTTCATAAAGAATATTCTTTATTCTTTAGCATGTATCTTGCATTCCTTGAAAGCTCATATCCATAAACCCCGGGTTCTTACTAATTTCTATGGATGTTCCAAACATATGACACAAACATTGTATGATAGTGAAGACTGAACAATAAATTCCAAAAGTACAAGAAAAGATGGAACATCTCTTTTTGCTTCTGAGTCATTTCACATAGAAAGATTGTTTTCTGCCCTATCATTATTTGAAAATAATTTTCTCATTAGCTGAATAATAGTCCACTTCACAAATGAACTACCTTTTCATTGTTTTTTCATCCTTTGATGGATATCTAGAAAGTTTCAATTTCCTGGCTATTGTGAATAGAATAGTATTAAACATGAATGAGAATAGATGATCTTTATAAGAGACATGAAGTCATTTTAGTATATACTCCAAAGTTATATACCTAAAAAGCTAAAAATTATTAATTTTAATTAGAAATTCAATACCTATATCACCCAGGATGATCTCAAAGTTTAATATTTTATAAAGTTCTTTAGATATTCAAATATTATTAACATTTTTTAAAAGCTGGATTTTAGAAATTCTCTTGCCAAGGTATCAAATATTTGTTTTTCTCAAAATTTCTACATTTGATATCAAGTAATCATTTTCAGTATACTTGTAATAGTTTATTTTGATTGTCACCTTGATGGAATAAAAATTTGAATTGGATTTTAGCCATGTAGTACAGGATAGCTATTCTACAACCAACATACTAGGGAAGCAGGAACATAGACCGTGTTATCTGTTAGTGGACACTTTGCTCTAATGGAATTGCCATATAGGCTCCCAGTGCAAGAGGAAGTTCTTAGCCCTCATATGACTGTTGAACTGAGTGGGGTAATATGTAGGGGCACCCCACTGCAGAGGAGTAGAATAGATGGTGGGGGGAGGGAAGGAGGGTGGACCTAGCAAGGTTGGAGAGAGGGAACCGTGATGGAGATGTAACTTGAAGTAATAAATAAACATTAAAAATAATCTTGAAATAGAAAAGAAAAAAAAATTGAATAGGAGATTTGTAAAACTCATTTCTGTAGGTTTTGTTTGTGTGTGAGAGAGAGACAAACAAACATACCAACAGACAGAACAGACATAGAGAGGCAGAGAGTGGCAGGGACACACACACACACACAGAGAGAGAGAGAGAGAGAGAGAGAGAGAGAGAGAGAGAGAGAGAGA
>CAJQZJ010000143.1:808058-818484 GCA_907164525.1 Lophiomys imhausi | reverse complement strand
GAGAGAGAGAGAGAGAGAGAGAGAGAGAGAGAGAGAGAGAGAGAGAGGACATATTCAGCAAGTTTAACTAATGAGTCCTGAACGAACAAGAAAAATATCACATGATGGGAGTCTGAATGAAATCAAAAAGGACGAAAGAGGAGCACTACCAACACAGACATGCTCTCTCTGTTTCCAGCGTGATGTGAAAAGCCTCCTCCATGTGTTCTTGCCACCATGTTCTGCTTCCCCTCAGGCAGAAAAAAGTATTGTACTCAACCAAGCATGTAGTGAAACCTCTGAATATTGTTGATACATTTCAGAATCTTGCTAATTCACTTAGATTATTATTTAATTATTTATTTTGATAATTCCAAAAGATAGCTGAACAAAAAATCTAAAAACTATTTTTTGTCATCAGATCAAGACTTTTCTTGATAACATAACAATATTAAATATCAATATCTATTCTTGACCCAAAAGACAAAAAATAAAACTTAGTTAGGTTCAAAATATCATGTGATAGTGTGAATAACAATGACAACATTCTAATGTAGTTCACTGTATATTTTTGGCATCAATTAAATTAGAGCTCTAGGCCTTAGAAATTCAATTATTGTAGGTTATATTTGATGTCGTTGATGCTATTTGTACAAGATTAAAAGGACTATGGCTATACAAATTGATGGCATGATGTGAATATGTGAATGCAAACCGGTGCAGACCTGAACATTTCCTCATTTATATAGATACCTCGACAGATGTAAAAATATTCAAGGATATCCTTTAGTCTATTAATAGACAGTGTATAATGTAAAAAGTTTTCAAAACATATAAAGTTTTTGCATGGATGCAGCCCACTTAGCATTGAGAAGACAATGTTATGAGTTACAAGAGTCAGAAGCGATTTGATATGACACAGAAATCTAGGAGAAGATGCACTGATTCACATTCTGAGAAGTCACCACAAAACTTTTATGCTTTACAGAACATTCAAAAGGCTATGTAGTTCCGGTAATATTACAGCAAATTAATCTTCCTACTCTATTGAACAATGTGAAAGACTCTTCTGGAAACATCCTAATGGGGATCACCTAAATAACATTAACGTTGGCATAGAAAATTTGCCTCAAAGTTTTAGAGTGACAGGATGATATGGCAGGAGTTTAGGTATTTAAAATAAGGAATTGCACGTTATAGACATATTAAATAAATGCTTTTAACAGTTTTGAGCTTTTCTAAGTTCAGTCTCAATTCTCTTAATTTATTTGAGATTTACGTAAAGGTTTATTATATTTATATAATTTCTACCTATACCTTTACCCCCTGCAAATCCTTCTGTGAACACGAGTCTCTCTCACATTAATGATTTATTTATGTATATGCATGTTTATGCATATATGCATATATATACACACATACATTCATACATACACAAACATACCCACTACAGAGACGTTTACATAGGACCAAATGATACTCTTATGTAAATTTGTTTAAAGCTGATCATATGAGATTGGATGGGCTATCAGAGCTCATACAAGGAGAAAAATGATCATCTTCCTCTCAGCATCCATTGATTTCTCTAGCTCTTCATCTAGTAGTAGGGACCTTTTAAATTTTCACCATCCTCATGAGCATATAACTGGGGTTGTCATTATTTACATTTTTTAGGCAGCCAACTGTTGTTTTTTTATGGACACAGTTTCTCTGTCATTCTGGTTCTAACTATCTTTGTACTCCTTTCTTAACTTTCCCTGAACCTTAGGTGTAGGGTTATATTGTAGATGTATCAGTTAGGCCTGGGCACTTCAGGGTCACATAGTCTCTGTATTTTGACCAATTGTAGGTCTAATTTTAGTTATATTAAGAATTTTTGTTCTATCTATTTGGCTGCAAATTGCATAATTTCATTGTTCCTGATAGCTGAATAATATTCCATTGTGTAGATGGACCACAGTTTTTTAACCCATTCTTCGGTTGAGGGATATCTGGGTTGTTTCCAGTTTCTAGCTATTACAAATAAGGCTGCTATAAACATAGATGAGGAAACTTCCTTATGATTCTGTGAAGAGGCATTTGGGTGTATACCCAGAAGTGGTATGGCTGGGTCCTGAGGCAAAGCTATTCCAAGTTTTCTAAGATATCACCAGACTGACCTCCATAGTGGTTGCACAAGCCTGCACTCCCACCAGCAATGGAGTAGGGTTCCCCTTTCTCCACACCCTCGCCAGCATGTGCTGTCATTTGAGCTTTTGATCTTAGCCATTCTGACAGGTGTGAGATGGAATCTCAGAGTCACCTTGAGTTGCATTTCTCTGATGATTAAGGATGTTGAGTATTTCTTCAAGTGTCTCTCCACCATTAGGGATTCCTCCTTTGTGAATTCTCTATTTAGCTCTGTCCCCATTTTTTGATTGGATTATTTGGTTTCTTGGCATTTAATTTCTTGAGTTCTTTGTAGATTTTGGATATTACTCCTCTGTCAGATGTGGGGTTGGTGAAGATATTTCCCAGTCTGTAGGCTGCCGTTTTGTTCGAATGACAGTGTCTTTTGCCTTACAGAAGCTTTTCAGTTTTATGAGGTCCCATTTATTGATTGTTGATCTCAGGTTCTGAGCTGTTGGTGTTCTTTTCAGGAAATTGTCACCTGTGCCAATGAGTTTGAGGGTTTCTCCCACTTTTTCTTCTAGTAGATTTAGCGTGACAGTCCTTATGTTAAGGTCATTGATCCACTTGGACTTAAATTTTGTACAAAGTGATAAGTATGGGTCTAATTTCAGTCTTTTTTTTTTTAGATTTATTTACTTATTTATTTGTTTAATGTATATGAGTACTCTATGTGCATGTACTCCTGAAGCCAGAAGAGGGCATCAGATCACATTGTGGATGGTTGTGAGGCACCATGTGGTTGCTGGGAATTGAACTCAGGATCTTTGGAAGAGCGGATAGTGCTCTTAACCACTGAGCTATCTCTCCAGCCCCCTAATTTCAGTCTTTTACAAGTGGACATCCAGTTGGACCAGCACCATTTCTTGAAGATGCTGTCCTTCTTCCAATGTGCCATTTTGGCTTCTTTGTCAAAAATTAGGTGGCCATAAGTGTGTGGGTCTATTTCTGGATCTTCAATTCGATTCCATTGATCTACTGCTCTGTTTCTATACCAATACCATGCTGTTTTTACAACTATTGCTCTGAAGTACAGCTTGAAATCTGGGATGGTGATACCTCCAGATGTTTTTTTTATTCTACAGGATTGATTTAGCCATTCTGGGGTTTTTGTTGTTCCAAATGAAATTGAGAATAGCTCTTTCCAAGTCTATAAAAAATTGTGTTGGTATTTTGATAGGAGTTGCATTGACTCTATATATTGCTTTTGGTAGGATGGCCATTTTTATTATGTTGATCCTACCTATCCATGAGCATGGGAGATCTTTCCATCTTCTAAAGGCCTCTTCCATTTCTTTCTTCAAGGGCTTGAAGTTCTTGTTGTACAGGTCCTTTACTTGCTTGGTTAGAGTTACCCCCAGGTATTTTATGTTGTTTGTGGCTATTGTGAAGGGGGTTGTTTCCCTTATTTCTTCCTCAGCCCATTTGTTTGTTGTATAAAGAAAGGCTTGTATTTTTTTTGAATTAATTTTGTATCCAGCCACTTTGCTAAAGGTGTTCATCCTGGGTGAGCTAACCCAGACTCAGAAGGATGCATATGGCTTCTATTCACTTATAGTAGGATTTTAGCTATATAGTAGAAGGTATCGATACGACAACTAACACACCAAAGGGAACTTGGACATAGCTTTTTATTTTTTGTTTTTATTTATTTATTTATTGTATTTTTTAAAATATTTTTTTCTATTTTTTAGTCTTTTTAATCTATTTGTCTGTTTATTTGTTTGTTTGTTGTTTAGTTCTCTCTCCTGGGCAATGACACTTTTTACTGGTGGTACTGCCTCGTAGACCCCCAATGAATGAGGATTCTCTTGGCCCTCATACGACCTGTCAACTGAGATGCAGGACTGTTATATAAGGACACCCCACCCCAGAGAAATGGGATGGAAGGGCTAGGAGGTAAAGAAAAAAAAATGAAATGTGATGTTTCGGCCTTTTACTACTAATTGTCATAAACTGTTTAGGATAATTAAGAAATGCAAACTAATAGTTATGCAAGCCGGTCATTTTGTTAGGTACTATGACAGCCTATTATGGTTATTTTCTAAGCTAATCAGAAATAAACCTGCTAAGAGACAAGCAACATCTGTTACCTTAATATAAGAGATAGATAGGGCCTCTTCAAAAATCTCAAGAGATCTGCAGAATATGGCATTCAAAGATGTTTTTGTAACTTTAGATTTTTTTATATCAAGACATATCAACTCCTGACAGCACCCCCTATTCTACCCCAAGTAGAAGATGAGCATCGAAGAATCTCCAGTGGGAGATGATTGAATTAGTCGCAAGCCTATCTCTTGGTAGGAAAAGCCCCTTGCTCCAACTGTAGACAGAATGCTGTCAAAAAGGACAAAACCTGGAAGCAGGTAAGTCGACCGACAGCCTAGCTCTTCCAAGACAGGGTAGGTAAGTCCTTCATAACCCCTGCTCTACAATCAATGTCTGTCAGAGAAACGGGGCCAAACGACTGAAGAGCGATGCTGTAATGTATGGAGAGAAAATGGGAACTGTCCAGGCAGTCATTGGTATGTCCTTTCTTAGTTTTGGAAGCTTCAGGCCCTGTACTTCCTATAAAATCAGATATATTTATCCCTCTCAGGTCTCTGAGGTGGTTGAAGAACAGATAGCTAGAGTCTCATAATTAAATTTTGAGTTGTTTAGGAGTCAAGAGAGTGTTATAGATCTAAGAAGATGCTTTTAAATTTGTGTTTCATGTTAGTAAGAATGATGAGTTAGATATAGAACTTTAAACTCATGGAGATGGTTAGATAGTAGAATGTTAAAGTCAGGTGCCAAATACATATGGACTAGACATTGGGAATGTACGCTAAGCCATATAACCCTCATAATTGTGGCCTAATTACTTCTGTTGTTTTGTATTGTATTTATTATTATAAGAGAAAGAGCCATTTGTTGGACTGAAAGGGGAAACTGTAGGGGGAAATAAGATATACCTTAAACTTAAAAAAAAAAGGGAAGAGGATGGGGGGTTGAGGGTGGGAGGGTGGGACTGGAGGGGGTAATAGGGAGGGGACTGTGATTTTGATGTAACTTGAAGAAATAAAAAATAAAGGAAAAAATAATTTTTGTTTTGCTTTTTGTTTTGTAATTCTGTTGATTTAAACTAGAAATAAAGGGACTCAAACATGACAGGCAAGCACTTCTAAAATACATATTTATTTATTAATTCAAGTTATGTCATTTATAACTCCTCCCTTCTCCCCTCCCAGTACCATCCACCCACCCTCTGTGCCTTTTCCCATTTATCCTACTCCTCAGGTGTGGGGGGCTCCCACATATCAGCCCCCCATCAGTTCATTAGTCACATGAGGGCTACGAGCTTCCTCTTGCTTTGGGGCCTGACTTGGAAGCTCCACTAGGGTAAAGTGTCCCACTAACAGGTAACAAAGTTCGTGACTGAGATGTCTCCACCCCCACTTGTTAATGGATCTATATAGGGACCAAGTTGTCTATCCTATATATTTGTATAGGGTAATCTAGGTCAATTCTAACCCTAAGCTTCAAGCTACCCATAAATTGTGCTGTATGTTATCCAACTTAGGACTGTTTCTATATAGCAAATACTACTAATAAAGTGGCATCTCAGTCAAATGGTTGAGATTAAAATTCTTCACAGAACTGTGGTTAAGTATCACTGACAGGTCTTGTCCAGGTTTCATGGTGCTGTATTTTCACTGTATTCTCATGTATACCTTCAAGTTTCCTTATAAACATTGCAGTGATACTAATTCCATTTTCTTGGGTCCTTTTTCATTTTTCACTTAATAGGAAGTACCTTTTAAAGGGGCTAAATTGTAGAACTATTACATTGTATACTAAGTTTACAAAATAAAGATACATTGACAGTTGACAAGTAAATCCCTCCTGTATCACTGAAAAAAATGCATAGAGGGAGAAAATGAAGCATTCTATGTTAGAGCTCCAAATATCTTGATTTAATACAGCATTAACTCTGTAATTATTTTAGCAATTAATTTAGTAATCCAAAATCCCATCTAATACTATCAAAAAAATTAATGGTAAGGGAAAATCCCTCTATATCTTTGAAGCTGTGAAATCAAATGAGCTATCTACTTCCAGAATCAGCAGTGAGATAAATTTAGGTAGTAATATATATGGTACTGGGCCCCAGTGGCAAACTAAACATCAACTTCTACAAGATTCTAAGCCTTAAGAAAACTGTTCTTCCTCTAATATCTATTCCCTGTGGCTAGCATCGGTATAGTGGTATCATGCTCTGGACCCAACCAGAGGACTCTTGAAGCATACACCAACCTCAATTTTAGGGCCAAGACATCATCACAAGAGATAAACCACATAGATCAGAAAAGCAGAAGAGCAAGTCCTGGTGTTAGAATCATGTTCATGGTTATTTTTCCCTATCTTAAAAGACAATTTTGTTGTTCCTAGTCACATTTATGACTGTGTACACTCATAGGTCTTCCCTAACAAAAGCTTCACTGATATTCAATCACCAAGGCCAATATGATATTTTTCTGTATAAAAGACATTCACAAGTATATATGTTATATATACATATATTTATACATAAAATTTTACATTCTTATTTGAATATTCAGAAACAGTGAACATTTTACCAATGTTCACATTTAATAAATTATAGTGATAATAAAATATTTATATTTACAGAGCAAAAGTTGTTCATTAGTTTAATATAATCTGAAAATTATCATATATATGTATCTGTACAATTGAATCACAAGTATTATAGTGTACCCAATATTTATCTTATTTTGGACCTTGTGATGTTGTTATATCTTTCAGACCAACACCAAGCAAGTTAGACAAAACAAATTCATGTAAGATAGCTTCAGCAGATGAAAGCATATTTAAAAAACTCAGTGTGTTGACACTCCTCACCTGGAAAAGTAAAATCTTTTTCACAATTAGTTAAACCTGGACTGATCTGATGATTTCCCCTGAGTAATATAATGTGTCAGAATTTATGCAATATCCATTTCAATCAGCACATGACCATGTATACTTCTTGAGAACATTTTCAAGTGACAGAGAAAATGTGCAGTGCAAAAAAAAAAAATTGTCAGAAACTCAGTTTTGCCTCTTTGGGCTGGGACTTTTCGATTTAATGACCCTGGCTAGCTCAGCACACATTCTGAGCCACAGAATACTCTTTTATTTACCATAAATGTTTAAGATGATTTGTAATAAACAGAAAGGTAAGGTTAAATAATGTTGTGTATATATTTAAAATCCATTCTATAATATTCTAAATATTAATGAAACATTTCAAGAACAGGTTTTGAAAAATATATATAACTTACAGTTACTTAGAAAAAGATAATAGAGTGCTGTGTTTTTTAGACTTGAATCTAAGCATGCTTGTTAAACATTGTTTTATATTTCTTTGACACACAATGAATTTTTCATTAGTTTAAGCTTAACGCTCATATTTGTGATCCCAATAGCAAAACATTAGCAATTTCCTTGTATCTGAGTTTTATGGAAACTATGTTCCTGTGAAGTCAAAGCTTTGTTATCAAATATATTTATTAATAACTATAGGCACTTATAACAAATATGAACAGTTACTAAGAACTAGAATAATTATAAACCTCTATTACCTAACAAGTAACCCTATTAGTAGCTATAAATGCCTATTATCTAACAGCTAACCCTAACCTTTTAGAAAGATACAGTCTCTGGGGCAGGTCCTCAGTCATCAGGAACATCTCAGGAGTAGATCCTTTAGGGCACTAGGTCAACACTCTTTCCACAGGAACACCTCAGACACAGGTCCTTTAGGGTAATTAGCTATTGTATGCTATGGCAGTTTCTCTTCAAATGAAACTTGAGGCTTTCTTCTCTCTGGAGCCTCAGTTATCTGTAGACCAACTTCATCAGTTTATTGCAGGCACTCAGCTGCTCTGCTACAGTCTTCGAGGCTGGCCACAGTTCTATTCAGGACTTAGTTTGAACTGCTTGAACCCCTCAGGGCAAATGTTGCGCCACCAGGTTCTAGTCCTTGGCTTTTTGCTGCCTTGGTGAGGCCTTCTCTGCTTGCCAACTTCTTTCTGCCTTAGGGAGAGCTAACCATGTTATTATGGCTCTGTTTGTGATTTGTTTTTCAGTTCACCTGTATTTTCTCCCTGAGAGGATATAAGCCATTTTGTATCTCATTGTCTCTAGTATGGGAATTATCAAGCTCTGCGCACTTTGTCATTAAATTGGGTCTCTCCTGGTTAAACCTAGCTTCAGCCTAATCTGGGTTCCACCCATTCATCCACTATTAGCAGCTGAAAACAATGCCAAGACATAAATCTTTTTTTTTCTTTTGTCAGTTCATATGTTGCCATGCCAAGTGCTCACAGATGCCAGGCTTATCTTCATGACCCCTTTTAAGAAACTGTATCAGATGTCCCTAGATATTCAGCAAATCTAATTTATATTGATCAAACTCCCATTACATGCCTGAGTTTGTTTTCACACTACTTAGTAACTCCACTTCTGCATTAATTTTTTTTGTCATATAATTGACCAAGATTACAAACATACTTCATGCATACTATTCAGTGAATCTGATATTTATGTATTTTATTTGCTAATGTACTTTTCAATCACCGGCTTATTTTAGGGTTGAAGATGTAGCTCAAAACCATATGCTATTCCAACAATCATATACCAAAGAGTTCACAGATACCTGTTCTAGGCAACTCTTCATTGCAGAGATAGCAATGAAATTGCCCACAGGTAAAGTTGGAAATCATGGCTCTTTGCAGGCTGGTAAGTCATGTCTCAATCTAATCGTCACTTTGTGTGTGATTGCTTTATTGAACAACTTCCACCTTTTACACGAACAGAAAGTACATATTCCAGGGGACTAAGCTTTGATGTCCAAGGTTCGATTTGAAATTTTCTGTTATCATTGATTGAAGAGTTGTTAAGACCTTTTTTTCGTTATGGTAAAAAAGTGACATTGGGACTGGTACAGGCTTTACACTACAAAACTGGAAAAAGTTTCTGAATTGTTGATTTTAAGTGTGATCAGCATATTCTATTGCTTGACTCATAGTGAAATCTTATAATGTATCTGGACATATAGTTCATATATCATATGCTAATACATATAACAGGTATTAATTGTGTATTAGAATTTTGTTTTTGTTTTATGTTCTTTTGTTTTTTGAGACATGGTTTCTCTATGGAGCTCTGGCTGCTGGTTGGCTGGAACACTTTCAGTAGATCAGGCTGACCTTGAACTCACAGAGATCCAGCTGCATCTACCTCCGGAGTGTGGGGCTTAAAGGTGTGCACCACTACTGCCCACAATCATAATTTACTAATGAATCACTTGTAATACCAACATAAGACTAAATATTTAATAGACAATCTGTTATAAATTATCAAAGAATGTATGTATACTTAACATAAACAATTAAGTTACTTTTTATTGTAGATAAAGACAATAATAAATCAACTATAATATTCAGCCAGGAATAAAATATACTACAATGATATTATTTTTGTTTTTATTTTGATTATTTACATGAGCAAGGCAATTTGTTAATATTTTTATCTACTATTTTATTCTCCCTAAACTCTCCTTCACTATTCAGTGAGGTAGTAAGGATTGAATTCCTCCTTGTCTTAAGAGAAAGGTATTACTATACAACTAGGCTCACTATTAATGAAACACACACAACTTTCTTCACAGTTTCTTATTTCTAGACTTGGACTTTCTTATGTATTGATAAGACATGTAAAAGAGACAAGAATGGTTACAAGGTCCAAATAAACATTATTGAAAATCAATCTCTCTCTCTCTCTCCTAATCAAATAAGGGAATCAATAAACATCTAGAAGATTGCCTAAGTAACTGTTTGAGAATTTCCCTTAGGCACCTTAAGCTTAGACTTTCTAACTCTAACTAACAGTAATAATCACATACCAGGTTTGGTTTAGAAACAGAATTGAAAATTACAGCAATGTTGTCACTTGGGAACTTTGAACACAGGCAAACAAGAGGTCACCATGGTTGTGTTAGTTACTGTTCTATTGCTATGAAGAGACACTGTGACCAAGGCAATTCTTTCAAATTAAATCACTTAATTGGAAGCTTGGTTATAGTTTCAGAAGGTTAGTCCAGTATCATTATGATGGAAACCAGACAGGCATGACACTGGAGCAGTAGTTGAGAGCTTTATATCCTGATCCCAGGAGGGAAACAGTGAGAGAGAGAGAGAGAGAGAGAGAGAGAGAGAGAGAGAGAGAGAGAGAG
>CAJQZJ010000143.1:698596-808048 GCA_907164525.1 Lophiomys imhausi | reverse complement strand
GAGAGAGAGAGAGAGAGAGAGAGAGAGAGAGAGAGAGAGAGAGAGAGTGTAAACCTTTGCTTTATGTAGATCTTGAGTTTTGATTCAGATTCCTTCAGTCCCAAAGAAACAAAGAAATGGAGAAGAAAAGTCTCAATGAATAGAAAGAAGGTTTATTTTCTGGCAGGCTGTGAAAACAAGTTATGAGTCATATTAATCTGATTTTTTAAAGAAAGGTACATACTTTGTATTGTAGTATATCTCTCACAAGTTAAATTTACAGAATAACTTTCACACTCAGTGTAAGTTTTTTTTTGTTTGTTTGTTTTGACACAAGCCTTCTTTGTGTAACCCTGGCTGTCCTGAACTCACTCTGTAGAATAGGGTAAACTTGAATTCTAAGATCCACCTGCCTTTTCCTCCCAAGTGCTGGAATTACAGGAGTGTGTCACCTCCACCTGAGTGTAGTATTGTTTTAGAGTAGTCTATCACTTAAAAATATCAAACTACAGTGGTCTCAAATAGTGTGAGATACATATTTGACAGTACTTAGTGTGGTTTCTTACTTTTTAATATATCCCATCCTTTTTTTGTTGGAAAAATTATGGCACTTTATTTTTATCCACTTTATTTTTATTTCTCTCTCTCTCTCTCTCTCTCTCTCTCTCTCTGTGTGTGTGTGTGTGTGTGAATGTGTGAATGTATGCACATACATTCATCATGTGTACAATCATAGAAGCCAAATAATATCAAGTGTTCTGTTCTGCCACTCTGCTTATTTCCTGGGTCTATACATCTGTTTTTACCTAGGGTACTCTGACCAACAACTACTCCCATTTCGTTCATCTCTTCCTCTAGCAGTAATAATATTATTGATGAAGCCATGGGATACCTTTTTTAAAAAATAAAGATTTCTGAGGTACTAAATTTACATTCTAATACTTGTAAATAAATCATTCTTACTCACTGAGCTATTTCCCCGCTATATCATCTCCACAGTCTCCATCCTCTTATTTTAATTGGACAAAAAAAAAATTGAGAAGCCCAGTAGCTAAGTCAGGTCATATGAGCAGCTATTGGCAAAATGGGTTACAAATTACCCTAAATCAATATATAGACTGAAGGGGTGCTTGACTGCAACTTTCTTTTCCTCATTTTGGGACAGGTATGATGGCATTTGGTGACATTCTCTGTCTTTTCAGAAACTGTCTTAAGCCTCAAATGTAAAGTGTTTGATTTAGAAATACTGACCTAAATAAACAGAGTTTGGAAAAGAAGAAAGAAAATAGATGAAACATAAAATCCTCAATCTAACCTGATATCTATTTGGCAACAGAGATGCCATGCTGAGGTCTTGTTGATTAGAGCAGACGTTTTAAGTTCAATGATCCAACAGCCTCAAGGAGGAAGTGAGCAAGCTGCCAACTCCAAATATTGCTGTGCTTCATAGACCAGGGAGGTCCTATTGCCAAGAGTCTGACACCATCATTTCTTCTTGTCCTGCTTCTATAGCACATGGGTGACTTTGCTCTTTCTGATCTCCCTGGTGCTGCTTGGTGTCTCCTTTAGAGGGAGCTACAGAAGTACCAGTTTTAGGCTTGATTTCAGTATGTGAAGCAGACTTTCCATTTCCCAGCACAGCTGCTTCTCAAAGCTGTTGATTTGCAGTATAAAAATTGATCCAAGTAGTTAGTTCTCCATCTGTCCCATGGTTTGCTTCTCCACTTAGTGTTAGTTGCCTTTGCCAGTATTTCTCCATTTGCTGCTTTCTCATTAAACACGATTGTATGGCAAGTATATTGCTTCTAAGTTATTTAGTCCCTTTGCGTTTGTCTAGAGAAGGGAACAGTAACAGCACCATCAACAAAGATTTTATCCTCTGCTGTGTACTTACCTCTTTTCTCTTGCTTTTTACTGGATATCTGAATATTGAATTTTTATTAGTTTTAATGTTTATTTGAATGAGGGGGAAAAAGAAAAGTGTGTGAAGAGCCTCACACACAAAAGTATAGCTTATACTTTTATTAATTACATTTACAATCATTTAAAATAATAGTTTGGTGATGCAATTCCTGAACACTTGCTTGGTACTGAGTTGTTAGACATACAGTAGGATCTACTGAAGAGCTACAATAAGGCTGTTTTTGTTTTAATTTCTTATACAATGCTGTTTATAATGGTCTTTGTTTTTTTATTTTTGTTTTTGTTTTATTTTGTTTGTTTGTGTTAATGTTTTATGGATGATGTGTTGTTGAATGGATGCATTAATAAATCATTGACGGAAAACTTTGAAAACACATACTTGTGAGACAATCATAAATATGTTTCAAAAATCTAGTGCATAGGAAACCATTAATTTTTTCAGTTCAGTTAGAACTGAACACACATATGAAAAGAATAAAGTATAGGGCAAGAGACAAAAACATTTTCTCTATTTTTATAGGATTGAATATTTTCTGTGCAAATAAATTGAAAATTATTAGGTATTCTACATAAATATTAGTATGTATAATAAAAGAAAATGAAATAAAAGCAAACCAGAAAAGAAAAAAAAATAAAAAAACAAAGAGTCCCAACCAAAGCCCAAGAAACTGACACTCTCCTAAACTAGCCCAATTCCCAACTGCATTCTCCATGCTTATCTGTATAGTTCTTACCACTATACCCACTACAGTTCTTACCCCTCACTAAGAAGGCTTCTTTTTTTGCAGGATTTGACTCCTACAGAAGTTCATAGCTACTCAAAATGCAGAGTACATGATCATGGGCTCGCTATTCCCATTTGATATGACTACAGCTCCTATACCTAAAGCTCATGAAACAACATGGAAGGGGATCCAGAAAAATTTTAAGAGCCAGAGGGCAAGAAATCTGCAGTAATATTATACCTCCTAGTTTTGACATGGGAGATACATCAATGAAATTTCAACAATGTAGCTTCTTAAAAATATAGTGGACATCCCATTGTTAATGGGAGAAATGTCACATGGCCCTATACCTAGATTGGAGATGGAGCAATTAACTGGTGAAAAAGGAAAATCAGTCTTGCACAGGAATGATTGGTTTATAGTAACAAGTGATCATTTTTAGAAACATACATGCAAGCACCACTGAATGTAGTCAACAGATTATACTCATATATTTATTTATTTGTAAGTATATGTAACATTTTTTGAGCATAATCCATAAACTTTGGAGAAAGAAAGCTTAAATACAAAGACAGATAAGACTTTTTACAAAAGAATGTTGTAGTAGAATTATCTCCTCCAGTTTAATATGTTCTTGTTTCCAATACTGTATTTGAAGCAGTAATTATAAAACAATTGTTAACAAGAAATGCTTTTTATTCTAATTAGTATATTTGCCTTATGATGTGTCACACCTTCTTCCTAGTAAATAAGACTTAAAACATTGAGTCTATTCAACAGACAGAAGCTGCCTTTAATTATTTAACAACACTGTTTTCTTTAGATTTACACATGGAAATGAAACATGAAATGTGTTAGATTACTTGTAAGTGATATCCTATAAAATACTTTAGATTTACAGTTTTGGATCCAACAAGTGTAAACCCTCCTGAGATACTCAGTGAAAACTACGTCTATCTCCAAGAGGAGAGTGACATTCCAAGGTTCTTGTAATTTGAGAAAAGGAAGGTAATGGAAGGACAGGGAAGGACAAGAAAGGGAAGGATAAGGAAGGACAGGCAAGGGATTAGAAGTGAAGTGAAGGCAAGGGAAGGGGAAAGGGAAGGGAAGAGAAGGGAAAGAAAGGGAAAGGAAGGATAAAGAGAAGGGAAAGGAAAAGGGAAAAGAAAGGAAGAACAGGGAAGGGAAGAATAGGGAAGGACAGGAAAGGGAAAGGAAATGGGAAGGGAAAGAAAGGGGAGGTGAGGGGAGGAGAGGGAAAGGAAATGGGAATGGAAGGGAAGGGAAGGGTGAAAGGGGAGGGAAGGAAAGGGAAGGGATGGGAAAGAAAGGGAAGGGAAGGTAAAGGAAATGGTAAAGGAAGGGAAGGGAAAGGAAATGGGAAGGGAAGGGATGGGAAAAGAAGGGAACATAAAGGAAATGGGAAGGGAAGGGAATGGAAGGGAAGGGAAGGGAAAGGAAGGGGAGGGAAAGGAAATGGGAAGGGAAGGGAAAGGAAATGGGAAGGGAAGGGAAAGGAAATGGGAAAGGAAGGGAAGGGAAGGGAAGGGAGGGAAATGGAAGGGAAGGGAAGGGAAGGGAGGGGAATGGAAGGGAAAGGAATGGAAGGGAAGGGAACGGAGGAGAATGGAAGGGAAGGGAAGGGAGGGGAAGAGAAAGGAAGGGAAGGGAGGGGAAGAGAAGAAAAGGGAAGGGAGGGGAATGGAACAGAAGGGAAGGGAAGGGAAATGAAATGGGAAGGGAAGGGAAGGGAAAAGAAATGGGAAGGGAAAGGAAAGAAAAAGCAAAGGGAAGGGAAAATGGAAGGGAAGGGGAAAGGGAAGAATCATATATAGATATTACATTTATTAAACTATTTATACATAGTTTTCATATATTTAAATGATTTCTCTGACATCAAATTTAGAATTTTTTAACCAAATCGAAAAGTTTTCACGTGTTCTAAGAACTGGACTCACTGTCTATTGTTTGTCAAAGAATAAATCTATAATTGGAGACTGGGAAACACTGCTGTTACGTCTAACTTCTAGATATCAAAAGAAATCATGGACAAGAGAGTGTGTTTATATGGAGAAATATTTTGTATACTAATTAGTATAACTGATAAATTATTTTCACTTTATTTTTAAATCTGGATTTTTTAGAATTTTGTTTTATTACCCATTATTTATATGCTTATTTTGCATCATGATCATAACCTCACTCCTTTTCTCCTCCCTGTTCCACCCACCCACTCACTTCCCTGGTAGTGTGCTCTCCCAACCTGGTACCAACCCAGTCTAGCACAGCAAATCACAACAGGACTAAGTGCTTTCTCAGTAAGTGCTCTCCCCACACCTGATTCCAACAGAAACAGTTCCTTTTAACAATGGATTAAGCATATGACAATTTTATTGTTTCATTGTTTGCTGTGGTTGCAGTTATTCTTTTTGAGTCAGTATATAATATAGCAGACTATGGACTTGAAAGTGACATGTATCTGATGATACATGTACCTGTATATATGACAGTCATTTGTGTATTTGATTTTTAGAAATTCCTATTGGGTCTTGTGACTTTGGTTAAATAAAATTATTAGACATTGTTTCAGATCCATTTGAATTCTTTTATATAGATGAAATTTTAGCTTCAGATGTGAATTACAATTTATAAATATTTCCCAATCTATGGATATTTTTCATACTCTAATTAGTTGCTTCACTGTATAGATTATCTTTATCTGATTTATTCTAATTTTTTTATTTCTTATATTTATATATATAATTTTGAGATCATATCCAAAAAAGTATTTACCCTGTCTTATCACCAAAAGTGGTTTAGAGATTCAGGCCATTCTCTTTCAAAATGTCAGTTAGTCCAAAGTCATGGGAAAACATTCTAAAATGGGTATGTAGCTAACTAAAAAAAAATCTGCGAAGACCAAAGCCATAGTGAGCAAAGGAGAATCGATAAAGTTATCCCATTATATGAGTTAAAATTTTATTATACCACTACAGTAATTAAAGTAGCATGTCACTGGCAAATGACAGAGTGCCCAGACTAAAAGCCACACCTCTGCTATCAGCTCATGTCTAGAATACTATGAATATTCAGTGGGGTTGATTAAATCTCAACAAATGATGTTTGGAAAATTAAGTATTGAAATAAAGAAGACTGGAAATGAATACTTAACTTGTGATTTGTGATTAAAACAGAAATCAATTCAAAATGGATGAAAAACCTGAAACTGTGAATTGGTGGTATCTGCTAACTTTGTCTAATAATAAGATATATTTAAACTGTCAGACTTATAGAACCATACAGAAGAGAAATGGCATTTTTAAAATGTCGAGTAGATATATTGGCTTTTCCATATTCTGTTTTCTCATTAAATTCATCATAGTAATGTTTGTAAAATTGTGAAGTTAGAATGCAAATGCTTTGGAAACCTCTTTGAAATCCAGTTATAATGATACACTCATTTTAGAGGAAGACACGTTTTATACAATTGAAACACATAATTTTAATGGCTCACATTCACAATGAATGAAGAAAGTTCAATAAATCTTACATGTGAAGAGAGAGAGAGAGAGAGATTGACATTTGATGTAGTGCATTAAGACAAAACAGAATTATAATGTGGAAAGATGCATAGTGCTAGTGATTTTTTTCCAGCTGTGAATTGCTTTTTTCTTTTTAGAATAGCTTTTCCCATATGCATTCAACCCAATGCCAACTGTCATTATTGTATTCTTCTGTGTGAACTATTGCTATGTACCCTAGAGGCAGGCAGACAGAACAAACATTGTATATCGATGACTTGGATTTCTATAAAACTTGCAAACATTTTTATCAGACAAAACTTGATTTTCATATTTGTTGAATTTGAACACAATATATTCCATGAGTATATAGACTCTTCTTGTGCTTAACACATTTCAGTAGCTTAATATTTTACACTATGAATAATCAGGAATAGCTGTCTTCATAGCTATCATAAATTACTATTGTAATTCTGTGGAAGCTGTCTTAGTTACTCTCCTGTTGCAAGTAAAAATACTCTGAGAAAAAAATATAGGAGAGAGAGCATTTACTTTAGCTTACAGTTCCAGAGGTCTCATAGTGAAGGAGAGACGGACATAAACAGGGAGGGTATGACTTCAAGAACAGGAAACAAAATTATAAAAAAAAAAAAACTAGAATATAAAACCTCAAGGTCTGCCCTAACTACACACTTCCTCTAGCAAAACTTTACTTTCTGAAGGTTTTACCACCTTCCTGAACAATGTCAAGAGTTAGGGATCAAATATATAGACAAATGAATGAGTCTGTGGGAGATAATGCACATTCAAAACATAAGAAACATTAAATATTTAGCAAAATTCTAAAATTTTAGAGTGCAAAAGTTACATAAAATGAAGTCTAAACTTCAACACAATTTCTTGTGTGCTTTGATGCCAAACTGAAACACACCCCCCACACACATACAAATAATTATTGAATAAAATATGGGTAAAATCTCATATCACTTTTATTTTTCCCAGATTAAGTTATTTCACAGTATTTAAAAAAACAAGTAAACTAAATATTATAGAACATTAATATTATTATATAAATGTAGAAATGTGTACAATATTAATGAACACATACACACAATTTTAATACTATATGCCTATGAATGCTTGTAATAAGAAGTAGGTCATAAATTTGAACTCTGTAGTTCACTAAGTTATACGTAAAATCAAATATTAGTCTAAAAGAATGGGATTATTTTTATTTCAATATAACAATATATTATCTGAATAGTTTGACAACATTCAGTGAACTTTATTTTTCAGGAATTCTTTAAAAATCCTTACAAGAATAGGCACTCAAATGAGTAGATTGCTTTAATTCTTCTATACAAAATCATTTGAACAAGTCTTACTACTTCAATAAATATATTTCATATCACACATTAAGAGAATTATATATGTATTTGTAATAATATGGCAACCACCCAAAACTACTTCTGTTTTAAATAGTATTTTTGAAAGTATCATACACATATATATATTAATCATAACTTAACCATCCACCACTACCTCTCTTCAACTTTCCCTTGTCTCCTCTACCATAGTTCCCTACCACCTTCATTTTCTCCTTTAATTAACTTAACTTTTATTAATAATCCTGAAACTTCTTAATGCTGCCTGTATACAAACATATGTATTCCCATCTATCAGAGCATGAACAACCAACCAGAGGTCATACCTCCAAAGGAGTTGCTCTTCCTCTCACAGCAGCCGTTGATTGACAGAAGCTTCCCTCTTTATTTCTCATTCCTTAGTTTCTACAGTTTTTTCCTTTTCTTTTGACATAGTTTCTCCCTAATTTGTCTACGTTACTTATTATTTTCTTTGTAGCCTAGGAAATCCATCATTTTGAGACCATCTTTTCCTAGCTTCTGAAGCAATAAGGTTTCAGTCCTGCACTAACAGAGTGAGTTCAGAAAGTTTCTCATGCAATTTCTAGCTTGTTTCTAATAAATTTGCCTTATAATTAAATTTGGTAATGTTTATCCTTTCAAAATTATAGTACTGAGATAAAACTTCAGTATGGTTAAAATAAAGAAATAATGCAATTTTATTCTTGTATTATGAATTTTCCTTTAAAATATATTTTAAAAAATTAACATTAGTCTCTTTTCTTGGCCACAAAATTAGGGCCACATTTTCACTACAACACTATGTGTTACTTACAGCAGATATTATTTATTCAATTTACAGACAGAAAGTGTAAGTTTCTTGATTGAATCTAATAAGCACACTAACCAGAATCTTGTTATATCAGCAAAATGACTTAATTTATAAAATATTATGGGTGAATAGGTTATGCATCCAAGAAAGACTGTATACAGTCAATTATTTACATAAACATTTGTTTAGTTTTCAAATAGGTTGACTAATTGCTGATTGGCTAATAGGCAGACTAGTTATGACAATCTTGTTTACTTTCACACTGAAATCTGTTATTAGAAGTGGCCTAGTTGATAAAAATTTACAAAATGTTGGAAAGTAATAAAGAATAATTGAGAAAATGCAATGTGTACATCTGTCAAAGCATGATAATCCCTTAAAATTATTAAAATTTTGCTTAAAATTCATAACAGAATGGGATTTTAATGTCATTATGTAAGTTTTCTTCAAACAGCAGATTGAGGAGTTCAAATTATTTTGGGAAATGACCATATTCAGGTGATATTTCCATAATTGATGTTCAAAAATGGATAATTGTAGCCGCTTCTCCCGCAGATGACACACTGGAAACTGATCCACTTGAAGACTACAGTAGTCTTTCACTCCATACCCCACAGTGGGCTTAACAATTACAAAGAAAGAAGGAATCAAAAGGGTTTCACTTCCCAGCTGAAATAGGAAATTGTAGGGAGTTAGAATAATTAAATTAGTTTTAGAAAATATATAGGGGTTTCTGAACAGTCTTTTAATTCGGGGCATGAAGATCAACTTGGCTATGAGCAATTAGCTTATCAACTTGTGGATCTTCATGCCCCGAATTAAGAGACTGTATCAGAAACCCCTATATATTTTCTAAATCTAACTTAATTATTCTAACTCCCTACAGGAAATCCACAAATATAATTGGAAAAACTAAGATGGATTAGCAAAGCCAAGGATATAGGACATAGTCAGCACTTGGTATTCTAGAAATACCAATTTCTAGAATTCTTCATATTCTAGAAATCCAATCATTTGTATACATTTTATGTTTATAAATTTATGATCAAATTAGATAATGTATTTTCTCTTATATAAAAGATATGGTATTTGGCACAATTTATGTCAATCATTTTTTATACTGTCTTTTTTAAATTTTATTGAAAATAGACTTTTTTATACAGTATATCCTGATTACAGTTTCCTTTCTCTCTACAGTTCCAAGTCTGCCTCACATATGGATCCAACCTCTTCCTGTCTCTCATTAGAAAACAGTCTTCTAAGGGATAACAGGCTAGGAAGATAACTTTGCACATGACCAAAGGAGAAAAGTAAGGACCAACCCTGCTATGAACTCTTTAACAATGGTGCCCTAACTTTAGAATATGCTGGTGCAATGGTCACGCAGAGCTAGTGGGAGTAACTAACTAATATGTGATTTGATTTAAGACCTACTCCACGAAATGGATCTCATACTGTATGTTGCTTGGCTGACTAAGAAACTGATACTAGAGATAGGCCAGGGACCTGAGATAAACTAAATAGTAGGACTCTACTTAAAGAATGTAACAATAATATGACTCCTAATGATAGTCTGTTAACTCATAAATCAGTGCCTTCCTTAGCCATCATCAGAGAAGCTTCCTTCTAGACTAGATGTGAACAAATACAGAGCCCTAGAGCCGGAAAACATGTAGAAAATGAGGGACCTTGATACATTTAGTCCTAAGTGGAATGTCTCCATGACATATAGCGGAAGAGATCCACTGTTTGCACAACGGAGCTTCAGTGCTCAGGGATACCTACAGAAGATGAGGCAAAAGAGTGTAAGAGCCAGAAGGATGGTGAATACACTGGAAATAAGGCATTCTAAACATAAGACCAAGAGACTGAAGCAGTGTACATGGCACCTCAATGAGTCTGCACCAGATGCGATCTTGTAGTTTAAAAGAAAAATGGACACAGGCTTCCATCACTAACCCAAATGTTATCTCCAATCAATGACTTGTAGATGAAAATTTAGTTTTTCCAAGGGTGTCTCACTAAGTAAACAGGCAACTTTGAAATGTAGGTTGCAGCCAGGCCAGGTGTGGTGGCACACGCCTTTAATCCCAGCACTCTCACTTGGAAGACAGAGGCAGGCAGCCAGCCTGGTCACAAAGAGAGTCCAAAACAGCCAAGGACAGAGAAACCCTGACTCAAAAACTAAAAAAAAAAAAATGTAGGTTGCATGCCCATGTGTACATGGACTACAGAAAACAAACTCATTGGGATCTTTGGGATTTCCCTGCCTCCTAAAGTTAAGGTAGGGCTTTTAAACTTTTATTTATTTATTAATATTTCATTCTCTCTCTTCCTCTGTCTTTCCATCCCTCCGTCCCTCCCTCCCTTCCTCCCTCACTCCCTCTCCTCTCTCTCTCGCTCTTTCTTTTTCTCTTTTACCCTACAACTCCCAGTTTTGTTTTTATGGGGTTACTGAGTGTGTAAATAGTGGGTCTCTTCAACTATATGTCTTCTATGCATTTTCTTGAGCTCTTTTTCTTCTGTTTGTGTGTTTTGTCCTATTTCTACGTATTTGTTTTAGTTTTATCTTAAATATCCCTTAATGTTAAGAACATTTCATCATGTTTTAATGGCTTTCACATTTACACAAAAAAATCAAATTGACCTTTGTAACATTTGCTCTTATTAAATACTTTTTAATATTTATGTCATTGACAACTGTATTTTCAATAGAGTTGTTAAATGAATATTATACTGTTACAACCTTTTATGGATATCATACTCTTCCAAGTTCAAACCAAGGCTTTGCATCTATAATAGTAAATGAATGAGAGACATTAGAAAATACAATTCACTACAGAAATTACGTCTTTTGAAATATACTATTTTCATAGGATAGCTAATATATGCTACTTAACTATCCTACAAAAATGAAGAGCATATTATATGGTTTTACTTTTGTAGAATGAATCGCTTTGCCTTAGTTTGAGTTTCATTGCTGTGAAGGGACATCATTACCACAGCAAGTCTTATAAAAGACAACATTTAGGGTTACCTTATCATTTCAGAGGTTTAGTCCATTTTCATCACAATGGAAAGCAGGGCAGCGTGCAGGGAGATATGATGCTGAGTGAGAGTTCTATATCCTGATCCACAGGCAGCAAGGAGGAGACTATGTTGCATTGGCCAGACTTGAGTACACATCAGACTTCAAAGCCTGCCTCCACAGTTTCTCCAACAAGAATACACCTGTTCTAACAAGATCACACCTCCCAATAGTACCTCTCTCCATGGGCCAATGATTCAAATGCATGCATCTATTAAAGGGATCAAACCTATTCAAACCACCACACACTTAAAGATAAATACTTGATATACTTGTAAGTGTCCTGGTATTATGAAGTCACTGATAACAGTTTAAAATTGATAATTAATGAGCACTTACATTCAATGATGAATTCACAGTAATCCCAAATTCAGCCCTATAGTTATGTTCATATTGTTGAAGAGAAGAGTAGTAGTTCTAAATAAAGCTTACAGGAGTGAAGAAAGTAGCATAACGACTAAGAAGTAATAATTAATTTAGAAAATTACTTAAATGAATTATAGTCAAGAAAATATAATATGGACATTTTTAAGTTTCTGATTCCAGCAAATACATTCAAGTCATTTTAGGGTGCAAATGTAAGTACAATTGTTTCACCTCATACTGAAAAATAAAATGGAAAACAAACAAAATGAAAGCAAATCAGCATATAAAAACAGCAAAAAAAATCCACAAGATAGAAAACAATGAATGAAAAAGTTATTGAAATTATTACAAATGTTCTCCTTAAAATATAAACATGTTTATAATTCTCTATATTTACAAAATATATTCAAGGAACTCTAGGGCATGAACCCTGGTTATCAAGCATGCTAGGAAAGCTATATCCCAAAGCCATTCAAGCATGCAGTGAGTACTGAATATGAAATATTGTAAGAATCTAAATGACAGGAAAATTATAGGCACAGCACATATTGCAATAACTCGATACTTTGTTGAATGTTTCACATAGACATTTTATTTTCTTTCCTACCTAAGGGAACATATAAGATTCTACATTGTCAAAATGCCTAAGGATGCTTAAATTTTACAGTGTCTATGTAATTTTTATGTTTTATGGTAATATATAGAGTTTGAAGACAACTCTAACATGCTATAAAATAAAATATTATAGCACATGAAAATATTTGACTTATTCCCTTAATCTTCTGACTGATTTAATGTATAAATGATACAGATAAATATTTAAAAGTAAACTTTTGGTTGAGCTATTTCTTGTTTCTTGCTATTAATTTAATTGACAACTGAAACATCATTAAAATACTACCCAGGGCCTGGAGAGATGGCTCAGCCATTAAAGGCTAGGCTCACAACCAAACACTACCCAGTAAAAATTATGTAATTGACAATTTCAGTTTGTAAAAGTCAGTTGTTCTCTCTGCTTCAATAAATTATATGTATTTTCATTGATTGAAAGACTTAAAAATGTGATTTTAGCTTTTTAGATGTGATGTCAAAATAGTAATTTTATTAGCCATTTTACAATGTTCTTATTGTTATATATGTATAAAGTATTTGGTTTATGAACTCCATTTTAATATAGTCAGTCTAGAAATCACATATAGAAAAATTACTTAATTTTACTCCATTATTCTCATGCAGTTTGTTATACTGAGAATATTTTGACAAATGTTGAACTTCTTTAAATATATATACATATATATATATATACATATACGTTTTTTCTTTTTACTACATCATCATTCATTTTTAAGTCCTTAGCAACTGATTATTTACTGCTTGGTTTTACAGCTTAGCTTATCCACTCATGGGCTTCTTAAACATTTTAAAAATAATTTTATTGTTTCCATTTTGCTTTCTAATATTCTGGTGTATTGTTGATCCATCTTCCAAACCAAAGCCTTTTTTTATAACCCAGAACTTAATACACTAGCAAATCAAGAACAAAAATATATGAGTCCACTATTATTCTCTATTTCCTTTACTTTCACAACAAATCCATCAGCAAGGTCTTCTGTGAAAATGTATCTCAGATCTCTTTAGTTCACATCATCACTAACTTTAATCAACTTTTACCAGTTGAGAGGAGCAACATGGCAACTGAACAGGATTCTCTTGATTATCGTCTCCCTACAGACATAAGTTGAACAGCTATGTGTGCACCAGAATTTATTCTCACCAGTTAGGGAGGTCAAGTGAGAAAATGTGGTGTGTGATTATTAGTACACACAAATGAAAAAATAAAATACATGAAGCACATGGGTTTTAAAAAGTTGCCCATATAACTCCTGCTTCAACTTCAAAAAACCAGGCACAGAGATAGCTGAGAAGTCCTTGAGGGAGAGAGAGACAATTAAGTTTTATATTAGATTAGGAATCCATCACTAGATATACCTTGTGGCATGGAATGCCAAGGAACCATCTACTGATTGGTCAGAACCATAGATTTGATGTCTGGAAAAGCATTAAGTCATGAGGCTGTTGATCTTCATTCTCTAATTATGAGTGGCAGAACAGAGAAGATGTATGTGTTTTAGGGAACAAGGCACAAATCCCCATAGAGGGCTTTGTTTTAAAGCTCAGAAACAAGATTATCTAACACCTATACTCTGGTAAAAAGTGAAAATCTCATAGTCAAAGATGACAGACAGAACTTCTAGAGTTAATCTACTATCAATTTTAGAGTTGCAAGTCTGTAGAACAAATCTGTGTTTCAATCATATTAGTATCAACCTATAGTAAACCTGTCCCCTTCCAATGACTGTGCAGCAACCCTCTACAAGGGTAAGACTTAGCATTTACCACACTTAGTACCAAATTTGGTGACTAATTAACTGTCCTCAGTACCCATTCTCCAAATTAGCACATATAATTTCTCTAACTTTATAGCAATGTTCTCTGGTCCTTAGAAAAGACAATGGATGTGCCATTTAAGGATGAGAACTCATAGACTATTCTCAGCACTTTGGCCATTTGTAAGTTTTTGTATCAATTGCTAGTCACTTCTCTGCCCAGAGTCTAAAGCAAATGTAGTCAATGAATACTAATATGAATAGCTATTAGCCTTAGAGTAATTTATGGGAGAGGGAGAACTAAAACTAAAGGCATTGGAAAAATGCAGGAAAAATGCAAATAAAAACCTATTACTTTAGGATAAGTAAGAAGTGTAATTTTTAAAAGAAAACAAACCAACAAACAAAATGACCACTGCCAAAAACCCAAAACATTAAGTGGGAGATAGCCAACATGATACTACTTCTAGAAGTTTCGAAGTGAAAATGCTGGTACCATGGACAAGACATCTCTCTGTAAATGACTCTTGAGGGAGACCCCAAAGACATCTAAAGCAATACAATCTATTGCCCTTATTCTTGATCACCTACCAAAACAGAATGATTAAAAACATTTGATAGCTAAATGTAATGGGCAAATTCTTTTCCCAGACCTCAGGAGGCAGTGACAAGAAAATTTCTATACGTTCAAGGCCGGTGTAGTATAGATATATATGAATACTCGCTAAAGACACTATAGGTAGTGTACACAGGACATCTACAAACAAGTCTGGAGTAAGATGAAAGCTCTCTTCCTTCTGGCTAGCATTCATAGTTTTGGATATACTATGCAGGTTGCTGTATGAAAAATGTTATCAGTGGTGTTACCCTTGCATGCTGCAAAATCAATTCCTTAGTAACGATACACCCACCAATGTAATAGTATCATCAGATGCTTTAAAAATCATCAATGTTTTTGTTATTGGATTTGAGGGTTGGATTTTTTTTTAATTTCTGAAGTTATTTTAATGTAAAGTACATAAAGAGTTGAAATAAAACACAGGGTCAACTGCTCTTTTCCATATGAAAACTGATTCATTTATGGAGTTTTTTTGTTTGTTTGTTTTTGTTTTTTATGTTTATTTATTACTTCAAGATAAACTTCCATCACAGACTATTCTTATAGAAGAAAATACATACCTTGAATCATGAACCCTATCAAAATCAGATACTCCAGAAATCACATGCCCAATTGGGAAATCTACTTTTTTTGTTGTTGTTCTTGTTAAATTGCTTCTTACTTTTTAAGTGGCTTAAAATGTTGGGTTTAGTTATGAATTTTTCAAGCAAAATTTGTTTCTGTTTATTCCTCTCCCCTCCCTCCTTTCTCCCCTCCTTTGCTTTCCTTGTTCCTATGCAGCTCTGGTATACTAATGACTTTCCTGTCACACAAGTCTTTTCCCTATTCCCCTTTTCCACAACATCTGTGTTTTACCTCCTATGATCTTCTCTCCAGTTTAATAGCCTATGCTGACACTGACAGCCACTTTTGTACCAACATATGCATATAAGAAATTAGATTTAGGGGGATCCAAGATGGCGATGGCCAGCGGACCTAATTTGATTTTGAGGTCAACAGTGAAAAGGCGGCAAGTGTTGCAGGACCCTGTACAAAGGGCACGACCCCTTCTAAATCTCACCCAGCTACACAGGGACCAGGGAAGATCCCTGGACAGGATGCCCCTTCCCACTCTCAGACACGCTAGGAAGCCTCTGGACCCGGGAATTGGGATAACCCATCCCCCAACAGGAGAGACGCCCGGTAAGTTCCAACCTAATACCCAGCCAGCAGATTCAGAACCCACACAGAGATAATCCCCACCCTGCTGGGCACTCCCAGGTCTCACACAGACAATCCAATTATCTGGCAAAAGGTTACAACCCTTGGAAGTGAGCAGAGCTCAGCTGCAAAGTTCCTTCAGACCACATCTCAGTCTGTGACATCACTGGACAGTTTCAAAGCCGCAGGAGCAGCAAGTCTACTGCAGCTGAATTGCAGATTTACCCACTACAGGAACCAACCCCGGGCTAACTGCGAGATATTTGAAACTGTCGTATATCGGATTTTGTACTAGTACAGGCCCTTCCGGCGGGGAACCAGAGCTTACGTGTACACAGCTCCACCACCTGGATTAGTTAGGTCTCCACCTGGGAGGCGGGGCTGAATGATTCACCTTATAGGGGTGGAGTAAGGCAACGCTACTCCTACACCAAAGCGCCCCCTTTTGGACCCAAGTCCAGAAGACAGAAAAAAATTCCACATGGCCAGAGGTCCCAGACAAAAAAAAAAAAAAAACAGAGCAAAATGTCTCCAACAAAAGAAAGCAACACTATTCCGTCCAGCCTGAACCAACTCGCCACAACTGAAACACATGAAAACGATGACAATTCTACATTATGGAAAGTGATAGAGTCCCTTCAAGAAGAACTTAAAACTATGAAGGAATTCAATGAAGCCACAATTTTACTTTTCAAAACAACGAATAACATCATTAAAGAGCTCCAAGCCAAGGTGACCCAGCTTGAACAGGAAAAGAAAAAAGCAATGAAAGATCTCCAGACAAAAACAAGCAAACTGGAGAAGGAAATGTACAAAACGAACACTACCATTCAAGACATGAAAATAGAAATGGAAACAATAAAGAAAACACAGTCAGGGTTAAAAGAGGAAATGGAGAATAAAGAGAAGAGAACAGGAACTACGGATGTGAGTATGAAAAATAGAATGCAAGAGATGGAAGACAGGATCTCAGGCATGGAAGATTCGATGGAAGAAATCAGTACAACATCCAAAGAAAATGAGAAAGCTAAAAAATCTCTCACCCACAACATCCAAGAAATCAAGGACTCAATGAAAAGACGGAACCTAAGAATTATAGGCATAGAGGAAAGAGAAGACTCCCGACTCCATGGTCCAGGAAATATCTTCAACAAAATCATAGAAGAAAACTTCCCAAATCTAAAGAAAGAGATGCCAGTAAAAATGCAAGAAGCTTACAGAACACCAAACAGATTAGATCAGAAAAGAAACTCCTCTCGCCACATAATAATAGAAACTGCAAATGTAGAGAACAAAGAGAGGATATTAAAAGCTGAAAGAGAAAAAGGCCAAGTCACATACAATGGCAGACCCAACAGAATCACACCTGACTTCTCTTCAGAAACTTTAAAAGCTAGAAGGGTCTGGACAGATGTCCTACAAGCCCTGAGAGAACATAGGTGCCCAGCCAGACTACTATACCCAGCAAAACTCTCTATCAACATAGAAGGAGAAAAAAGATATTCCATGACAAAATCAAATTCAAACAATATCTCCTCACAAACCCAGCCCTACAGAAGATCCTAGAAGGAAAATTCCAACACAGAGAAGATAACTACACCCAAGAAAACAGAGGAAATAGAAACCTCCACAGCAACTAAACAAAAAAGAAACACAAGACAGCCAGCTGTACCAAAATAATGGGAATTAACAACCCCTGGTCACTAATATCCATCAACATCAATGGATTCAACTCAGCAATAAAAAGACACAGACTTATAGACTGGATATGTAAACAAGACCCATCTTTTTGCTGTATACAAGAAACACATCTCACTATTGAAGATAAACACTACCTCAGAGTAAAGGGCTGGGAAAAGGTTTTCCAAGCAAATGGACTCAGGAAACAAGCTGGAGTAGCCACCCTAATGTCAAACAAAATAGACTTCCAATTGAAGTTAATAAAAAAAAGACAGAGAAGGGCATTACATACTCATTAAAGGAAATATCCACGAAGAGGTCATCTCAATATTGAACATCTATGCCCCAAATACAAAGGCACCTACATTTATAAAAGAAACACTTCTAAAACTTAAATCGCACATCGATCCAAACACTTTAATAGTGGGAGACTTCAACACCCCACTCACAACTATGGACAGATCATCAAGGCAGAAGCCAAACAGAGAAATAATGAGTCTAACAGAGATCATGAAACAAAGGGAACTAACAGATATCTACAGAACATTTCACCCAAACACAAAAGAATACACCTTCTTCTCAGCACCTCACAGAACCTTCTCCAAAATCAACCATACAGTTGGACACAAAGATAGCTTCAACAGATACAAGAAAATTGAAATAACCCCTTGTACCTTATCAGACTACCATGGAATAAAGCTGGACTTCAATAGCAAAAGAATCAACAGAAAGTCTACACTCACATGGAAATTGAACAACTCTTTACTAGAGGCCAACTGGGTCTGGGGAGAAATAAAGAAGGAAATCAAAGACTTCTTAAAATCCAACGAAAATGAAGACACAACATACCCAAACCTATGGGACACAATGAAAGCTGTGCTACGAGGAAAGTTCATAGCACTAAGTGCCTTCAAAAAGAAAATTGTGACAGCTCATATTAGCGAAGTAACAGCTAAACTGGGTGAATTGGAAAAAAAGGAGGCAAACACTCCCAAGAGGAGCAGAAAGAAGGAGAACATCAAACTTAGGGCTGAAATCAATAACTTAGAAACAAAAAGAACTATACAAAGAATCAATGAAACCAAGAGTTGGTTCTTTGAGAAAATCAACAAAATAGACAGACCCTTAGCCAAATTAACTAAAAGACAGAGGGAGAAAACACAATTCAACAAAATCAGAAATTAAAAGGGAGAAATAACAACAGACATTGAGGAAATCCAGAGAATATTTGGATCCTACTTTAAAAATCTATACTCCACCAAATTTGAAAACTTAAGTGAAATGGACAATTTTCTTGATAGATTCCACCTACTGAGGCTAAATCAAGATCAGATAAACAGATTAAGCAGCCCTATAACCCCTAAGGAAATAGAAACAGTCATTAAAATCTCCCAACCAAAAAAAGCCCAGGGCCACATGGCTTACTACAGAATTCTACCAGACCTTCAAAGAGGAGCTAACACCAATACTTTTCAAACTCTTTCACAAAATAGAATCTGAAAGAACATTGCCAAACTCATTCTATGAGGCCACAATCACCCTGATTCCTAAACCACACAAAGACCCAGCAAAGAAAGCGAACTTCAGACCAATCTCCCTAATGAACATAGATACAAAATTACTTAATAAAATACTAGCAAACCGAATTCAAGAACATATCAAAAGTATCATACACCATGATCAAGTAGGCTTCATCCCAGGGATGCAGGGATGGTTCAGCATACGAAAGTCTATCAACGTCATTCACCATATTAACAAGATGAAAGAAAAAAAAACACATGATAATCTCGCTAGATGCAGAAAAAGCATTTGACAAAATCCAGCACCCCTTCATGCTAAAAGTTCTGGAGAGAACGGGCATACAAGGGCCGTACCTAGAAATAATAAAGGCAATATACAGCAGGCCAGTGGCCAACATCAAAATAAATGGAGAGAAACTTGAAGCATTTCCTCTAAACTCAGAGACAAGACAAGGATGTCCACTTTCACCATATCTCTTCAATATAGTACTTGAAGTTCTTGCCAGAGCAATAAGACAACTAAAGGAGATCAAGGGGATAAACATCAGAAACGAAGAAGTCAAATTATCCCTATTTGCAGATGATATGATAGTATACATAAGCGACCCCAAAAATTCCACCAGAGAACTCTTACAGCTGATAAACACCTTCAGCAATGTGGCTGGATACAAAATTAATTCAAAAAAATCCGAAGCCCTTCTTTATACTAAAACAAATGGGCTGAGAAAGAAATAAGGGAAACAACCCCCTTCATAATAGCCACAAACAACATAAAATATGTGGGGGTAACTCTAACCAAGCAAGTAAAGGACCTGTACAACAAGAACTTCAAGCCCTTGAAGAAAGAAATGGAAGAAGCCTTTAGAAGATGGAAAGATCTCCCATGCTTATGGATAGGTAGGATCAACAGAAAAAAAATGGCCATCCTACCAAAAGCAATATATAGATTCAATGCAATTCCTATCAAAATACTAAAACAATTTTTATAGACGTGGAAAGAGCTATTCTTAATTTCATATGGAACAACAAAAACCCCAGAATAGCTAAATCAATCCTGTACAATAAAAAAAAAAACATCTGGAGGTATTACCATCCCAGATTTCAAGCTGTACTACAGAGCAATAGTTGTAAAAACAGCATGGTATTGGTATAGAAACAGACCAGTAGATCAATGGAATCTAATTGAAGATAGAGAAATAGACCCACACACTTATGGCCACCTAATTTTTGACAAAGAAGCCAAAACGGCACAATGGAAGAAGGACAGCATCTTCAACAAATGGTGCTGGTCCAACTGGATGTCCATTTGTAAAAGAACGAAATTAGACCCATACTTATCACCTTGTACAAAACTTAAATCCAAGTGGATCAAAGACCTTAACATAAGGCTGGTCACACTAAATCTACTAGAAGAAAAAGTGGGAGAAACCCTCGAACTCATTGGCACAGGCGACAACTTCCTGAACAGAACACCAACAGTTCAGGACTTGAGATCAACAATCAATAAATGGGACCTCATGAAACTGAAAAGCTTCTGTAAGGCAAAAGACACTGTCATTCGAATAAAACAGCAGCCTACAGACTGGGAGAAAATCTTCACCAACCCCAGATCTGACAGAGGGGTAAAATCTACAGATATCCAATATCTACAAAGAACTCAAGAAATTAAATGCCAAGAAACCATATAATCCAATCAAAAAATGGGGGACAGAGCTAAATAGAGAATTCACAAAGTAGGAATCCCTAATGGCTGAGAGACACTTGAAGAAATGCTCAACATCCTTAATCATCAGAGAAATGCAACTCAAGACAACTCTGAGATTCCATCTCACACCTGTCAGAATGGCTACAATCAAAAACTCAAATGACAGCACATGCTGGCGAGGGTGTGGAGAAAGGGGAACTCTACTCCATTGCTGGTGGGAATGCAGGCCTGTTCAACCACTATGGAGGTCAGTCTGGCGATATCTTAGAAAACTTGGAATAGCTTTGCCTCAGGACCCAGCCATACCACTTCTGGGTATACACCCAAATGCCTCTTCACGGAATCATAAGGAAGTTTCCTCATCTATGTTTATAGCAGCCTTATATGTAATAACTAGAAACTGGAAACAACCCAGATGTCCCTCAACCAAAGAATGGGTTAAAAAACTGTGGTACATCTACACAATGGAATATTATTCAGCTATCAGGAACAATGAAATTATGCAATTTGCAGCCAAATGGATGGAATTAGAAAAGCTCAAAATGAGTGAACTAACCCAGACTCAGGACACATATGGCATCTATTCACTTATAGTAGGATTTTAGCTATATAGTAGAAGGTATTGGTACTACAACTAACACACCAAAGGGAACTTGGACACAGACTTCTAACTTTTAATTTTTATTTATTTTTTATATATTATATTATTTTTCTATTTTTTAGTCTTTTTTATCTATTGCCTGCTTATTGGTTGTTTGTTTAGTAGTTCTCTCTCCCATGCAAGGAGACACTTTTCACTGATGGTACTGCTTTGTAGCCCCAATAAATGAAGAGGCTCTTGGCCCTCATACGACCTCTCAACTGAGATGAGGGACTGTTGTATAAGGACACCCCACCCCAGAGAAATGGGATGGAAGGGTTAGGAGGTAAACAAAAAAAAAATTAAATGTGATGTTTTGGCCTTTAACTACTAATTGTCATAAACTGTTTAGGATAACTAAGAAATGCAAACTAATGGTTATGCAAGCCGGTCATTCTGTTAGGTACTATTACAGCCTATTATAGTTACTTGCTAAGCTAAAATAAACATGCTAAGAGACAAGCAACATCTGCTTACCCTAATATAAGAGATAGATAGGGCCTCTTCAAAAACCTCAAGATATCTGTAGAATATGGCATTCAAAGATGTTTTCGTAACTTTAGATTTTTTTATATCAAGACATATCAACTCCTGACAGCACCCCCTATTCTCCTCCAGGTAGAAGATGAGCATCGAAGAATCTCCAGTGGGAGATTATTGAATTAGTGGCAAGCCTATCTCTTAGTAGGAAAAGCCCCTTGCTCCAACTGTAGACAGAATGCTGTCCAAAAAGGACAAAACCTGGAAGCAGGTATGTCGACAGCCTAGCTCTGCCAAGACAGAGTAGGTAAGTCCTTCATAACCCCTGCTCTACAATCAATGTCTGTCAGAGAAACGGGGCCAAATGACTGAAGATCGATGCTGTAATATATGGAGAGAAAATGGGAACTGTCCAGGCAGCCACTGGTATGTCATTTCTTATTTTGGGAAACTGCAGGCCCTGTACTTCCTATAAAATCAGATATATTTATCCCTCTCAGGTCTCTGAGGTGGTTGAAGAACAGATAGCTAGAGTCTCATAATTAAATTTTGAGTTGTTTAGGAGTCAAGAGAGTGTTATAGATCTAAGAAGATACTTTTAAAATTGTGTTGCAAGTTAGTATGAATGATGAGAACTTTAAACTCATGGAGATGGTTAGATAGTAGAATGTTAAAGTCAGGTGCCAAATACATATGGACTGGACATTGGGAATGTATGCTAAGCCATATAACTCTCATAACTATGGCCTAATTACCTCTGTTGTTTTTTATTATATTTATTATTATAAGAGAAAGAGTCATTTGTTGGACTGAAAGGGGAAACTGTAGGGGGAAATAAGATATACCTTAAACTTAAAAGAAAAAAAAAAAGGGAAGAGGATGGGGGGTTGAGGGTGGGAGGGTGGGACTGGAGGGAGAATAGGGAGGGGACTGCAATTGAGATGTAATTTGAAGAAATGAAAAACAAAGGAAAAAAATTTAAAAAAAGAAATTAGATTTATTTATAAGAGAGAAATGCAATTTTTTTCTCTGAATCATGCTATCTAAATATAATACTTTGTAGATCTATTAAAATAATATTAACATTACCAATTATAATTTAATAATTCACAGTTCATTATAGTCTTCTTCATAACTATAACAATTTTCTCATACTTTGGGAAACCCTACTCTTTTACACACACACACACACCCACATGCACACACACACACACACCACATTCATGCCTATTCACTCCCATACAGTGTGTGTTTAACTGCCCATATTTCAAGAATTAGAAGCTTGAACACATTCTGATAGTGTTGAACTTGTTTAGCTTCTCAGTTTCTGGTATTTTGAGACAGTTTTACTCTGGGTTCCTGGGTTTCTTTAATGTCACCAACCTCTTGCCTCCATCTCCTGGGTTCCAGATGAAAATCATGCACCACTATGCTTAGCAGTGCTAGGAATGTTAAAAGGTGTTTTCCAGTCAGAAACATAATTAGGACCCAAGGATATGAATGTCCTCAGTTATTAACATTTATTATGTTGAGTGAAGAGTCTCTTGACAAAGTTGTTACTTCACAAGCAAGAGTGGCTCTGTCTCGGGTTTTGGCTTTCTGTCCCTGCTTCATGCAGTGTCTTGCTATGAAGTACTCTACTGAGTTGTCACAGCTAAAGGAAGCTCAGCAAATGTCAGAAAGGGCTTCCTCTTGGACTTTTACCTTCAAACCTGTGGACTAAATTAACCTCTTTGCTCATGAGGGCCGTATAGGAGACTGTGCAGGCATGACCTGGCATTCTGCCCCTCTGGCACACTGCACTTCTAAATAAGAAGCATGGCACCCTATGCTCCTGAGTCTTCCTGAGTCAGAACACCGAATTCTGAAGTAGCATGAGCAGCGGGGGTTCTTGGCTGTGGAGGAGTCTACACTCTCCACATTTCCTGGAGGGTGCTTCACAACCTGGTGGTATGAGCACTCACTGGTCATTCAGAGGCAATGTGTTAACCGATCACCATCCATGGGCTTCCACTATATAAGTGGTTGCTGGTGTGCCATAAAACAGATACCATTTCTGGAAACCACCTCCAAACCGATTCAGCACTGTGCCCTTTACCAGCTCACAGGTATTGCAGTCTTTTTGGGGGACCACTCTGTTAACAACAGGCATACAGACCTCAGATATTTTGTTTTATCAACAAAGAATGGATCAGAACATATTTAGTTAATTTTTTATATATTTGTTCAATCTCAGTAGTTTCAGATTTAATAGGAAATATCTTTGTGGGAAATAAGATTAATAATTACAGTGCATGGTCCATTCAAACTTCGGAACATTCTGGCCCCCCAAAACATACTTGTAAAGTTCTCTTTGCTTTTTATCAATAAGGTAAATGCTTGCAATAAGTTTCATTTTTGACAACATGCATTCCACTTTACCATACCCTCCATTAACTTTTCTGTATTGTGTATGGAATGTTCACTCTTTTTATGCTCACATCTGTGAGTTTTAATAAAGGCAAAATTGTATACCCACCAGCAAAGTGTCATCTCCTACAACATAATAATTCCATCATTCCCTAAATGTGCTGGAACAGTTTCATTTCCTAATTAGCTTTGTCTAGCCTAATCCTTGTAAACTACCTTTTCTGCCATTACCTTTAAAAATAATTACCCTATGCTCTCCTGCTGTGTCATTCTAAAAATCTGAGAGATGCACATTGCACTTCCACAGTTAGATTGATAAACAAACTGTGGCATATATATAAACAATGGCATGTTGATCAACAATGAAAGAAATCTGGTATTGCATATTATAAACACTTGAAATCTCATATATATTTAATTAGTAAAAGAAGAGAGACTCAAAATGCTATGCAGTGTGTAATTTAATTAATATAATATTGTAATCAGTGAAAGATACAGCAGGAGAACATAAGTTGATGTTGAATGCACATAGTTTTGCAAGAACAAACATTTGTAGTATGCTTGACAAAGATAAGAAAAGAAGCCCATGTAATACCACAGTGGGCAAAAGTCCTAAACAAGATTGAGAATATGAGATTGGATCCTCAATACTTACTTAAAACCTGGGACAGTCTGTAAGGGGAGTCCCTTAGAGGACTAGGTGTATATTCTCTGGGCTTATTGGATGGACTTTGTCTTTGTTGGGGTTTCTATTGCTGTGAAGACACACCATGACCACAGAAACACCTATACAGAAAAGCATTTAACTGGACTAGCTCACAGTTCCGAGGTATAGTCCATTATCATGATGGTGGGAAGCATGCCAGCATGCAAGCAGACATTGAACTGGATGGTAGGTGAGAATTCTACATCTGGAACGACAGGCAGCAAAAACAGAGAGTGACCATGGAACTTGTTTGAGCATCTGAAACCTTAAATCCCACCCCCTAGTGACATAGTTTCTCCAACAAGGCCACACCTCCTAATAGTATCACTCCATATGGCCTATGAGGGCCATTTTTATTCTAAGCACTACAGACTTGTTAACTTTGAAAGTTCAATTATCAGTAAGAAGCCATGTATCAAAAAAGCAGGAAAAAGATAGAAAGAAAACTAAAGAAAGAAAGAAAGGGTCTCTTGCAGCTCTCTTAGTTTTGTTTCAGTCTCCTGTTGCATTAAGACTGTTAATTTCTCTGATGAATAAGGATGCTGAGCATTTCTTCAAGTGTCTCTCGGCCATTAGAGATTCTACCTTGGGGAATTACAAGTTTAGATCTTTACCCCATTATTTGATTGGATTATTTAGTTTCTTGGTGTTTAATTTCTTTTTTTAAATATTTGTTTGTTACTTCAGGTTACATCTCCATCACATTGTCCTCCTTCCACCCCTCCCAGTCCTGCCCTCCCACCCTTTACCCCCTATCCCTTACATCCCACCCCTTCGGAAAGGAGTGTCCCTACATATCAGTCCCCCACCCCAGTTCAGCAGCCAAGAACTGCCTCATACACTGGGGGCCTACAAGGCAGCACCACTAGGGCAAAGAATCTCATTGATAAGAAACAAAGTCTACTAATTCACTAATTCAACCATCTCACACTGGAGATTCTTTGATGCTTATCTTCTACTTGGAGTAGAATAGGGGGTGCTGTCAGGAGCTGATATGTCTCGATATCAAAAAAAGAAAGAAAATCTTAATTTAAGATAACATCTTTGAATGCCATAATCTGCAGATCTCTTGGGGTTTTTGAAGATGCCCTATGCATCTCTTGTATTTAGATAAGCAAATGTTGCTTGTCTCTTAACAACTTGATTACTGAGTAGTTCAGAGAATATCTGTGATAGACTGTCATAGTAGCTAACAAAGTGACATGTTTGCATGACTAGGAGTTTGTTTTACTTAACTATCCTAGACCGTTTTGGACGGTTGGTATCAAGAGGCCAGAGCTTCACATTTTATTTTTAAGTATCTCTAGGTATGATACCATTAGGAAGCGTTACCTTTAATTTTGTATCAATATACAAAGATCTATTCAATTGTGGTTAAATATACTCTTAATTATATATGATGGTTGAATTAGTGGCAAGCCTATCTCTTGGCATGAAAAAACCCCTTGCTCCAACTGCAGACAGACTGCTGTCCAAAAAGGACAAAACTTGGTAGCAGGGAAGTCGACAGCCTAGCTCTGTCAAGACAGGGTAGGTAAGTCCTTCATAATCCCTGCTCTACATCAAATGTCTGTCAGAGAAACAGGACCCAAAGGCTGAAGACTGATGCAGGAATGTATGGAGAGAAAATGGGAACTTCCCAGGCAGTCACTGGTATGTCATTTCTTAGTTTTGGAAGCTGCAGGCCCTGCACTTCCTATATAAGCAGATATATTTATCCCTCTCAGGTCTCTGAGGTGGTTGAAGATTAGACAGCTAGAGTCTCATAGATAAATTTTGAGTTGTTTAGGAATCAAGAGGGTGTTTTAGATCTAAGAAGATACTCTTAAAATTGTGTTGCAAGTTAGTATGAATGTTGGTCAGATATAGACCTTTAAACTCATGGAGATGGTTAGATAGTAGAATGTTAAAGTCAGGGGCCAAATATGTATAAACTGGACATTGGGAAGGGATACTGGGCCATTTAACTCTCATAAATGTGGCATATTTATATCTGTTGTTTTGTATAGTATTTACTGTTATAAGAGAAGGAACCATCTGTTGGACTGGAAGGAGAAACTGCTGGGGGGAAGAGGGTGGAAGGGCGGGATAGGAAGGGGGAATAGGGAAGGGTTTGTGACTGAGATGTAACTTGAAGAAAAAAAATAAAGTATTTAAAAAAAAAGTAAAAAAGAAACAAAGTCTATGTTCCCCTTGGTGAATTGGTTTAGTGTAGTTATCCTGTAATACATGGTTAAAATCTGATCTTGAGTTCTTTATAAATTATTACTTTTAGCCCTCTGTCAGATGTGGGGTTGGTAAATATCTCTTCACAATCTGTAGGTTGTCATTTTGTTCTACTGACAGCATCCTTTGCCTTACAGAAGATTTTCAGTTCTATGAGGTCCCATTAATGGATTGTTGTTCTTACCAGAGAAATGCAACTCAAGACATCTCTGAGATTCCATCTCACACCAGTCAGAATGACTAAGATCAAAAACTCAAATGACAGCATATGCTGGTGAGGCTGTCCAGAAAGGGGAACACACCTCCATTGCTGGTGGGAGTGAAAACTTGTATAGCCACTATGGAAATCAGTCTGGTGCTATCTTAGAAAACTTGGAGTAGCTCTATCTCAAGACCCAGCCATCTTCTGGGTATACATCCAAATGATTTCTCACCAAACCACAAGGACACCTGCTCATCTATGTTCATAGCAGCCTTATTTGTAATAGCTAGAAACTGGAAACAACCCAGATGTCCCCAACCACTAATGGACAAAAAAAAAGCTGTGGTACATTTACACAATGGAATACTACTCAGCTATCAGACATAAGGAAATCATGCAATTTATACCCGAATGGATGGAACTAGAAAAGCTCATCCTGTGTTAGCTAACCCAGACTCAGAAAGATACACATGGCATCTATTCACTTCTAATTGGATTTTAGCCATGCAGTACAGAATAGCTATCCTATAACCAGCATACCAAAAGGAATAGGAACATGGACCTTGTTACCTGCTAGTGAGACACTTTGCCCTAATGGAGTTGCCATATAGGCCCTCAGAACAAGAGGAACCTCTTAGGTCTCATACTACTATTGAACTAATGGAGGCTGATATGTAGAGGCAACCCATTCCGAAGGAGTAGGATAGGATGGAGAGGGGGGAGAGGGTTGGAGGATAGGACCAGGAGGGGTGGAGAGATGGGACTGTGATGGAGATGTAACTTGAAGTAATGAATAAACACAAAAAAAGACTTACTTTCATTTTGGTTTGTTTTTTAATCTTTGAAAAAGGCTTTTCTAATAGAGTCCAGGCAGGTCTTGAAATCAGAATACTTGGATTATCATGCCAGGATTGAATGATATTCTTTTTATTTTCCCCATCTGTATTTTCTTTAAAACCTTTCAAAACTACTGAACATTTACAATTTGTAAAATGAAAGACTATAACTCCATATCTTTAAAGGGTTAGCAGAGAAAGTTTGTATAAAGTATGCTCAGACCATTGTTCTTTTCATATATTATTATATTCTTGCTACTTAACTGTAAAAATAAGTTCCTAGAATTTCAGAATCTTTTTAATATATTTTATCCTAAAAGGCTTTACTTCATGATGTTTTTATAAACGCTGTTTTAATGATCCATTTAGCTGATTTTGTTTACTATTTCAACTTTAGAAAGAGAATTTCTTTCAGTAATTTTTTTCTCTTTGACTCGAAATTTTGTTGGTTTAATATGAATATACAGGCTCTCTGATATCTCCTGTAGGAGATATTCTTCATTAACTTTATTGGACCACATTTATAGTCATTCATATCTATTAATGTACATCTGCTTTAGAGCTTCCACTGCAGTGACTGATGTATGTTTCCTCACCCAGCAACAGACTTTCTCTATTTCATCAACCATGAAGTACTTCTTAACCTCAGCACATCACTATTTCTCATGCTTTATTCTTTCCAAAAATCTTTTAGTTAAGTTTACAAAACTCTTTTTCCTAATTCTTTTCATTAAAGTTTTAAAATAATTTTATGCAATATATTTTTAGAATTTTGGTGACGATTTGGTTAAACAGGAAGAAGATGTTTTCAAGTTTGTAATACAAGTTAGGATGGAAATTGAGTTAATTATAGAACTTTAAACTCATGGAGACATATTGATAGATAATAGAATAGTAAAATCAGTTGCCAAATATGTATGGACTGGACTTTGGGAATGTATGTTATACTTTATAATTTTCATAATTGTGGCCTAATTATTAAAAAAAAAAGAATTATGAGTTCTGGGAGAAGGGGGAGAATATGGGAGGGTGGGGCTGGGAGGGATTGAGGGAGGGCACTGTGATGGAGATGCAAATTGAAGTAATAAATAAATATTAAAAAATTACAGCCTATAAAAAATACAAAACAAAAACAAAAAAGGGAAAAATACACATACATCTTACTTTGTTTCCCAATCCTCTAACATCTTAACTTCTATGTGTTTATTATAGTTGATTTTATTCTCCAAGTTTTAAGAGATCTAAACACAAAATTCTTAATTTAATTACTTGTAAATATGTATGAAGATATATATTTTATGAACTGTTTTAAATGGGTCCATATATTTTTTTGTTGGTATGTATTTGCATGATATTTTCTGTGTTTAAATATTGTATTCTGTTAACTTCATGGCCATATACATTTGTTTTTAGCAACTTTTGAACATTGTATGATTTTGCTATTATATAAAATCATTCATTATAAATTAACAATTACTATGTATTTTCACCATATTCTATAGGTGTTTTTACTCCTTGCACTGAATAGAATATCTACTATTATATTTATTAAAATGTATCATCCATGCTTTTCTTAAAAAATATAGATAACAAACATTCAAATATCACCATAAATTACAATGCTAATAGTAGGTTTTTTTCTTCTCTTTTTATCTTTCTGTCTGTCTTTCTCTCTCGTCCTCCTCTTCCTCCTCCTCCTCCTCCTCCTCCTTCTACTGCTTTTTCTTCTCTTCTTTTTTTGTGGTAATTTTGTTTTAATACAAGCTATTGTCAAGTAAGGAGTTTTTTACTCTATTCATAATTGCTTAATCTGATAAATTATAATTTGGCAGAATGTTTAATACTTTTTCTTTACCAGTATTTATTATCTTGTTACTTTTTTTCTTCCTTAGTCAGTCTGTTATGATTTATTAGTTTAGTTTTTAAGTCTTGAGTCGAGTTTTAATAGTTAGGATGAACTCAGTTATTTAACTAATTTATTTTGACAGAAATGAAATCAATTTCCTAATGCCTTATTGAGGTTTTTACATTTAATTTCGTGATATTTGAATGTTTCTGTCTTCTATTGTTAAAATTTATTTATTTTTGTATTCTCATACCAGACTAATATTGTTTCATAACATGCTGAGTCAGGTATCATAATCTTCCTTATTCAGGAATTAGTTACCACTCATAATACATTTTGTAAAAATGCTTTAGTGAAGAAACCAAGACAAATATATCATCTCTTTATGAAACATAACATAAATGTAGCTTACTTAAAGATAATACAATTAGTCGTTTGGAATTTTTCTTTTTTTTTAATTAGTTTTTAACTTTGTTGCTTTTAGTATTGGAAGAGCTGTTCTACTTTTTTAAAATGAATTTATTCATTTATTACTTCAGGTTACATCTCCATCGTAGTGTCCTCTTTCCACCCCTCCCAGTTCCGCCCTCCCACCCTCTACCCCCTATCCCTTCCATCCCACTCCTGTGGAGTGAGGTGTCCCTACATAACAGTCCCCCGGCCCAGTTCAGCAGTCATATGAGGGTCAAGAGCCTCCTCATGCACTGGGGGCCTACAAGGCAGCACTACTAGGGAAAAGTGTCTCATTGACAGGAAAAAAGTCTATGTTCCTGTTCCCTTTGGTAATTGGTTGTAGTATAGTATCCTGTACTAACTATATGTCTAAAATCCGACTATAAGTAGTGGCTTCTGAGCAACGACATTTTTCTTCATTTCCTTTCTGTTTTGAAACACATTATTTCAAGGTAATATTTTAAGTCTTTGTGGACAGGGAGCTGGCTTGGCTGGTAAGGTGCCTACTTGCAAGCTTGAGGGCTTGCATTTTGGTATACATACAAATGTCAGGCAATTCTCCCATACAAAAGGCAGGCTTTGTTAGAAAGTACCCAGTCAAGTCTGAAGAAAAAAGGTTTGGCTTGGCAGGAAGGAAGGCAAATTCATACATATCTTGGAATTCTGTGTCTGGACCCTATTTCCCGTTACTTATGCACTCAAACACATCAGCCTTTGATCTCCACTTCTACTCTTCCAGTCCTCTTTTATTTTCCTGTACCTCCATGTATGTTCTTTAAGGTTTGATTGAGTTAAATGTGGTGTTTACCTCTATATCTTCTTCTACTCTAAGAATTTTTAAATATTATACTTGCAATGATAATAACTATTAAAATTATTTATTATTATCATCAATTTTTTGAGACAGGGTGTCCATGTGCAGCCCTGGCTGTCCTGGAACTCACTGTGTAGACCAGGCTGGTCTCAAACTCAGAGATCTGACTGCTTCTGCCTCCCAAGAGCTGAAACCAAAATGGTATCACATCATGTCAAGCTTACTTTAAAGTTTTTAACAAACTCTCAGTTATTACAGAATGTCTTAAAAGAGACTTTGTACATAATTTTCTACCTTTTAACTTTGTTTCCTGTATTTACCTGTTTCATAAGAATTGAAAGATCCACAGATACAATGTTAAAGAAAGAAAGCACAGTTAAATACTGAAGGATAGGTTAATTCAATGCAAGAGATAATCATGCTTTTAAAAAATGAGTAACACATTTCTATCTCCATTATTAGTTAAAATAACTCAACAACAATAAAAATGAAATAGTTTTAATATAATTAGCATATGCTATTAAAGTTAAAATAAGAGACTCCAAGAAACATAGACAAAGCATTGTAAGTGTTCTCGAAGCAAAATTTATTTTACCATGCCAATGAAATGAACACAATAAAAGTCAAAAAGATCAATGGTGAATACTTTTTGATGACAGGCTTTTGAAAACAAAAGCAAAATATATTTAAAATAAAATCTCACTGGTCTTCAACAAATCATGTAAAACAGTTAAACAATATATATAAAAACAAAAGATATTTTGCAGATTACTCTCTAAAAAAAATTCAACATGTTAGAAAATCAGTAAAACATATGATGCAGTGAAGGTGACACAGGCAAAAATTATTAGTAAATATTAATGCATAAACACTCTAAGTCTGGTACTTTAACATCTACAAACACTAATATATAACTGTCAAACAGACTACTTGAGAAGCTATTTAATATTCAGTGCTTTCAATGAAGAGTTAAGGGTCACTCTACCTATATGCTAGGACAAGCATGAAATTGCATGATTTTTCTAGACTGAAACTCACCACTATTTAGTCACTTGAATAATACTTTAAATTGAGAACATATAAATATCTAGTGTAGCTGAATACAAAGCAAGTAGTAGTTATATGTGAAATATTAAAAGGTTCAATGATAGATACAGTTGTAGATGTTTTTATTTCACTCACAAGACAAAATAGCCTGCATTTTTATGTTGTGCAATACTGATAACATAATATGACCATTCAATTACTCAGTAAAAAATGCATTTAAGATTCACATTGATTTATAATCTCTACCCTTGTTCATCTGTGATAGGAAGAAGGATATACAAAATAAAATTTTAAAAGAGTATAGTAGCAAGCAGCAGGAATGAAGGCTTTTATTCACAAGTAAGTATTTTCATCATAAATGTGTATTATTCTGATAATATAAAATAACATTTCAATACGACATGATAAAACTTTAATATAGTTTTATCTGTGCTGGACAGATGATAAGTGACTCATCAGCTAGCAATTATTCCTTTTTTATTTTTATTATTATTATTAAGACCTGAGTTAGGTTCCTAGCCCCTGTTGACAACCATTGTAACTCTAGCTCCAGAGGATCTGATGTCTTTGTGGGCATTGGAGTCTCATGCACATATCTATACACAGATACACAGGCATAAGTTGTTATAAAATTAAATGACTCCCTAAGAAACAATTTTGTGTGACTAGTCTGTTGGAGGAATGTCTTCTACAGCCTTTTCTGAGGCACTCTCTGATTGGTTAATAAAAGTAGGTTATGGCCAATTAGCTGTGCTGAAAGAGTATAGCAAGGTGGAGCTTTCAGGGAAGAACTTAGGAACCCTGGGTTTACACAATGGAAGCACTCAGGACTCTGAGCAGTGGGTCCTCTGGGTGTGAGATCTGTGAATCCTGAAGGTAAAGCAAGTCACATGGCAGATTGAGAATAATTGGATGGGTTAATTTAGATTAGCTAACTGAGAGTCAGTTAAGCCCTAGGCATTAAAACATTAAAAAGTCTTGGTGTATTTATTTAATGGGAAAAGGCTGCTGTGGATTTCAAGCCTCCACCTAAGGAGAGTCAGAAGAGGGAGGTCTTCAGGCCCTCCAACAGGCACTGGCTGCTCTGAAGGCCTAATATAACCACTTACAATTGTTAATAAATATATTAGTTAACAGAGTTTCAACTTCAGGTGGTGAAGGCCACCCTTATTTCAGGGGTTTATCCCCAGAACAGGTCAGGCCTTCAGCTAAGGTGACCTAGTGTGCTGGCTGCTCCACCAGCCTAATATAATAGTATATAGATATTAATAAGTATAATTTCTAACTAAGTTGCAGTTTCAGGTGGTTACTTTGGTTACCATTTAATATAACTTCATATTATGATTTTTCCATTACTTTCTAGAAAGAAATGTTCAAGATAAGATATGAACTACTGAAAAATATTTTCTTTATTTTTACAGCATATTATATAATAAATGTATACATACTTACATGTTTGTGTATAATGTCATTGGAAAGTATGTAATCAGAGGAGATAAATCTAAGAGGAAGAAATAGAAAACTTAAAAATAATGAATGCAACATTCAAGTTCAGTTCTCTATTCAAATAAAGAACATTCACTGCAAATCATGCTATATAGTAAAAAGACTTCAGTATGTGACTCAACAACATTGTCCAATGTTTGTACCAAATGAGAAGCTAGGAAAAGTGACCTAGCATAATCTAAGTCTAGCGTTTTCTCCAGAATTGACAACGACCTGTGCAATAATCTCCAGCCACTAGGCATATAATAATAGAAATGGCATCTCTTTCTTTTTCACACTCACCTGAGCATTAGACCCATGAAAAAAACAAACAGAGGAATTTCAGAGTCATCATAAAGTATGAAGTCCATTTCTCCATATGTCCATAACTATTTAATAATCATCCACAGTCTTTAGCTACTATAGACTGTTATTACAAAATTAACAATACTATACATTGCAATTCCTATCATTGAAAATACAAAAGTGCATGGTTTTTTTTTTTTTGTGTGTGTGTGTATGTGTGTGGTTCTTTTTTGTTTTTTTTGTTTCTTTTTTTTGTTTGTTTCTTGACACAGAAATTCTCTGTGTAGCTTTGGCTGTCCTGTACCTCTCTCCATAGACCACGTTGGCCTCTAACTTATGAAAATCTGCCTGCCTCTACCTCCAGAGTGCTAGGATTAAAGATGCAATCACCACCACATGGCTGAAAACTACATTTTTAAATTCAAGAGAGATTATAGAAAACATTCTTCAATATTAAAATTATCAGTATATGAATTTTAACCTTGAATTATCAAAATAACAAAAATTCATAAGAGATGTGGAAAATATGCTTAAATTGTTTTTACTTGCCCAGTGTTTGAATTCTTCAAAACAGTATTTTTCACATAGCAATTGTTGTAGGGCTGCAGGAAATCATATCCTAGACAAACAATATTAATTCCTCTTATATTAGATAGACAATGCATATGTAAATAAGTACATAGGATGATATAAGCTGGTATTAATTGACAATATTAACAGTAGTTTATATGAAAAAGTAAAATATCACAAATAAACAGTTGTACTGGTTTGGATATGGAGTTTCCACTGAAGACGTATGTACTGAAACCTCTTTCCTTACTAATGCCACCTAGAAAGTGGAATCTTATTCAAGGAACTCATTTCTGGGTATGTGGGTTTCAAGGCTATTTAGTCCCTGGCCTCATCTCTCTCTCTCTGTGCTTCTGTTAGCATCTACAGCATCTTTCTGGCATAATTTTCTGCAGTCAAGATGCAGAAAGCAGCTTACCATGTCCTAAAGCCTTGGAAACAATGAGCCAAGAGGTTCTTCCTCAATTATGTTGCTATTTCTGGTATTTTGTCAGAATCATGAGAAGTGTAAGACAAATGCAGCTGCTAAACAGACCTTTATCCATTTTAAAATTTCAACTGCTTTACCATTCATTCTTTTTCAAACCAAGGAGGTTTAAGAATTACATTTATTAAACTGTTCTGTGGAGTGTGGAGCACATGTCAAGGAGTGCATGGAGCAAAGTTAGAGGACAATGTGTAAGGATCACTTGTATCAATTTGGTTGAAGGGTTTTTAAGTACTGTGCTCTCTTGCAGTCATGCATTTAAACTAACTCAGACAGTTCTGTGGTACTATTATTAGAGCTGAAGAAGTCAGGATCTAGGCTAAAGGAAGTCCTCTGCAGCAGCTCAGCTTCAAAAGAAACTGCCGTAAAATTTGAAAGGTGTCCTTTGGATACACTAAAGTCTTCTAGAGGCCTTCTCACTTGGCTTCTAAAGTGAGTCTCTTGAACAAAGAGGGATATAGTGGAGCCCAGTTTGCCAGAGACACTCTCATGACTGGTGTGCCTTCCTTTTAAAAGGGTTTGGACACTTAATTGATTTTTTTATATTTCATTTCATGGAAAAATTGGTCAGGTGTACCCTATATAGACTTGTAGTTTTGGTATAATTCAGTCACTTACTAGAAATGCAAAACTCAAAGCCTCAACCAATTGCCACATCCAGCCAGACTGCAGGAATGGATCTGACTGGACTATAAAGGGAATGAAAAAGAAAGAGAGAGGGGGGGGGAGAGAGAAACAAAGAGAGACAGACAAGAAAGAAAGAAAGAAAGAGAGAGAGAGAGAGAGAAAGAAAGAAAGAAAGAAAGAAAGAAAGAAAGAAAGAAAGAAAGAAAGAAAGAAAGAAAGAAGGAAAGAAAGAAAGAACAGACAGGCTCAAAGACACACAGGAATATTTGCATTAGGTAGCCTGGGCTCTCAGATAGAGGAACCACAGTGTCATGGAAGGCCATTATGTTTATTATATACAATAGAAGAGAGGGATCAGTTATTGTATACAGCTGATCAAGGAGGTGGTGTTATTACATACAGGTGGTTATGATATAAAACTGAAGCAAGGGGGCAGATTTAGCTGATCTTGGTAGAGGAATATTCAGCTGAGGTGCAGTCTTCAGGCCATAAATATCAACTAGAAAAAGCTACAGTGGGCGTCTTCCAAACACCCTCTTAACATTTGCAATCAGACCAACACAGAAGGCTTTAACATTTCTTTGAGCCTACCTCTTGGACAGCATTGCCATTTTTCCAGGAGTTTGAACCTCAGGGCCCTTGACACAGCTGGGCTCATGTCAACCTCACACAGTAACTCAGTACTTCACTTACTCAGGGCTTCTGTTCCCCACAACCAACTTCTTAACTGGTAATTTCCATTTTGCTTAATGAACCAAGTAACTACATGGGAATATTTCAAAACCTTGGAAGACATGCTTGCATAATCTCTATCATTTCCACAGTTTTCCCTAATTCATTTCCAAGCAACGTTTTACATTCAATAGAAACTAGGATGAGAAAGGAGGACTGTTAATTCCTCATAGTACTGAGCAAACTTGAACATAATAAATGATCAGTCACATAAATTACTGTTGCTTTCTTTCAATAAGAAATACATAGGCTTGTTTATGCAATGTATTAATATTGCCACATCTTTAAGATAAATTAGTCTTTATCTTTGGACATTGACAGTGTCATAGAAATTTAGTTTTCTTTGTATTTTATTGGTTTTTAATATGTAATAAGGGATTACTTTCTTGCAGAATTTGAATTCCTTTCACATTAGTTATCTTATTTATGTGAATTCTAAGTATGTTTTGTTTTCCATTCAAGTTCCATAGGCGTAAAGGAAAACACTTAGGTATAAATAAATAGCTTAAGAAACAGGAAAATCAGGCTGGAGATGTGGTTTAGTGGCTAAGTGCATTTCTAATCTTTGTGAAAGACCTGGGCTTGATTCCTAGCACCCACATTGAGGCTTACCATCTCCTCAAGCACCAAGCACACATATGTTGCACAGACACAGATATATAAAATAATAAGAATAAATATTTAAAATTATTTAAAAAGAGAAATAGAAATTATTTATTCTGGACTTCAATCCATTTCTTCTGGTGTCTCTAGCTCTCTGTGATAGTCTGGTAGTTTCTTTTATTCAGCTGACTTTTGCAGCAATTCTAATTTTTTTGCTTAGTATTTTAAAATATAAGAGGATATATAATGAACAAAGTCCTTTCAAAGATATCTGAAATAAACTTATGAAGTGTAGGTACTATTCCACTTACATGCTTAAAACAGATGTTGTTTCTTCAGGTTAAGCGTTGCTTCCACATTCCCCCTCATCAGTGAATCACACAGCAGGTAACTATCTCCCTTGCTGATTCTGAGCTATTTACTTCTCACAGGAAGTAGGTCAGAAAACATCATGACTTTTTCCTTCTTGCCTGCAGGCACATTTAAAGTACTCATTTGGGGATCTATGACCAAGCACAGTTATGAATATCAACTCTAAAGATTGGTCTTAATGCATATGTGATTTCCTTCAGCAGTTAATAGGTCCACTGTGCTCAGCACAGTTATCTCTACAATATGGAGGAAATCGATATTGCAGGTATGCTTTGAACACAGGGAATTGCTGTCAGCAGCAAATTAAGCATATTGAAACTGTCTTTGTTCATAAGTAGTCCAGAAGATGTAGTCAGAATACCATTGTCCAACATATTTCATATAATTAAAGGACACATCAAGAAAGGAAGGAATCTGAGCATGATAGGTCTTAAAAACCTCACTGTGACTCTTTCAAAACATTTATTTGCTATTCATGCACACATATACTGTGTTTTGCTCAAATTCAGCCTTACTCACTTCCCACCAATTTCTCTTTATTCACCCACCTTTTCCTCAGGTTCACATGCTCTTTCTTTTTCTTTGCCTTTTAAAAAAATAATTTAATAATTACTGAATCCATCGAGTATTACCTGTATATAGATGAATATGGGGCCATCTATTGGAGTATGGGTAACTTCTGAACATCCATGACCCTGTAAATAAAAATGACACTCCTGTTCCAAGCATCAATAAACTATCAATACCTCCTCAGACAGGGGTGGGGTTTCAAGAGCTTTCCCCTAACCCATGTTTGTATTTTGGCTCATTCTACTGTGTTCAGGTCTTGTGTAAAGTTTGTCAGGTCTTGGGTATAACTCAAAGTCACTGTGAAGTTTTATGTGTAACTGAGTTGTCATGTTCTGTAAATGCTATTTCATTGCAGGCATCTACTCCCTTCTGCTCTTAAAATCTCTCTGCCTTATCTTGTGTGCTGATTTTTGAATCTTGAATGTAGAAGATTTTATATAGATTTCTCACTTACAACTGAGCATTCTTAAGTCCACTGTGACTACATATTGATCAGCTGTGGTTCTCCCTGTTAATCACCATCTATTGGAGAAAAATGAAGTTTCTTTTCTTTGGGTTGAGAGATGAAATCATCTATGGATAAACAGGTTTAACTTGGGGGGAAGTTTAATACTATATCCAATCATCAGAAAAACAGTATAGGTTTGTTCCCAGGGCTTATGACATAGACAGCAACGGGTTTTGGTTCAGTTAGCAGGACCAGACATGGGTTGAATTTTGTCAAGTGAGCTTTAAATTGTATCAAAAAGTCAATGATCCCCCCCTCCTCGGTGATATTTGTACCATTACACCATCATCAGGCTTATGTTTCCAGGACAGTTATTGGTACAGAACATAGTGTTCACACCTGGGTAGACTCTTATTTTTTTCTCATTCTGCCCCAGTAGCTTAGAAACTTCACCATTATGAAAGGTAAAAAACAATCATGAAGCTTCCAGATGAATACCATCTTTATTTCTCCATATGTTGTGATTCAAGTTTGTGGTGTCAAAAACAAAAACAAACAAAAGCCCAACAACATCAAAAGTCACAAAAACGTATATAATCAAAAGGGAGATTTTTAGGAGGCTCTACTGAGCAGCAACTCCTAATGAGGGAGCTCATCTCTGACAGTATGTAACTTATTTGGTAACCTATGTTGACTAGGGAGGAATTGTTCACCCTCTTATTGGTAACAGGAATTAAACCTCTTTTACATATGTATTTTAGGAAGCTTTATAGTACTAGGTTTCCATATGACATTTTCAAAAGTATTTAATGTTACTCTTTTTCCCCTATTCTCCATCTTCTACTCTTCCTTTCATTCCTTGTCCAGTTTTGCTCTCCCTGTTCAATTATTTCTTTTGCATCTTTAATTTAGTCTCCTGTCATTGAAAATTTTCACAGACATTTACTAGATTATTGATTTCTGTGGGTATTCTAATTCAAATATATATATATAAAGATAGAGATGTGCAAAGATAGAACCAACATATGAAAGAAAACACATAGCATTTATATTACTGTATCTGGATTACTGAACTCAGAATAACTGCTTTAAGTTCCATCCATTGACCAGTGAATTCCATTAATTCATTATAATAATCTATTATGTCCATAGACACTTTTATTATCCATTCATTCATTGGTCAACAGGTAGGTGGTTTCCATTTCCTTAGTACTTTGAATAGAGCAGTAATGCCATCAATAATAAGCAAAATTTTTAGTAAGACAAATATCATTTTGTATTATTCTCAGAACCATAGCTTGATTATGTGCTTCTAGATTTTTAGGGGAGATCCACACTAATATCCATGTCAGTTACTACATGTATGTACTACTACCATTAGTCAATAAGTGCTCCCCATACACATATGAGCATTTACTGTCATTTGTTTTGTGAAATTAGGCACCCAGATTATGGTAAGATCGAATCTCAAAGCAAATTTAATTTGTACTCTATTGATGGCTGAGGATTTTGATCACTGAAAATAATTTTTCTTGGCTTTTCGTATTTTTCTTTTGAGAATTTCCATGCTTTAATTTCTTTTTTTTTAAATACTTTATTTTTTTTTTCTTCAAGTTACATCTCAGTAACAAACCCCTCCCTATTCCCCCTTCCTATCCCGCCCTTCCACCCTCTTCCCTCCAGAAGTTTCCCCTTTCAGTCCAACAGCTGGTTCCTTCTCTTATAACAGTAAGTATTATACAAAACAATAGATATAAATATGCCACATTTATGAGAGTAAATTGGCCCAGTATACCTTCCCAATGTTCAGATTATACCTATTTGGCCCCTGACTTTAACATTCTACTATCTACCCAACTCCATGAGTTTAAAGGTCTATATGTGACTCAACATTCATACTATCTTGCAACACACTTTTAAGAGTATCTTCTTAGATCTATAACACCCTCTTGATTCCTAAACAGTTCAAAATTTAACTATAAGATTCTATCTGTCTATACTTCAACCACCTCAGAGACCAGAGAGGGATAAATATATTTGCTTATATAGGAAGTGCAGAGCCTGCAGCTTCCAAAACTAAGAAAGAACATACCAATGACTGCCTGGACAGTTCCCATTTTCTCTCCATACATTCCAGCATCAATCTTCAGGCTTTGGGTCCTGTTTCTCTGACAGACATTTGTTGTAGAGCAGGGATTATGAAGGACTTACCTACCCTGTCTTGGCAGAGTTAGGTTGTCGACTTCCCTGCTACCAAGTTTTGTCCTTTTTGGACAGCAGTCTGTCTGCAGTTGGTGCAAGGGGTTTTTTCATGCCAAGAGAAAGGCTTGCCACTAATTCAACCATCTTACAGTGGAGGTTCTTCGATGCTTATCTTCTACTTGGAGTAGAATAGGGGGTGCTGTCAGGCGCTGATATGTCTCGATATCAAAAAAAAATCTTGATTTAAGATAACATCTTTGAATGCCATATTCTGCAGATCTCTAGGGGTTTTTGAAGATGCCCTATCCATCTCTTGTATTTAGATAAGCAAATGTTGCTTGTCTCTTAGCAACTTGATTACTGGGTAGTTTAGAGAATATCTGTGATAGACTGTCATAGTAGCTAAAAAAAGAGACATGTTTGCATGACTAGGAGTTTGTTTTAACTATCCTAGACCGTTTTAGACGGTTGGTATCAAGAGGTCAGAGCTTCACATTTTATTTTTAAGTATCTCTAGGTATGATACCATTGGGAAGCATTACCTTTAAATTTGTATCAATATACAAAGATCTATTCAATTGTGGTTAAATATACTCTTAATTATGTATCAATATACCAAGATCAATGCCTATGTAGCCCAATGAGATTCCACCTAACACCTGTTAGAATGGCTAAAATAAAGAGCTCAAATAATAGCGCATGCTGGCGAGGGTGTGGAGAAAGGGGTACCATGTTTTAATTTCTAACTTGAGGTTTTCCGCTTTTTTATTTTGTTTTGTTTTGTTTGTGTTCAGGTTTTTCAGGTTATTTTTGGACTTTCTAGACACCAACAGTTAAGTGTCGAGTATACAGGGTGAGAAAAATTTCTCTCACTCTGTATACTCCCTCTTGAGTAAAGTGATGGTGTCTATTGCTGTATAGACAATTTTAATTTCATAATGTTATACCTGACAAAAACATGTTAATGCCTGAGCTACCAGGGTCCTGTTCAAAAAGAACTATCTAGTACCATTGTATTATATCTGTAGATTGTTTTTAGTAGGATGGATATTTTCACAATATTGATCTTACAAATCCATGAGCATGAAAGTCTTTCTGTCCTCTGAGACCTTCTTCAATTTCTTTCTCCAGTTTTTATTGTTCAGGTCTTCCATCCAGTGTGCGTATGTGTGTGCATGTGCATGTGGTGTGTGTGTGTGTGTGTGTGTGTGTGTGTGTGTGTGTGTGTGTATCTAGCTTTATCTACTGAACAAACTCCGTTACAACTTGCTAAATAGATTATAGCACAGCATGTTTATCTTGAGCTTATTCAAAAGATGCTACTTGGAAATCTCACTGGTGGAAAGCCCAGAAAATGTGGACCTGTTGATTTATATATCAATAGATATTTTGTAAGTGGTTGGTCTGGGAACAGCAATATTTCCCCATCTGGTCACTGAAATGATTGAAAATGTTAAAAAGCCATGTATTTCTAGTAAGCCTTTCTTGTTAAATCTCTGAATTTTATCATTCGTTTTCGTATATTCCTGCTGGTGAAGATGTGATGGTAAAGCACGTCACGGCTATTGTCATGTTAGCTTCTGACTTGGTCAACAATAAGCTATTATGAGTAAATAAACAGCAACAGCATTTGTAGTCTCAACAGGAAAAGTCATAAAGACATTATGAAATTAAAAATTGTCTGTACAGCAATGGACACCATTCTGATTTGGGCATAGATAAATTCATGTACCCTTTTCCAACTGGTAACTTTTCCCTCACTCACAGTTTCTCAATAGGGCTGGACCTTTCCTAATTCTATGACATGGTGACATGAACATCTGCATTGTAAAGATTCAGGATAACTGACTTCTTTCGTTTTTGAAAGTTTCCCAGCATGTTGGTTTGTATCACCTGTGGCTTTTCTCAAGGGGTGTTAGTACAGGTAATCAGCCCTTTTCTTCACCCCTTTCCCTATATTTCCCTATCTTCTCTTCCTTCGTCTGTCCTTCTAACATCTTTATGTCCCTCACCTCTTATTTCACTGTGCTCTCTCTTCTTTTATCAGCTAAACTCTTGAGTAAAATGAAAGAAATTATGAACATTGGAGAAACTGATTTCTAACAATGGCTTTTAACTTTTGGTTTATCTGTTGTGACCTCTGTTCATGGGTCCAATAAGAAAGCTTATGATGTATGTAGTGCACGCAAATTTCTGCATCGTGTTCAGTGTGCATCATTGTCGGTGCCATAAAACCTATAGGAGCACATTTATCCTACACCAGGGTGCAGAACTAAAGTATGGTGTTTACCTGTCTCAGTTAGCTTATATTTAGTTCCCCTCTAAGCATTAGTACCCAATCGGGCTCACACTTGTACACAATTAACTCAGAGAGTAAAATCTGAGGGAGTCGAGATTTTCCTCTGACAAGAATGCAGGCTTGCCTCACCACCTCTATATGGATTAAAAGGAAGAATGATAAATTCAGGAGTGCAGTAATAATAGAGCAGTTACTTTACTGCTACTTAACAAACATTTCAAGGTACCTCTTTTCATTTCCATATTGGACCAGCCAAGTTCCAACACTGCTTTACAGCTTTAATTGTGACATTCCATCTTTCCCTGTTATCTGTATCTCTGTAATCACTGTCATAATTCTGTGACTACTTTTGATAGAACACAATGTAACCTTGGCTGTTTCAATGAACCATTTAATCCCAAAATCCTTCTAAATATTCTGTTAATCAGCTCTAAAATCTTCATTTATCATTTTGTTCTTTTTCTTAATTGAAAATAGATTTTTAAAAATAATATATTCTGATTATGGTTCTCTGTAGCTACCCCCAGCTCCTGCCTACTTCCCCACCCACTCAAATCCACGCCCTTTCTCTCTGTCATTCAAAAACAAGCAAGCCTATAAAATAAATAAATAGATGAATAAATAAATAAATAATATTTTTAAAGGAGAATAAGTCAAAACAAAAAATATTGGAAAAAGGACCCAAAGTAAAAGCACAAGAAACACGGATAGATACTGAGACACACTCTCATACACAAAGAAAGCCAATAGAAACAAAACTGGAAACCAAAATATATGAGCAAAAGATTTGTAGGGTAAAAGAAAAAAAAATGCCCAGACAAGGCATTATGAGACAAAATACCTCCAAAAAATACCACTGTGTTTATTTTGTGTTGAGCATCTACTACTGGGCTTGGAATCTGTCCTTAAATGTGGTTTGTATACCCTGTGAGACTCCATTGGAGAAAACTATTTTTCCTTTGCAAGACATTGTTAGTTGGAGATAGCTTCAGAGTTACAGATCGGGCTTGTGTTAAACTTCCCTCTAAGCACTGGTACCTCATCTGGCTTAGATCTATGTGGCCCTTGTGCATGCTGTAAGTCCATATGTGTGTCAGACCTATTTTTAACCAATCAAGTTATGTTTATTATTCATCTGCATCATCAAAATGTTTGCCAGTTTTGAAAAATGAGATTTCAGTCACTGGCCAAGATACCATGTTAATTTACTACAGATTCATGTTTAATGAGAAAATTTTCAGGACTTCTGGGAAAAATAATGGTTTGTTATTTTCTGAGAAAAGAATAGACAGTAAAGAATAAACAGTTTTCATTGTTTATTATAAACCTCGGTTCCCAATATCTCTAGTGATGAGGCTTAAAGACATCCACCCATTTGTTAAGTTGCATTATAAGACATGACCTACAGGCAGTTTAATTTTTTTTTAAATAGCAACAATTTTGAGCCTTTCACAGAGGGAAAGACTATTTCTTTCATATATAACAGAAAGTTGTACTTTCTCTATCTCTGTCATTGCAAGCTCTTAATTATATAAATATCTTTGAAAATATAGTTCAGAAAAACAATCATTACCATTGATTTAATGGAAGCTATTCTTTGCAAAATAATGTGTAAACTCAATACAATTGATTTAAGACTTAATAAATATTTCTAAATTAATTAGTATGACCAACTGAGGAGATGACTTAGTGGGAAAGGTGCTTGTTGCATGTTCACAGCAACCTGAGCTCACAACCTGACCCACTTAAACGTCAGGGGCAGTGGTATGTACCTGTAACTCCAGCATGGGAGAGGTCAGAGAAACGGTGAATCCCTGGAGTTTACTGGCCATCCTGTGTAGTCAAATTCATAAGTTCCAAGTTCAAAAAGGTGACTCTATCAGAACAAATAACATAGGAAATGGTAGAGGAAGACACTTGAAGTTGTCTTCTGGCCACTACACACATCACACATTTGTACACACACCTACATACATATTCACACACAGAACCTAATGTATGTATACATCACACCTTTCCACATAACCACCTCAACATATACAAAACATAAATTAGGACCTATGTTGGTAACTCATTTGTAAATAGTAAAAGACTTCTATAACATATATGAATCCCAAAACCGAAATAAAGTAATATTGATATTTGAATATCTGGATGCTATCATTACAGTATGTGCTGTGTTCCAGTTTTACTTTTTGTTGATGTGAACAGATAATGACCAAATCAAACATGGAGGAAAAAAAAGGTTTACTTGGCTTATAGATTACAGTTCATCACTAGAAGAAACGAGGAATAGATTTCAGAAGCAGGAACTAAGACAGACACCATGAGAGGATGCCCTTTAGATTCTTTCTTCTACTGAATTTCTCAACTACCTTTCATATACAGCCCAAGCCCTCCTGCCCAGGGATTATAATTCTCACAATAGGTTGGGACTCCCTAACCAACAAGCAATATATATTAAAAAAAAAAAAAACCACAAAACACAAAACTAAACAAACAAACAAAAAACCCTCCTATAATAAGTTTATTGCAGCAACATAGCAGGATTATTCTTGGAACCATTGTTTTTTAAATTTTAGATTTACATTTTGATGCTATGTAAAAACACAAACCAAACAAACTTGGATGGAGGTGGGTATTTACATCAGAACAAGTCAAGCAGAAAAGGGTGAGGAGGGTGTTTCTCTGCCCTTCTTTTTGGTTATTTGAAGGATAACTGAAAACTCTGATATTTAGGGGAAGAGATTACAAGCTGATAAATGGTCCTGTTTAATGAGTTTTGGAGGTTAGCCCCAGGGACTTTCTACTTTTCCTTTTCTGTATCCTTCTTTCTCTCCTATGTAGGAGTGCATGGACTTGAGAAAAATGAGACAAAGACATAGCACAGGAAGGACCAAGAAGAAGGGGCACATTATTGAATATGCCCTTATACCTTTGTATATTGATACAAAATTAGTAGTATATTTGGCTAAAGTGGTATTGACCATTGTTTATTGTGCAAAAATAAGATTGTATTGGACTACATCGGTATTGATCTTTGTATATTGATACAAAATTAAGATTATAGTTGGCCACAATGGTATTGACCCTTGTATATGGATGTAATGTTAGGATTGTATTGGGCTACATAGGCATTGATCTTTGTATATTGATACAAAATTAAGAGTATATTTAGCCACATTTGAATAGATCTTTGTATATTGATACAAAATTAAAGGTAATGCTTCCTAATGGTATCATACCTAGAGATACTTAAAAATAAAATGTGAAGCTCTGGCCTCTTGATAACAACCGTCTTAAACTGTTTAGGATAGTTAAGAAAAACAAACTCCTAGTCATGCATGCATGTCACCTTGTTAGCTACTAAGACAGTCTATCACAGATATTCTCTAAGCTACTCAGTAATCAAGTTGTTAAGAGACAAGCAACATTTGCTTATCTAAATACAAGAGATGGATAGGGCATCTTCAAAAACCCCAAGAGATCTGCAGAATATGGCATTCAAAGATGTTGTCTTAAATTAAGATTTTTTTTTGATATCAAGACATATCAGCTCCTGACAGCACCCCCTAGTCTATTCCAAGTAGAAGATAAGCATCGAAGAATCTCCAGTGTGAGATGGTTGAATTAGTTACAAGCCTATCTCTTGGCATGAAAAAACTCCTTGCTTCAACTGCAGACAGATTGCTGTCCAAAAAGGACAAAACTTGGTAGTAGGGAAGTCGACAGCCTAGCTCTGCCAAGACAGGGTAGATAAATCCTTCATAATTCCTGCTCTACAATCAAGATCTGTCAGAGAAACAGGACCAAAAGGCTGAAGACTGATGCTGGAATGTGTGGAGAGAAAAGGGGAACTGTCCAGGCAGTGACTGGTTTGTCATTTCTTAGTATTGGAAGCCACAGGCCCTGCACTTCCTATATAATCAGATATATTTATCCCTCTCAGGTCTCGGAGGTGGTTGAAGAATAGACAGCTAGAGTCTCATAATTAAATTTTGAGTTGTTTAGGAATCAAGAGGGCGTTCTAGATCTAAGAAGATGGTTATAATAGTGATGCAAGTTAGTATGAAAGCTAAGTCAGTTATAGAACTTTAAATTCATGGAGACGGTTAGATGGTAGAATGTTAAAGTCAGGGGCCAAATATGTATGAACTGGACATTGGGAAGGTATACTGGGCCATTTAACTCTCATAAATGTGGCATATTTATTTCTGTTGTTTTGTATAGTATATACTGTTATTAGAGAAGGAACCATTTGTTGGACTGAAAGGGGAAGCTGTTGGGGGGAAGAGGGTGGAAGGGTGGGACAGGAAGAGGGAATAGGGAAGGGTTTGTGACTGAGATGTAACTTGAAGAAAAAAAATAAAGTATTTAATAAAAAAAAGAATGAGAGGAAAATACAGTTTTGAAAGCATATCTTAGGATGAGTTTTCTAGATTTGGCTATTCATCATATCTGAGCAGTGGAAGATATGCAGAATTACTATGCTGGCTCAGGATAGCCAATGTCACTGTGGACAAGAGAGTAGATGGAGTACTGTTGACATTTGATCAGTGGACTGAGACTTGCTGCAAGGATGTTAGCTGTGGATTGGAGTTTGGCACATGAATGAAAGTTACCAAACAGTATTTTTAAAAAAGACAAAAGGAAGAAGAGGAAACAGCACACACAAAAAAAGCAGCCATAAAAGTAAATAAGCAAAATCAGTAGACTTGAGTTCTTCATTGTTACAGCCCTTTTTTGTCTTTGGGGGTTATGAGAAAATTCCTGTACTACTCAATAAATTCTGTTTTGTTGAAACTAAAAAAAAAAAAAAAGTAAAAACTTAAGCAGTGATTGATTCAGGAAGGTGTCATCTTGAATGGATCAGTGGCATGGAAAGGACTTATTGAGCACATAGCTTTCATATTTCTAATCTTGTCTCCCATGGTTCTGCTGTGCTTTTCATGAAGCAATAACACATTAAAAGATCTTTGCTACATGTAAGTACCCCAGCCTTGGGATACCCAGCCTTTAGTCTGTAGAATGATATGAAATTAATTTCTGTTCTTTAGAAATTATTTAATCTTAGATATTCTACTATAGCAAGCCCAAACAGAATAAAACACTGAGATTTTAACATACCCCCAAAGAGCACAGTAAATTTAATCTCAGACAAATATTGTCTTCCTATTGTGAGAGTCCAAGGTCAAATATACCATGAAATTCATCCCATGTAAACACCACATCACTTTATAAACAGTATATCCTTACCAAAAATAAGAAATATTTATCTTTATTTTAGCAGAAATATTTTGTTATACATTTATTCCTTTTTATAACTTGAAAAGTATACTTGCTCTACCTCAGCTTCTTGGCACAAACAGTAGTACTAAAATTGATTAATCCACTGTCATGTTCTTATTTTCAATGTACACAATAAGTGCCCATTTAAAAAAATGTAACAAAATGTATCATTCCAGGTACCCTTTTTATAAATGCTTCTATTCTTTACAATTGTTTTTGCATACAAAAGTGTAAAGTTGGCATAATTTACAGAAATGAACAACAGGGAACTGCTAGACAAGATATTTAGCCGTGCTTTATTCTAAACAGATTATCATTCATAAAGGGTTCATTGCAGTAATATCTGAAAATTTCTATATAATTGCCAGTTAACCACATTTGTTCCCAAGGTCTAGTCAGCATAATATGAGACATTATAGTTTTGGACCACATAGGTGAACTTATCTGCCAACAACTTTCAATCAACTGTAGCTTTTCTACAATTTCTCCTCAAGTGCCAGTTGAGAATGCATATGCTACACCATCTCCATTAAATTCTCATCAGAACATGAGGTTGTTATTGGAGCCACACATTTTTACCATTATAAGAATTTGAATTTGCTTGGAATTTTAATGTTTAAAATTCATTGCAGATCTCAAAGAAATCACAACATAATAAAGCAAGGTTCAACAATTTTAATTTAGTCACCAAAGCCTAGGAATAATGAAAAAAGAAGAGCACAAATAAGAATTTTGAAATACCAGTGATGTGGAAACAAAAAGTGATTACTGTGAATTTGATTTAGTACAAAATTATAACCCCTAGTTGGAATGGCATGAATGCCCTAGGAATAAGATGGAACAAATCTACAAAATTTTGAATTAAAATGAACACCAGAAATACTTAAACACTCTGTTTGTTTCCTTTATTTTTTATTTTTAGCCAGTGTTTCATATATCACAGGTAGGTCTTAAATGAGTGGTTCTCAACCTGTGTGTAGTGGCCCATTTGGGGTTCACATATCAGATATCCTGCATGTCCTATATCTCTATTATGATTCATATCAGTAGCAAAATTACAGTTATGAATTAAAAACAAAATAATTTTTGGGAGTCCCCACACATGAGTTGTTGATACACACTGTTTAACAAACTCACAGCATCCCTCCTGCTTCAGCCTCCTGAGGGTCCCTACTACAATGGAATCCAATATACAAGGCTCGTAGCTTACATTACTAGTACTAAATCATATTATTGCTCAAATAAATGTTTCACCCTTGAATACTGTACAAATGACAGAGGTAAATAGGATTCCACCTAAGTCCAGCTTAGTAAACAAACATTTATTGGACTTACAAAGCATGAGTGACACCAAATCACAAGGAATTTTCCTCATCTATGTTCATAGCAGCCTTATTTGAAATAGTTAGAAACTGGAAACAACCCAGATGTCCCTCAACTGAAGAATTGACAAAACAAAACAAAACTGTGGTACATATACACAATGGAATACTACTCAGCCATCAGAAACAAAAAAAAATCATGTAATTTTCAACAAAATGGATGGAACTAGAGAATCTCATATTGAGTGAGCTAACCCAGGCTCAGAAGGATGCATATGGCATCTATTCACTTATAATTGTTTTTTAGTCTTATAGTACAGCATAACTATGCTACAGCCAATGCACCAAAGGTATCAGAAGCATAGACTTTTTCTTCCTGTCCATGAGACACTTTGCCCTAGTGGTGCTACCTTGTAGGTCCCCAGTGTATGAGGAGGCTCTTGGCCCTCATATGATTGCTGAACTGGGGCTGGGGACTAATGTGTAGGGAAACTCCATTCCTGAGGAGTGGGTTGGAAGAGATAGGGGGTAGAGGGTGGGAGGGCAGGACTGGGAGAGGTGGAAAGAGGTTACTATGATGGAGATGTAACCTGAAGTAATAAATACATATAAAAGAATGCATGAGTGAAATTACTTGTGGGAACATAAGTGAGCTCATAACAGCCTCATCACGGGAATTGTCTCCCTAGCATGTATCATAACTTCCATACAGCTGCTCAGATGAATCAGCTTACCTTTCACCTGCTATACACTCCATCAATCCCTAAGACAAATGAGACCAAGTGCAGCAGGGACAGAATTTTATAGATCTCTGAATAACAAATAAGAAGGAATGACTAGACTCTCTCCACATTCTCTTATTCTATGAACTAAAGTCAACAGGCCTAATTTCAAGGGTAATTTGTCCCTAATCACAACTACTCTGATGAAGAAGGTAATGTCTACTTTGATCAAATGACAGTGTACTTATTATAAGACATACAAGTGACAAAATTTTAATTATGTTTGTTGAAGTATGGATTAGAAATAGAAAAATACTTACCAGATATATTTAAAAGGTTAATCTAGGTAGGAGGAGTGGCACTCACCTTTAATCCTAAAAATTTGGAGGCAGAGGTAATGAGTCTTTTTGAGTTTATGCCCATCCTGATCTTCATAGCAAATTTCAGCACAGTTAGAGCAATAAGGAATAAGAGGGGAGGAACAGGTGGGAAGGATGGTGGGGGTATGTAAAGGGATGAGGGAAGAGATTCAATTCTCTTTTGATTAAAATTAACTTTTAACAAAAAAAAGACACATATTCCAAGTATATACATTTGTCGGACCTTTGAAGAAAGAGGATTTCACGTGTATTCAAAAGCTGGATGAAATTGCAGTGAGTAATAGAAATATTGAAAGCAGACAGTGTGAACATATTTATCTTTATATGTCCTGGTGAGTCCATTTTTATTGTTGTTGTTGTTTTTTCCTGTGTGTAAGGTTTCTAGGCTGACAAATCTGCATTGGACATTCATTAAGAGAGCTCATCCCTGGAAAAGGCTGGTTCTTCTCCTCCAAACAGCTGTTAATTCCCTGAGGTTCCTTTCTCCATTAACATGTCCAATTTTATTTTTGTTTGTGTTTTAGGAGAGACTGTTTCACATTACACTCCCTGCTATTCTGGCTCTTACAATATTTCCATCCTCTCTTCTGCAATGTTCCCTGAGCCACAAATTCAGGAAGTGTGATAGATACATCTGTACTTGTTAGGGATGTGTTCCCGGTGATCTGTTAATATCTGAATTGTGCCCAGTTGTAGTTGTGAATGGTGTCTGCATTTGCTACAAAATGAAGTTTCTTTGATGAGAGATTGTAGATTAACTTACCCTGTGTGTAATGAAGATTTAGAATGCCATAAGGAATCATGCTGATCTAGAAAATTTTCTAAGAACACGATACTCAAGATACGTCAAACTTTTCAACAGTGACCAGCAAATGCTGTATTGATATGGAAAACTGGTGGACATTATCTTACAAAGTTAAAGAACAATATAATTGCTTATTTTCCTAATATTTTCACCCTCAGAGATGACCTGAAGCCCCTATAATCTAAATGTAGATCCCTTAATTTGGGAGGCAAAAGACAAAGGCCCTGTAGTTATTTTGTTGTTGTTGTGATTAAATAGTATGATTAAAAGAAAGAAACCTATGGAAGAAAGAATTTATTATGGCTTGTAGTTCAGGAGGCATAAGTTTCCATTTTGTTGGGGAGGAATGTAACAAATGCCAGGCAAAAAGGCAGGAATGGAAGCTAAGAACTGAAATTTTCAAACACAGTCAAGAAGCAGAGAGAGAAAACTGGAAATAAAATGTGCCTATATCATCTCACAGCCCATCCCAGGGACACACAGCTTTCAACAAAGCTGTACCACCAGAACCTCTCAAAACAAGGCCACCAGCTCGGAATCAAGTATTTATATACCTGAGTTGGTGGAAGACATTTCTCATTCACAACACTACAAGACCATAATCACAATTTGGTTAAAATTGTGCTTCCCAATGAACTGTCTCACTGCTTTCTGTCCTATAAATATAGAAGGAACACCAAGCTTGCTTTTCAATCCTGTGAAAACTAGTCATTTTCTTCATTTGCCCATTCAATATACTACTTTCCAAAACCAGAAATCACCCTGTCACAAGAATTGTAAGGTAATGTAAGATAATATGTTGCCTATACTACACTTCAGTCAAGGCTGGGACAGGGGAAGGACCTCGGTTAAGCGCAAGCCACATTGTCCTTGTCCTTGTAGTTCTGTAACACACACACAGTTTACTGAGCAATACTAATCTCGCTGTTTTAAATTTTGCTAAAAGCTTTCTACAGAGCGATATTTCTTGTAAAGAATTATGTTTTGGAAAACTGGGAAAGAATGATGAGCCTTTTCATATGTTTAGTGTGGACTCTCACTCAAAATGCTCATTAAAAAGAGGGTCAAGCACATTCCTCAAAGGATGCAATGCTCCAAGTCAAGGGCAGGGAACCAAGATGCTACAAGAATCTACTGTTAAATTCCAGTTCAAATATTTACAATCAAAATTATATAGTATATATACACTATATACATAGGATTTAAACAAATCCATCTCTTTGGTTCAGCCTTTGCTTTCACCTGCTGTGTAGGATACTTACTTCAGGACAGATTAGAAGGAAATGACAAGCAAATGACCTCTGGATTCAACTTTACTATTTTATAACATGTAATTTGTTACTGTGACATAAAAAGACTTACTTATATTCTTTTCTAATTCATCAGCTACTTTACATGCATTGTCTAATTTAATCTCAAATATCAAAATGAAAAACAAAGAAGCCAGGTACATAGTGGTCTAATTTTAATGAGAAAAACAAAGCTTTGTGACCTAGAATGCTCTCAGCATGGTTACTGATAGGGAGTGGCAGGACTCTTGATGTTGCCTCTAATGCTTCTATAATTATTTTTCCATATGTTTGTGTTGTCTATAGATCAGGACTCATGGTTTTTGTTTGTTTTTTTTTTATTCTTCTAAGATGCATCACTATGCACAACACAGACTGCAAGTGTTTACCAGTTTCAGTTAGGAAAGAATTAATAATTTTCTCATAAGCTACCTTAATGGGTGTGACTAGAAAGAACCAACAGTGACAATGTCATAATGATTTTAATAGAGTTTTCAGAATAGAAAGAAGCATGAAGATTAAATTGAATGCAAATGGCGTGTACTTTTTGTCAATAATATTTCAACTGTTATGACAAGCTCTACAAAAGGAAATATGTTGATTTTCAGTAGTATTTTCTTGCCTTGAACATTGAAATGAACTTGGTTTAAAATCTCTGAGATACTTCATAGGGTTGAGGAAATATCTTAACAGAAAATAAACCTATTTCCTTAACTTAAACCTTCTTCCTTTCATTAAATGCAAAGTAACTCATATTACAGTATACTTTAAGTTTTAAACCTTGAGAAACATCTGGAGAGAGAATAGCAGTGCTACTGTTGTGGTTGTACATTAAAAAGACCAAGGCTGACTTCATCAAAACAAGATACTTGCACAGATTTCAATCATAATGTGTGCAGCAATACCTTGTTTTCATTAATTTTTTTATATCCCAGTCACAAACCTACTCCTTTCTCTCTTACTAGTCCCACCCTTCCATCCACTTACCCCATCCCCTGCCACCATCAACCCACTCTAGCACATCAAATCTCATCAAGACTAAGTATCTCCTCTCTCCATGAGGCACAACAAGGCAGCCCTGCTAGGAAAGCAGGATCCAAGGGGGCCAACACAAGTCAAAGATAGTCTCCATTCTAATTGTTAGGGGACCCACTTGAGGACCAAGCAGCCCATTAGTTTCACATGTGTAGCAGATCCAGGACCAGTCCATGAATGTTTTTTAGCTGATGCTTCAGTTTCTATGAACCCCCATGGGACGAATTTAGTTGGCTATGGAGGTCTTCCTGTAGTGTCCTTGACCCTCCGACTCCCTCAATCCTTTCCCTAAATCTTGCACAAGACTCCCTGAGTTCTGTCTAATGTTTGCACGTGGGTCACTGCATATGTTTCCATTATCTGTTGGATGAAGCCTCTCAGATGACAGTTATGTAGGTTCCTGTCTTCAATGATAGCTGAGTATCATTAATAGTGTCAGGGTTTGGGTCTCTCCAATAAGGTGCATCGCAAGGTGGGCCAGTCATTGATGAGCCAGTCCCTTAATTTCTGTTCCATCTTTTATCGCTGCATATCTTGTACACAAGACAAATTTTCTTTCGTGGGTGTGTTGGTGACTCCTCCCTCCACTGGAAGTCCTGCCTGGCTATAGGATGTTGTCACTTTCTTCTCAGTATCCCTGCTGCTACGGGGATCAACTAGGGTTATCCCCGCATCCTCCTAGGAGCCTCCCCCATCCCAGTTCATAGCTTTTCTCAGAGATGCCCCAACACCAATTTCCCTTCTCTATCAAAGCCTTTTCATACCCCCACCCTCTCTCTTTCCACATCTGATTCCCATTCCCTTCTCCACCCCTTCTCTCACCCAGTTCCCTCTGTCAGTCCACTTCTGATGTCTATTTTATTTCCCTTACTTAGTGGGATTCAAGCATCTTCCCTGGAGTTTCCCTCTTACTTAGCTTCTTTGGGTCTGTGGATTGTAGTATAGTTATCTTGTAACTAATGGCTAATATTCACTTATGAGTGAATACATATCATGTGTGTCTTTCTGGGTCTTGATTACCTCACTTAGGATAATCTTTTCTAGTTTCATCCATTTGCCTGCAAATTTCTTGGTTTCCTTGTTTTTAATAGCTGAGTAGTATTCCATTTTGTAAATGTACCACCATTTCTTTATTCATTCTTAGGTTGAAAGACATTTGAGTTGTTTCCAGTTTCTGGCTATTATGAATAAAGCTGCCATGAACATAACTGAGCAAATGTCTTTGTGGTTTGGTGAGGCATATTTTGGGTATATCCTTAGCAACGCATTTTAATACAGAACTTCATGTAATAATTACCTTCTCTGTTCTTGTTTTTTGTTGTTGTTGTCTTTTTTGTTTGCTTTTTTTGGTTTGTTTTTGCTGGTTGGGATGGTTTTGGTTTAATTTAAAATTTTCCACACAATATATTTTGATTGTACTTTCCCCTCCCCCAAGTCCTCCCCGAATCTTCTCATTTCCCTACTTTTCCAAATATGTTCTTTCCTCCTCCACACTCAAAAAAAAAACCATAAAAACATCAAAGTTAAAAAGCAAAATATTAATAAAAGAAAAAAACACCAAAACAAACCAAAATGCAATAGAAAGACTACTAAAAATTAGAATTCATTTTGTTTTGACCAACTGCTCCTGATAATGACACTTCACTAGAGAAAACTACGGACTAGAATCTAGTGGCTCTCGGCCTTCCTGATGCTACAACCCTTTACTACAGTTCTTCATGTTGTGGTGACCCCCACCCATGAAAATTATTTTCAATTATACTTCATAACCATAATTTTGCTACTGCTATGGATTGTAATATAAATATCTGGTTATCCCATAGTATTAGGTGACCCTGTGAAACAGTTGTTCAACCCCCACAGGAGTTGAGACTCACAGATTGAGAACTGCTGCATGAAGCTAGGGAAAAACCTATTAAACAGAACATAGCAATAAAACAACCCCAAATAACATACTGCTATCGCCATGAAACAATGCCTTGCTCAACCCACATCAGAGAAGCTCCTTCTTGCAATAGATGGGAATTCAAATAGAGAGGACATGTTAGAGAGTGACAGACTTTGAAGGACTCAGTCATAAATGATGCCTTTATCAAACTCTTCCTCTAAGGATCAGGGATCTATGTTGAAGAAGAAGCAGAAAGATTATAAGTGTCAGCAAGGATGGGAGACACTAAAGACACCATGTCCAGACTCAACAACACTTAGGTACATATGAGTTTAACAGAGACTCACAACATGCAAAAGACATGCATAGGTTGAAGTCATACAAGGCCACAACACTGAGTGGGGGATATGTACATGGATTCTCAACACCTAAACAATAAGGTAATTGCAATTAATATCCTCTTTACTTTCTACAGAATATATAAAAATATGATTTTGAGCTTTATTTCATATATTTCACTCTGGGGAACAAAATACAAAATTTCTCTTTTAGATTTTTTATTTTGATCAAGAAATTTTGAGTTGTTTAGGAGTCAAGAGAGTGTTATACATCTAAGAAGATACTTTTAAAATTGTGTTGCAATTAGTATGAATGTTGAGTCAGATATAGAACTTTAAACTCATGGAGATGTTTAGATAGTAGAATGTTAAAGTCAGGTACCAAATACATATGGACTGGTCATTGGGAATGTACGTTAAGCCATATAACCCTCATAACTGTGGCCTAATTACCTCTGATGTACTGTATTGTATTTGTTATTAAAAGAGAAAGAGCCATTTGTTGGACTGAAAGGGGAAACTGTAGGGGGAAATAAGATATACCTTAAACTTAAAAGAAAAAAAAAGGAAGAGGATGGGGTTTGAGAGTGGGAGGGTAGGACTGGAGGGGGAATAGGGAGGGGACTGTGACTGAGATGTAACTTGAAGAAATAAAAAATAAAGGAAAAGAAAAAAAAGAAATTTTGAAAAAAACAGATTTTTATTATTTTGTTTTCATGCTAAAATAGTTACATATATGATTTTTTCTTTTATTGAAAATAGAACTTTGTCATACAATATAAGAAACGTTTTGAACTTTATTTGTCAGTTACAGGAATTTGCTGAGTGATGAAGTCTTGCATGTTCAGCTTTGCCCAGGACAAGCTGCACTCAAGTGAGTATTTAGCAGATAGCACCCAGGTAGATAGAACAAATAAATAGAGCATCCTAATTACAAATGAAAAACAAGAAAAATTACTCGAGATAATGAAAAATATTTTACCTTTTAGGAACTAACAAAGTAAATTTCCAATCTGTACTCTTCATGAGATTTACAGGCAAATTGAAGGAAACCCCACTAGAATAGCATTTGTCAAGTAATGTGGTTAATATGGTCACTATCTGTTGTCATGCCTTGTGGGAAGTAATATTCTTTAAATACTATTGTCACAAATAGTCATCTCTTGAGATCATAGTTTGAATGCAGATAAATGACTTTGTCTTTGAACACATTGGATCAGAATCTATATTTTGTTAGTGTTCAATCTCATATAGGCACATCATAATTGACATACACAATGTTTAGCTAAAACTGTTTCATACTGCAACCCATTTTTTAGGAATGGAATTTTATGGAAAATTTGAAACAAACATTTCTTTTAAATAGAACTATCAGAAAATAAGGCAGAACAACAATGTATCTGGGTGATATCCTTATACTCAAATTCATGTAGAAATTTTATAGAAACAATTTTATACAATAAATATGTAAATGGTGCCATACTTAGTTTATGCCACACATTTTAAAGAGAGTAATATATGCCACCATCTTATTTATATGGTAATCTGTTTCACATAGATGGATAATAATGAGTGAAATACATTGGTAAAATTCATGTTTAGCTTGTTCGTGATGGAAATATGTATGCTAATTTCACATGTAAAGAAACCAACCAAAGGAAGTATAGCAGTAAGAAAATACCTAAAGGAGACTAGATGGCATAAAACTAATTGGCAATGGTGTATGCAGAGAAAAGTGAATGCATCAGAAGCATCTCAGATACCTGCCATGGACACAAGACTCAGTTGTGCCACAGCTGCCTGAAGCAGTCAGGTGTGTGCTGTCTGCAACTCTGGATTTTACATTCCCTGGTACCCCTATGCATATTAAATTTATAATAATTGTTTTAAAGAAATTATCAAATTTCTTCTATTTTATGGTAAACCATATCTGTATACTTTTTATTGACAGTTGATTGAATAATACCGTTTTCTTCAAAGCGAAGTTGAAATGTACCATCGACATTTCTCACAATTTTACTTCAATACTCTTTAATCATTTCAGTCCTCTGTGGATTTTGATCCTTTCTCCTGCTTTCAGTATATGAACTTTATGGGAATATACTCTTCTGTGAATTCCCACAGGAAAGAAGGGAGTAACTGCTTGAATTGATTCTTTTGCTTCATAGTTAGTACCACATATTCTCCCTTCAAATTACTTGAGCATGGTGGGAAAGTTAAAGGGTAGTGATGTTTCTCATGGTCTGAAGAGTTTTCAGAACTGTCACTTAAAGGAGAAAATAAGTTCATGGGAAGTTGTTCTCACTTCCAACTTTTCTGTCAGAGATGAAAGTCTTGAGAAATAGATTTCAAATCCTCTTTATCCCATTTCAGAGCGAACAACAACCAAAGTAAATTATTCTCAATGTGTTCACACAACCAGAAATCTGTGATTTCTCCTACATGTTATATTTCAATTTTTATGTTAAGCAAAATTATTTTAAAGAAATCAATTGAACTAATTGACCAGGTTCTCTCTCTCTCTCTCTCTCTTTCTCTCTCTCTCTCTCTCTCTCACACACACACTCTAACCTGATAGAAACATTGACTCCTGATGAGTTCATGAAAATCTGTAATGTACATTTTACTATCTCCCTGAGCAACATACTTCAGGGACTACGTGAGTCTTGTTGTTGGTAGACTTACCTAGGATCGAAAGGTGCCAACCTTCTTTGATATTATAATTGTGCTTTGTGTCTTTTTCTTTTATCATTTACTAAAACAAATTTTTTACTTTACATTTAGATTGTTTATGTATGTTAATTTTGTCTGTATAGATATACTTTACATATTAAGTTTGATAATACATAGTTATTTTGAATATTTGTTTTTATTTTATCTGTGAGTTGGCCTATATGCATATGTGTACCACATGTAATTCCGGTGACCTCAGAGGGAAGAAGAGTGTGTTACTTCTCCATACAAAATATGTTCAAATAAAAACTATGATGGTGACTAGGGAACAAGGTAAGTGAATATATTACACTTTTCCCCTTTTAGTTAGAAAACAATATATGTTAATTTTTGGTCTCATCATTTCTATACACAATTTAAAGAAGAGAAGTAGGGCAAAACTTGGAATTGGAAATCATTTAATTAAAGCAGTAGTAGAGAATATATTTCTTCTATTAACTTGTATTTATATTTAACCTTGTGTATAAGATCTGTTCTAATGTGCTTTCTATTCCTGAACATCACTTCATATTCTTTGCAATATAATTATGTGTGTCCATTAATATTTCCTATTTTTAAAATTTTGTACTTTAAAGTTTAAAGTAGAGTCAGACAATCAAATAAAGCATTGAGTCAAATGACAGACACAATATTTTTAGTAGCAAACACATGATAGTAGCAATATAATTTCACATATGGATGTAGATTTATAAGGTTCACACTTAGTTCTCTTAAAGAGTTTATGATATTTATTTCTTACACTTATATATACTTAAATAATTCTGAAGGTTACAACATGTAAGCACTATTTTTTTATCTAAACAAAGTGCAATATTTCTCTATCAAAGTCACTAAATATCTTAAATTTTATTATTTAAATTCCAAAAGGCACAAAGCAATCTATAATTTGAAATCGTTTTTAAATCTGTCATCTGATAGCTATATTGTTTTCAACATTATTGAAAAAAATGTACAAGAAAACATTTCAACTGCCCATTTAATTCTTTAATGTCTGTCTATTCATACATTAAATATAGACAACAGTATTCTGAATAACCATTTTTTGTTTCTTTTGCCATTCCATATTGTTTCAAGTGAGAAAAGGTGAGAATTAAAGACTAAATATATGTCTACACACAGAATATGTGAGTATGTGTATGTAAGAGAAAGGAGAGAGAAAGAGGAGAGAGGAGAGATAGAGAGAGGGAGAAAGTTAGATAGATAGATGTATAGAGAAAGAGAGAGAGACAGAGAGAGAGAGAGAGAGAGAGAGAGAGAGAACACATTGATGTGAGGTATGGTAAAATAGATTGTCACTACCTTAAGCAGGGTTTACTGGATGCAGATGTAGGATGTAGGGATATTATTCCTAAAACTTATAAATTATTAAGAAAATATGTTTATTTTATGTTTGGAGAACATAATAGCTCTTCAATAAGTTGCAATGAGATTATTAACCAACATATTGTTGTCCTTTCTTTGGACTAGCTGTGCATAGACTTCAGTATATTTGGAGGATGTCCAGAATTTTATAGTTACACTCATTAATCATTTTAATGTTATACAGTCATCCAAGTGTTGAGCTTCCAAACAACTATGATACGGCCATATGTTTCAGACACATGGAAAATACAAATTAATGTTTGTATATCAAGTAAGGAGTTGTGTCTAAATTAAAACTTCTATATCATTACGTTTTTATTTAATTTAAGAGACATATTTAATATAATGAGAACATAAAGAAACAAATCAGTACAAGATTTAAAAAAAAACACTCAACTGAAAGATATTTACATTATTTCAAAAAAAAATTGTAGCTGTATGCCTTCACATGTAATTCCTCAGATCAAATTTTTATGGCTTGGAAACCGGACTTCAACTTTTACACAAAAATGGAACTATTGCATAAATTTTCATAGTCTGTGAGATAAATAAAAATGTTGGAAATGTATGAGTTATTAATGATGAGGCATCTTGGCCCCTTACAGATCTCAGCTAACCTGGAGATTGACCACAGAAATCCAAAGTGGAGTATATTAGATCAGATAATCACAGCTAAGGAAACTGAACATTGTGAATTCATCAGCGAAAAGGATAAAGAATGTTGTTTTATTTTTCAAGTAAGTAATTTTTCCTTTTTTATTGTGCAGTATAATATAAATCAACCATAGTTAACAGAAAAATATTTTACTGGTTTTCTACCAAAATTTAAATGATCTCCCAAAACCAAAACACCGGTCAAAACATATTAAATTTTCTTACACTTAGAAATTCATTTTGAAAAATTTGGTTTGAAATAATAAAGCTGATGTTAATTAATTAGATAAAAGTTATTTATAATCTATAGCAAATTATGATATGGAGAATAATGAGAATAATTGAACAGAGAAAAGCAATATTCAGATACTAAGATGGGTTAAAAATTAATTCTGGCTAATTTTTACCATATTTTTGCCAAGCATGTTAAGTCTGTGAAGCAGAAATTTTTTTATGAAAAAAGATACTTTAAAGTTCAGAACACAAAAACAAGTGGAAATTCATAGTTATGTTTTTGCTTATGAGTATTCTGGGAGATGATTGATATGCAACAAAAATATGTCAGTGTTTTGTAACTCTACCTAATATGAAAACTGGTATCTATGACAATGATACAAATATTTAAGTAATATTTTCATAGGAAGCCTTATAACATCATTATTATATGGTTTTATAATACTAAAGAGTCCCCTAAGCAAGATGAAAACAGAAATTATAACCACTGGAAAGTAATTAATATTGTAGGATTATAACAGATAGTATTAAATATTTGGACACCAGAATACAATAAATTGTGCAAAGCATTAAAACATTAATAGTGCATGTTATACAATTAATACAAAATTGTATTATTTAGATACATTTAAAGGAAACTATTTATAAATCAATTTGGTAATCTTACAGTACTATTAGATAATATGAGACAAAATGTGAACTATTAAAACTCATCTAAACAATTTTTCAAGATACAGGAATAAAAAGTAAAAGTTTCAAAATCATAATTAGAAGCATAGAAATGATGAAGGATAATTAGATTGTTTTCCCTCTTTTATAAATATCACAGTACTGATCACATTTATTGAGTACTTAATGATTGTTAGTAAATAGACAAATTAAACAACAACTACATTATAAATACTCTTTAGAGAAGTCACTTTTATTTGTATGATATTAAATTTGAAATGAAACAGGACCCAAAGGCTGAAGATTGATGCTGGAATGTATGGAGAGAAAATGGGAACTGTCCAGGCAGTTATTGGTATGTTCTTTCTTAGTTTTGGAAGCTGCAGGCCCTGCACTTCCTCTATAAGCAAATATATTTATCCCTCTCAGGTCTCTGAGGTGGTTGAATAATAGACAGCTAGAGTCTCATAGTTAAATTTTGAACTGTTTAGGAATCAAGAGGGTGTTATAGATCTAAGAAGATACTCTTAAAAGTGTGTTGCAAGATAATATGAATGTTGAGTCACATATAGACCTTTAAACACATGGAGGTGGTTAGATAGTAGAATGTTAAAGTCAGGGGCCAAATATGTATAAACTGGACATTGGGAAGGTATACTGGGCCATTTAACTCTCATAAATGTGGCATATATATTTCTATTGTTTTGTATAATACTTACTGTTATAAGAGAAGGAACCATCTGTTGGACTGAAAGGGGAAGCTTCTGGGGGGAAGAGGGTGGAATGGCGGGATAGGAAGGGGGAATAGGGAGGGGTTTGTTACTGAGATGTAACTTGAAGAAAAAAAAAGTATTAAAAAAAAGAAAGAAAATTAAATGAACTTTAAAAAACTGTTTAAAATATCATAAAATTGTAGCCCAGAAAAAAAAACTTACTTTGATAAAGTAGTAAAAATCTTTCTTAAATATGTTTTTCTTTACTTTATGAAAACCAATTCTTTCTATAGTCATTTTTTAACAATGTGGACATCTTCCACAAGAGTGTTTTAGCTGTACATAGAACCATACTTATATGTATTATGTTTCATTTAAAGAAACAATATGTTTCCTTAGCCTATTTTAAATGAATATATAATTTATTTGATCAAAATTAATTTTTTAATTTATTTTTTATTTCTTCAAGTTACATCTCAATCAAAATCCCCTCCCTACTCCCCCCTCCAGTCCCACCCTTCCACCCAACTTCCCCCTCAACCCCCCATCCTCTACCCCTTTTTTTTTTAGTTTAAGGTATTTCTTTTTTCCCCCAATAGCTCTCCCTTTCAGTCCAACAAATGGTTCTGTCTCTTATAACTATAAATACAATACAAAACAACAGAAATAAATAGGCCACAATTATGAGAGTTATATGGCTTAGCATACATTCCCAATATCTAGTCCACATGTATTTGACACCTGACTTTAATATTCTACTATCTAACCATCTCCATGAGTTTAAAGTTCTATATCTAACTCAGCTTTCATACTAACTTGCCTCATATTTTTTTAAGAAACATGATGTATGAGCATATCTAAGAATCTCCAGTGTGAGATGGTTGAATTAGTGGCAAGCCTATCTCTTGGCAAACAAACAAACAAACAAACAAACAAAAAAACCCTTGCTTCAACTGTAGACAAACTGCTGTCCAAAAAGGACAAAACTTGGAAGCAGGTAAGTCGACAGCCTAGCTCTGCCAAGACAGGGTAGGTAAGTCCTTCATAATTCCTGCTCTATAATCAATGTCTGAAAACTGCAAATTAATTAATTAATGTAGTTATTAGTAAGTATAAACTGTAATATTAGGCTGGCAGAGTGGCCGACGGAGTAGTCGGCGGCTTGGCAGAGGATCAGGTTGCCTGGCCTGAGTGCCTTCACCGGTTGCCTAACTTATCCTGGAGAAAGAACCCCGGGACCAAAGGTGGCCTACACCACCTATAACCTAAACTCTGTTAATTAATATAAGTTGTCATATTAGGCCGGTAGAATATCCGGCGGCTTGGCGGGAGATTCGCCTGGGCTCAAGGGGAGTCTGGGAATCCAACAGCCCAGGACTGCTTGGACTGAGGGCCTATAAGCAGCCACAGTCTTTTCCCCAATAATTAAACACACCAAGACCTTTTAATATTTTAATGCTTAGCCCTTAGCTGGGCAGACTCTCAATTAGCTACTCTAAGTTAACCCCAAACCAACATGTGCCTGTGAGTACCTTCCAGACTTCTCCAAACGTCTTTCTGTCTTCCTTCTTCTGTGTCTCCCGGAAGAGAAAAGCGTCTCTGTGTGTGCAGAATTCCTGCTGATCTGAAGAAGTCCCGCCTTTCTATACTCTTTCTGCCCAGCTAATTGGCCATAAGGGACTTTTATTAACTAATCAAGAGAATGCCTCAGAAGGGGCAGTAACCAGATCTCAGCATTGAATTCAATGTATCAGAACAACATTAGACCTTCCCGCAATAAATGTCTGTCAGAGAAACGGGGCCAAACAGCTGGATTGATGCTGTAATGTATGGAGAGAAAATGAGAACTGTCGAGGCAGCCACTGGTATGTCATTTCTTAGTTTTGGAAGCTGCAGGCCCTGCACTTCCTATATAATCAGATATATTTATCCCTCTCAGGTCTCTGAGGTGGTTGAAGAATAGACAGCTAGAGTCTCATAGTTAAATTTTGAGTTGTTTAGGAATCAAGAGGGTGTTATAGACTAAGAAGATACTCTTAAAAGTGTGTTGCAAGTTAGTATGAAAGCGAAGTTAGATAAAGAACTTTAAACTCATGGAGATAGTTAGATAGTAGAATGTTAAAGTCAAGGACCAGATACATATGGACTGGACATTGAAAATGTATGCTAAGCCATATAACTCTCAGAATTGTGGCCTATTTATTTCAGTTGTTTTGAACTGTATTGTTATAAGAGAAAGAACCATTTGTTCGACTGAAAAAAAAAAGAATTATGCATTCTGGGGGAAGGGTGAGAGGGTAGGAGGGTGGGGCTGGGAGGGGTGGAGGGAGAGGGCTGTGATAGAGATGTAACTTGAAGTAATCAATAAACATTAAAGAAAGAAAAAGAAAAAAATCCTTCTAAAAAGGAAAAAAAAAAAAAAGAAATGTCACTTATGTCCAAATGGATTCTTCATGTTCACAGACCTGAGAACCATTTATTTGAGGTGGAATATGCTCTTTTGGCTACAGTTTAGACTGTTAAGAAACAGAAATAGTTCTTCAAGTGTCTCCCAGACATTAGAGACTCTTGTGAATTCTCAGTTTAACTCTGTACCCCATTTTTTGTTTGGATTATTTTCTTTCTTGGTGTTTAATTCTTTGATTTCTTTTATAATTTGGATATTAGCCCTCTATCAGATGTGGGGTTGGTAAAGATCTTTTCCCAATCTGTAGGTTGCTGTTTTGTTCTAATCACAATGTCCTTTGCCTTACAGAAGCTTTTTAGCTTCATGAAGTCCCATTTATTGGTTGGTAGTCTTAGAGCCTGAGATATTGGTGTTTTTGTTCAGTAAGCTGTCACCTGTGATAATGAGTTCGAGGCTTTTCCCAACTTTCTCTTCTATTAGATTTAGTGTGTCTGGCTTTATATTAAAGCCTTTGATCCATTGGACTTAAGTTTTGTGCAAGATGAACTTAAGTGTTGTGCAAGATGATAAATATGAATCTATTTGCATTCTTCTATATGTTGATATCCAGTTTTACCAATACCATTTGTTGAAGATGCTTTCCTTTTTCCATTATATGTTTTTGTCTTCTTTGTCAAAAAGTAAGTGTCTATAAGTGTATGGGTTTATCCTTAATCATCAGAGAAATGCAACTCAAGATGACACTGAGATTTTATCTCACACTCTTAGAATGGCCAAGATCAAAAATTCCAGTGGCAGCACAGGCTAGAGAGGTTGTGGAGAGAAGGGAACACTCCTCTGTTGCTGATGGGAGTACAACTTTTACAACCACTGTGGAAATCAGTCTGGTGATACCTTGGATAACTTGGATAGTTCTTCCTCAAGACTCAACTATACCACTAGTGGACATACATCCAAAGGTCACCAAACCACAAGGACATATCCTCAACTATGTTCATTACAGCTTTACTTGCAATATCTATAAACTGGAAACAACCCAGAAGTCCCTCAACTTAAGAATGAATTTTTTTTTTAAATGTGGTACATTTACACAATGGAATACTACTCAGCTATCAGAAACAAGGAAATCTTGCAATTTGCTGAAAATTGGGTGGAACTAGAAAAGCTCATCCTGAGTGAGCTAACCCAGACACACAAAGATGCACATGGCATGTATTCACTTATAACTGGATTTTAGCCATATAGTTCAGGATAACTATCCTACAATCAGCAGACCCAAAGGAACAGGAACATGGACTTTGTTACCTGTTAGTGGCACACTTTGCCTTAGTGTAGCTACCATGTAGGCCCCCAGTGTAAGAGGAAGCTCTTAGCCCTCATATCACTGATGAACTGAGGGGGTCTGAGATGTGGGGGCACCCCACACCAGAGGAATAATATAGGTGGAAGAGGGGTAAGCGGGCAGGAAGTTGGGACCAAGAGAGGTGGAGGGAGGGGGCTGTGATGGAGATGTAACTTGAAGTAATAATGAATGTAAAAAAAAATAAAGAAAGAAAGAAAGAAAAAGAAATATTTTCAAAAGCAGTCCACAGTCTAGAATTAAGTCTAGCTGATCTCTGCTGACCCATGTATACTCAAGCAGACATATATGCCTACATATTGATGCCACTCAAAGTACTCCCAAGATCTTGCTTATGTAGCTACAGAAATATATGTTATATAGAAATCATTTTTATCCTAGCCTGTGCATAAAAAAAATATAGTGAATTTAAAAAGTACTTTAAAATAGTTTACATATCAATAAAATGAGGTAAGTTTTATATGAAAATACTTGTAATGCATTTTCATAAATATATATTCTAAGCATGTATGCGCAAATGCATTTTAAGTTATAATGTCATAGATTATTGATCTAGATATGCCTGAGGTTACTAACAAAATAGAAAATGTAAAAAGATAATGGAACATCATGATTTCTGAAATCCAAATGTATTTATACATAAGTTTTAGTAATATTGTCTTACCAATAAAATGGCCATGTTCCACTTTTATTTCTCATCTGTGTTCTTCTGGGTATGAGAAATCATGAAATGATTCATGTACTAAATCATGTAACCAAAATGCAATTATTTTCCACATCTTCATTCATCTACTTATTGAATCACACAACATAATATTTTGCGATCCATGTATCTAACAAGCACATTTAAGAACTTTCAGACCATCTAAATTGTTACAGATTTTTATTGAGTGATATTGGTTGCAGACATCACAGTAGAGATAAAAGATCACCAAGATCCTAAACCTTCATTTCCCAAAGCAGCAGAAGAGTTTAGCCTCTTTGGAAAGGACTGACACCCAGATAGCTCACTTCAGTTACTTTATTCAAACATTCAACAAGGTTAATTGAGGATAGGAAAGGTTCCAACTATTCTTGCTGCCTTCGAGAAAACACAACCCTCAGTTACTTTTGACCATGGCTAGCCATAATCAAAAGTAAGAATTCCAGGTTTTCCATGAGTGGCTTAGGATCAAGATTGGTTCAGCTACATACAAATTCTCATGTGACACCAAGTACAGAGTCTCTAGAGATACAACATTTATTCAAGGTTCAAACAGTCTCAATGCATTTTCTCACTCTCTACTGCAGCTGTAAGCTCTCATGTAGCAAAGACCTCCTTGAAACATCTCATTCAAAGCCAGACACAAAGACTTTACTATACATTTCACTTAAAGCAAGACATAAAGGCTTTACTATACTTCTTTACTACAATCTTCATACCATATGTGCTACTATTTAATCAAATTAAATAAGAATCTAGAATATAATTTTAGAATTATAACAAGTAATAAAATCTATGGCTAAATAATTTACTACATTGTGATTAAACCAGAAGTAACATAATAAAAATAAAAAACCAATTAAATACTTGATCTGAGAAGTATTTATTTAGGGATATGGTATATTACAGAAATTTTACCAGTCAATCATTCATGATGGTACATGTCTGTAATCCCAACATCCAGGATGTAGATGTAGAAATATTTCAGTTCAAGGTCCCCATTAGTCATTGACAAACCTGAGTAATACAGCAAGAAAACCATGTCAGAATAAACCAAAGCACAAAATGAAAACATAAAAAAAATTTACCAAACAAATAATGTTGCCAGGTAACATCAATTCTAATGAATAGAAAATATGATACATAAAATTATGTAAACACACATATATAAATTTTATATGTTAAAGTCCACACACAAATATATTGAAACACTTTCAGGTAAACAATAAATATTATGTATGAACAAAAAATTGTGCATTTAGGCTAGCCTGTCTCTTGGCATGAAAAAAACCCTTGCACCAACTGCAGACAGACTGCTGTCCAAAAAGGACAAAACTTGGTAGCAGGGAAGTCGACAGCCTAACTCTGCCAAGACAGGGTAGGTAAGTCCTTCATAATCCCTGCTCTACAATAAATGTCTGTCAGAGAAACAGGACCCAAAGGCTGAAGACTGATGCAGGAATGTATGGAGAGAAAATGGGAACTGTCCAGGCAGTCATTGGTATGTCCTTTCTTAGTTTTGGAAGCTGCAGGCCCTGCACTTCCTATATAAGCAAATATATTTATCACTCTCTGGTCTCTGAGGTGGTTGAAGAATAGACAGTTAGAGTCTCATAGCTAAATTTTGAGTTGTTTAGGAATCAAGAGGGTGTTATAGATCTAAGAAGATTCTCTTAAAAGTGTGTTGCAAGTTAGTATGAATGTTGAGTCACATATAGACCTTTAAACACATGGAGATGGTTAGATAGTAGAATCTTAAAGTCAGGGGCCAAACATGTATAAACTGGACATTGGGAAGGTATACTGGGCCATTTAACTCTCATAAATGTGGCATATTTATATCTGTTGTTTTGTATAATACTTACTGTTATAAGAGAAGGAACCATCTGTTGGACTGAAAGGGGAAACTTCTGGGGGGAAGAGGGTGGAAGGGCGGGATAGGAAGGGGAAATAGGGAGGGGTTTGTGACTGAGATGTAACTTGAAGAAAAAAAAATAAAGTATTTATAAAAAAAAGAAAAGAAACTTTAGGTTAATGTTAAGTGTTTGTTTTATAGGTATTAGGGTATTTTAGACTAGGTTTTAGAGTTAGGATTTGAATTTTAGGATTTAGGAACTTTATAGATAAATGTTAAGTAATTGTTAAGTATTAATAAATATATGTTTGATAAATAAAAAAATTGTGCATTTGCAGCTGAAGAATGAATAATATTCATTAATAAAATGAAAAAAAGATATGAAAATTAAGGCGTTTAAATGTCTAAGTTATATGTGGTAGCAGCTTTTAAGACAACTTTAGTCTCACTTGATGTTTTATTTTCTACCATTTAAGTAACTCAACAGTAAAATGTTAATTGCCTATACAAATATTAAAATTCTATAAATAAATATTTAATAAATTCAAATACCTTTTATGGTATTTTATGCTATATTAAAGTTATTCATAGTTATGTATTTTATTAACCTCTTTCTGTGCCTAATTATTAAATTAACATTTACTGTAAATATATATATGTATATATATATATATATATATATATATATGTATTTATGTGATCCAAAATTGTTTATAGTTTAAGGCATCCACTAATTGTCTGGGGATATAACACTGTCCTTGAAAAGGAACTTCAAGGCTAATGTAAAAAGCCGAGTGTGTTAGAACTCACATAATTTATTACATACACTGGAGTTTAATTTTGTATATGTAATAATCTATCACTGAACATACTTAACTTTATCACCTGGGCATTATAAAGAAGCCAATTATTCATGTAGAGGCTCTTGTATTAATGTTTAACTTGCTTATTGCAATGCCTGTTTAGAAAATGGTCCCACTGGCAATTTATTCACAATCAGAAAATGAGAGTCCCTAAATGGTGTTAAAAAAAAGTAAAATAAAATAAAAAGCTCTCCAGGTCAGGAAACCAGACCATATAAAGTCATTTGTATCTATGGCTATTAAAGACTAGTATAAAAACTGACTTCCTCTCTGGAACATTCTTAAAAAAAATAATATTCTATAGATAAATAAGTTTAAAATCTAAAACACTATTTTTTTCTCTTTCATTTACATGTATATATAATTTATACTCTCAAGAAGCTGTTTACTTTGGGTTATTAGGAAAGTAACAACTAGTGAAATTACATATACACTTCAAAATTGTAGGGGTCTCTTAGTACTTATTTGAAATGTCCATCATATTTAAAGAGCAAAGGTGTAGTTTTACCTAAGTGTGAAGAAGTTACTTGATTAACTCATAGGTGGATTATTGCCAATTCTTGGTGGTTTTATGAGCAAATGTACTTACTCTGAGAGCAGTTTATGAATATTATTATAGCAAAAATTGAAATCCACAAGTAAAAAGTCACGTTACTACAAAATGGCTCATATGCCCTAAACAATCTTTGTCAAAAAGAGTAGTGCTAACTTTACTTTTTCTACCTGTCATAAAATGAAATAAAAAGATATAATAATCAAAATCATGAAATGGTAGCCGAAAAAAGGCAATTACTATCTGAAGTGGTGGCTCTGTGGTGAAGAATTTGCCTGCTCTTCCCGGGGTATCAGCTTCATTTCCTAGCACCCACATGACTGCAGACAACCATCTGTAACTACAGGTTGTCTGGCTTCTGTGAGCACCAGGATTACATGTGGTGCACATATATCCATGTAGACAACATACACATACACATTTTTAAAACAAAAATAAAAAAGGAAAGAGTGAAAAGGAAAGAAAAAAATCATACACAAACTTGCTAAAGTAATTCAAAAGTTGAGTAGAAAAATAAGTTGCCTCACTTAAAGTTAAATGATTTTAGATAAAATTATTATGAACATAGAGTGAGAAACAGATTTTAATAAATGGTATTTGGATAGTTGTCATGTATTCATGTGTGGAAGACAATTAAAATTATATCACACACTATATCAAAAAGTCAACTGGAAAAATATTCAAACAAAAGACAGCAATATAAAACCACTATAAAAATTCTAAAGTAGATAATTGGAAGACCCACAGCATTGGTTTGAGAAATGGTCTTTGGATATGCCCATAAAGGAATAAGTTACAAAACCAAGTAAGACAAATGGTATTATATTAAGGTGAATGATTTATAAATAACAAAAGAAATATTCATGGAGTGGATAGAGAGTTAGAGTAAAGGAAAGCATATTAGCAATTATACAACTTACAAAGGCAGAATGTACATAATATCCATTGTAAGAAAAATAGATGAAATGAAAGAAACAAGCTAAAAAACACTAAGAGAGTTTTCAATCAAAAGGAGAGAGAGAAAAAAAAATAAAGAAACCAAAACAAATGTAAACAAGCACATAAATAAATTTTTAACCATATTTGTTATCACATTTCATTAGTATCATTAGTGATCAATGAAAACCAAACTATAATAACAGATATAGTCACTCTTCTCAGAATTGGTGTAACAAAGAAGAAAAAAATAGGGTACAAAAAAGAAATCCCTTTAGTCACTGTTTTTAAGAATGAACATGGTAGTCACTACTGCAGAAAAGAGAGTGGGAATTGATTTTTTAAAAAATAACAATGGAAATATCACATCACCTAGGATCATTGATAATATATTTACAATTTTATGTATATTAATTCAAATATTATTCATATTAGCAAAGCCATATCTTCTTCAAAAACTACAATTGACAAAACAAAACTATTGAAGAAAAGAATAAAACTGTCCATTTGAAGATAAAGTGAAATTTCATCTAGGAAAACACACAAAATCAATATACTTTATTATAGTGAAAATGTTCAACAGTTAATTAAAGATGTAAATAGTCGGTGATGGTGGCCCAGATATTTAATCCCTGCACTGTGAAGGCAGAGGCAGGCAGATAACTCTGAGTTCAAGGCCATTCTGGTCTACAGAGTGAGTTCCAGGACAGCCATGGCTCTTATAAGAGAAACTTTCTCTGGAAAAAAACAATACAAAGATATAAATAAATGAAAGAACATGTTAGATTCGTGGATCACATGCTCAGGTCAACTGGTTGCTCAAAATTAATTTATTGAGATAAGAAAATTTGAAAATCAATTCATCAATTTGGTGTTTTCCTTATAGAAAATTTAATTTTTTAAAGAATTTTATTAGATGCTCCTGAAACTTTGAAAATAAAGTGACTACATATATGTATATATATATATATATATCATACACTCATCTTTGAACTTGCTATAAAATACAGTAACTGAATCAGTACACTCATAAGGTTAATAGATTACAGGTAAAATAATCAAATAAAGACTTCCTTTAACTGTCACTGGGTTTTCATGTGTGTGTGTGTGTTTACATTTATTCATTAGTTGAGAATTTTATACATTTTATTTTGCTCATAATCATGCCTCCAACTCCTCTCAGATTCACGCCGGTCCATTACACACACACCCAACATTTTGTCATCATCATTTAAAAATCCATCTAGTCCAAATAGTTATGCCTGTATACTCTTGGATTTATGGCCATTCACAGGAGCTTGTCTACCTACCTTAATATACACCCATAAAGAAAACAGACTCTTCTTCTCACTCTAGTTATATATATATATATATATATATATATATATACATATATTTTACAAAATAACATTTGTTGCACAAAATAAAAGACAATATTAGCACAGGCAACTGGTTGACTCATATCCATTTAAGAGAATGGATTTTCAACTTAATTACTATAAAATACAATTTCATCTGTGTTAGGTTGCAAAAAAGCAGTCAATTTTTATTCCAGAATGCAATGCAGAAGTCGTGGAGACTATTCCGGCCAAGATATGTTCATTAATTCTATTCAAAATACAACTAATCAATATAGGCAAAGGTGCTTATTTTGAGCATCCTTACACTTGCTGTGCCAGTATGTGCTGAGAGGCTCATAGTGTGGATCATTTCATATGAATATGAATGTTTGACATTTTCATACTGATGGCTCATTCTTAAATATCTCATATATAATTGTACTCTAACACTCATTATAAGACATTGTAGCTGATGAAAGGCTTACATTTTCTCCAGAAATTTTGATTTATCCAATATCTTTATATGACAACATCTTTCATATGACCATATCTTTTAGGAAATATTTATAATTGATACTTATGATTATTAATAGAGTAGAGTTATCACTCAGTCCGCTTATGAATAATCACAGAGACACCTGATGGATCTTAACAAGCCTTAGCCTAGATTGTGCAATCTTAGTCCATCAAACCTAGTTTTTAGATTCTATTCCCCAAATAAAACCCAATATATACTTACATCCCCTTAGGCTGTTATTCTCCACACTATGCTGATGTCCCAGGTCACATGGAATGATGTTCTTCCATCTAGCCCTGACATGACTTCTCCTTTCCTCTCTTCTTCCCATGATCCCTTTTACTACAACAGCCCATGAAACTTCTCCCCACCTACATCTCTTCTAAATAATCCAGGCTGCAGGCACTTTATTCAACTAATCAACTTTAAATTTGATAGAGCAGCAAATTTGATTTGCACAGCAAATACAGGTATATATGACAATATACTCATGAGGGTAGCAACTAGATGTTGGGGGCCAGTAAGTAGCAATAGTATACAAGCAGCTTTAAGATCACCCTAACAATTCCCCCCTTTTGTCTAGTGAAAAGGCTATTTTTAACTATATATATTAAGAACAAATATGAAATAATCAGGCAACCCTTATATAAAAGTTACATACATAATGTTTAGTATTCTTTTACCAAGGAGCCATGAAGAAAAAAATCATCTATCTCATCTTGGTGACTCTACATTTCTGAACCTAAATCATTTTCTACCATATCTTGTAATTATAAATCTAAAAACATCTCCTAGATACTAACCAACTAAGTTTAATTGTAAGAATATACCTATCTAGTCTTCAACCCCAACAGAGACTTGAGAAGGGATAAAATTACAACTGAGTAAACAGGAAGTTCACGTAACCAGATTCCAAAACGGAAAAATGACAGTTTGCTGCCTGGAGAGTCCCAAATACCTCTAGAACATTGGAGCATCTCTTCAGCCTTCTGGCCTAGCATATCTTACAGATTTAATTATGATGCAGGAAATATGAAGTATTTTCCCATCCTGTCTTTATAGAATCAGGCCACTGACTTACCTGCATTTAAGTTCTGTGTATAGTTTGTTGGGAGACTAGGGGCATTTTTGCCCACTAAAAGTTATCTCCTCATGGAGATTTTTTAATGCTAATTGTCTCCTTTGAAGTCAAATGGGAGCTGTCAGGAGTTGACTGTCTTAAAAAGCCAGGGGATAAAAGGGAAGACATGCCATGGGTTAAATGGAAGAACATCATTCCATGTGGTCCAGGACATCAGCGTAGCATGGAGAATAACAGCCAAAGGGGACATATGCATATATTGGTGGGTTTTTTTTAGGTGAATAAAATTAAAAGCTAGCTTAGATGGGCTAAGATTGCATAAGCCAAACAAAGCCTTGTTAAAATTCATCTGGTGTCTGTGTGATTATTGCTAAGTGGACAAGGGATAACTACATTGCCCCAATAATCTTCTTAATCAATTATAAATATTAATTTAACTACAAAATTATATGAACATTACAAAACAATGTATTATAGAACATACTTTTGCATACTATGAAGTAGTTTAGGAGAATTACACAGAAAAATCTTCATAATGTTCTGTTGTCAGGCTCCTGAAATATAATCAAATTATCCAGGGTCCCTAGTCTAATCCAGTAATCAGCATGCTACATTTGTGTCAGTTTATGCCAGTCATTCATGTAGATTTTCCTCTATGAGACACTTGAGGGTTTGTTTTTACTGAAGCAACACAGAATCTGAATGCTCTTCACATCCCATTGCTGAAATAAGATGCTGACTTTATCATTCCATCAGTGATATTTGTGACCACAAATAGTGTTCAGATCTCAGGCTTGGGAAGGAAATTTTCTTTGGACACTTGGAAAACTCTACATAAATGGATGTTCTTTATAAGTACTCTTCTTTCATTTGTACAAATGTTCTCATTCTCATGCTTTTTCTCTTGCACACATAACTATTACTAACATATAAAATAAATAAATGTCTCTGCATATTATTAAACATATTACTTCTTGCTGGTAAATTAACTTGTTTTTAAACTCTTTATTCAAGTAAGAAGTATTTGTATTCAAGTTTCTCTGCTCAGATTGCCATTTGGTTTGTGATTTCTGACTGAAATATAACTAATGCTTTATTTTACTTAAAACCTTAGAATGGCTGGGAATGGTGACACACATCTTTAATCCCAGCACTCAGGAGGCAGAGGCAGGTGGATCTCTGTGAGTTCAAGGGTATCCTGCTCTACAAAGTGAGTCCAGGACAGTCAGGGAAATATGGAGAAACCCTGTCTTGAAACACACACACACACAAAAAATCAAAAACAACAAACAAAACGTAGAAAAGTACTACTAATAACACTAAAGTAAACTCATGCATGAATGTGGAAAGGTCACCAAATTTTAATTCTATAAGTAGACAAAATTGGAATAAACAAAAACCAAAGCTAGCAAGTCCAAGCCCCTCCCCCCGATTTAACAAGCCCTGGTTTATTCACATACCAGCCAGTCTGTCAGGCAGCACAGCCTGAGCACCTACCTTTGAATAAAAGCTGGGGAAGTCATTACTAAGATTGACAAGATCTTCAGCTCTTTATAGATTTCAGATATTAGCCCTCACTCAGATGTGGGGTTGGTGAAGATCTTTTCCTAATCGGGAGGCTGCCCTCTTCTTCTAATGACTGTGTCCTCCACCTTATAGAAGCTTTGGTTTCATGAGGTCCCATTTTTTAATTGTTGGTCTTAGTGCTTGAGCTACTGGTGTTCTGTTCAGGAAGTTGTTTCCTGTGCCAATGAGTTCAAGGCTTTTCCTACTTTCTCTTCTACTATATTCAGTGTTTCGGGTTTTATGTTGAGGTCTTGGATTAACTTGGACTTGACTTTTGTGCAGGGTGATAAATATGCATCTATTTGCATTCTTCTACATGTAGGCATCTAGTTAGACCAGCACTATTTGTTGAAGATACCATCTTATCCCCATTGTATATTTTGGGATCTCTGTCAAAAATCAAATGTCCAGTGATGTTTGGGTTTATTTCTGGAACTTGGTTTGATTCTATTGGTCAACCTGTTTTTATGCCAATAACCATGAAGTATTTATTACTAATGCTTTGCAGTGAAGCTTGAACTCAGGGATGGTGATACCTCCAGAGGTATCACCTTCTTATATTGTACAGGACTGTTTTCTCTATCCTGGGTTTTTTGCTTTTCCATGTAAAGTTGAGAATTGTTCTTTCAAGTTTTGTAAAGAATTGTGTCGGGATTTTGATGGTAATTGCATTGAATCTGTAGACTAAACACTAATAATAAAGCAAATAATCCAATCCAAAAATGGAGTACATAGCTAAACCAAGAATTCACTAGAGAGGAAACTCTAATGGTGGAGAAGTACTTAAAGAAATGTTCAACATGCTGACTTTATCTGTATGAAGTCAGGTTGATCTGGGTGTGTTCTATATGTTCTTACAAATATTTAAAGATTTCTTATTAAAGGTCTCAAATTAAATCTAATTTATGAAAAAAATGAAAAGTTAAACTAAATTTCTGCATCTTGTTAATGTATTAAAATATTATAGATAATAATATTAACAAAAGTCACAGATCATCACTGATTAAGTCAAAGTTAACAGCAAAAAGAATAATAACTAAGGATCATGGAGATTTGATACTGAAATTGTTTATGATTTCAAATTTGTCTTTCATGTAAGTATTTATATTATATTTTCTGATACAGAGATTGTCATAGACTTAGAACAACAGTAGACATGTATTGTGACCTTGGAAGTTTAGTAAAAGATGTTTGGTCTTTGACCTACTTATGTACAGACATTAAAGTAAACCCTTCATGAACAAAGATGTGGGAAACTAAATTTTCAGTTAGTATGTCTACCTGTATGAATATGAACATCATATTCACACACAGAGTACCCTGTGATTATACCTTGTATTTGCCTGATTATTTGGAATCTGACAATCTTGAGCCACTCCCAAGTACCAGAAAAGTGAACTCTATGTGATTAGTTAGTTAGGAAGTTAGGAAAAAGACAAAATATCAAGATTTGGTTTACACTGAATATGTCTCTATTCTGAACAACTGAAAAAGAAAAACAGGACAAAAACGAAAATGCTTTAAGTTAGGGATAATTGTTAGGTCAACATATGTTACCCCACTAGTTAAAGAGAGTAAAAAAAGCAAAACAAAAAACAACAACATATATATGCACATATATACATATATATAAGTAAAATGTGAATGACATCTAAGTAATTTTTTCATAAATAGTATAAATTACTTTAAAAATTTAGTAAATAATTCCCTGTAATCCACACATATATTTAAAAACAAAGCAACACGATTTTCATATTTACAGTCAAAATTACGTTATAGAGAGGAAGTTATTTGGAGTAATGAAAATTATTTGAAAATATTGTTATTCAGGGAAAAATGTGAATATAAAGAAATCCAATAAGATTTGACCTGGATATAACATTAGAAATCAGGGTTGTGCATCAGTCATTACTTTATCTATGATTAATTTTTTTTTCTATTAACAAAAGTTTCAGAGCAACATCCCAAGCATCCCATGGGTTAGTGTCCACTAACTCATCTTAATAATTCTATGTGACTACTTACTTATTTATTACTTCAGGTTACATCTCCATTATAGTACATCTTTCCACCACTCCCAGTACTGCCCTCCCACCCTCCACCCCTATCCATTCCATCACACTCCTCCAGAATGGAGTGTCCCTACATATAAGTCCCCCGGCCCAGTTCAGCAGTCATATGAGTTTCAAGAGCCTCCTCATACACTGGGGGCCTACAAGGCAGCAACACTAGAGCAAAGTGTCTCACGGACACATAAAATGTCTATGTCCCGGTTCCTTTTGGTACACTGTCTGTAGCATAGTTATACTGTACTATATGGCTAAAATCCGATTATAAGTGAATAGATGCCATGAACATTCTTCTGAGCCTGGGTTAGCTCACTCAGGATGAGCTTCTCTAGTTCCATCCATTTGGCTGCAAATTGCATGATTTCCTTGTTTCTGAAGGATGAGAAGTATTCCAGTGTGTAGATGTACCACAGTTTTGTTATCCATTCCTCGTTGAGGGACATCTGGGTTGTTTCCAGTTTCTAGCTATTACAAATAAGGCTACTGTGAACATAGAAGAGGAAACTTCCTTGTGATTTGGTGAGAAATCTTTTGGATGTATACCCAGAAGTGGTACAGCTGGGTCCCAAGTTTTCTATGATATCTCCAGACTGATTTCCATAGTCTTTGTACAAGTTTGCACTCCCACCAGCAATGGAGGAGTTTCCCTCTTTCTCTGCAATCTCCCCAGCATGTGCTGTCATTTGAGTTTTCGACCTTAGCCATTTTGACTGGTGTGAGATGGAATCATAGAGTCATTTTGAGTTGCATTTCTTTGATGATTAAGGATGCTGAGCATTTCTTCAAGTGTCTCTCAGCCATTAGGGATTCCTCCTTTGTGAATTCTCTCTTAAGCTCTGTTCCCCATATTTTTGATTGGATTATTTGGTTTCTTGGCATTTAATTTCTTGAGTTATTTGTAAATTTTGGATACTAGCCCTCTATAAGATGTGTGGTTGGTAAAGATCATTTCCCGGAGAGGGCCAAGATGGCGGCGACCTACACTGACACATTTTGAACGCGGGGAAAAAAGAGCCATAAAAAACACAGAGTTATTGGGCACTGTGCAAAAACCGGAGGGGCTAGACCCCCCCGGGAACACTCACAGCTCCCAAGGGACTGTTAAAAGTCCCAGGGTAAGGCTCTCCCCCATCTCTCGCAGACACGGAAGCCACTAAACCCGGGATTCGGGAACTCCCATTTGGAGAGGCGCCTGGTAAGATCGATCCCAACTTACAGCAGGCAGAATCAGAGGCCACTTGGCCATAGATCGCTGGCTTATTTGGCTCCCCACACCTCAGGTAGAACTTATACCCACTTAAAAAACATTGCGAGATAGTGGAAGGCTAAGCAAGGAACAAACAGGGGGCTCAGCGGGTGGTCCACAGCCACTCGTGAACCGGAGGGCGGGAGGTTCCAAGAGAGCACGGGAAGCTGGGAACACAAAGGCGGGCAGGAGGGGCCGAATCCTGCACACTAACGGCAGTGCAGCTGGGGAGGGAGCCCGGCTGGAAGGGCCAAATCCCCGCTAACCCACGGCAGGTCAACTGGGGAGAGAGACAGGCGTGGGCGGGGCCATGGATCCATGCACGGCTGAGCTTCTGGGGCAAGAGGACTACTCAGGCATCTGGAGGATCCGGGGCTTGGGGTACCCACGGCCTAGCAGCCAGGGAGGGGGACCCGCGGCAGCGCAGACAGGAAGGGAATCAGGCACAGAGGCCAGCCCTGTGGCGAGAAGCCTAGTGAGAAACCAGAAATCGGGACCATAGCTTTATTCTGGAAAATCCAGTCATATTAGGTGTGGAGCCAGATCCTGTAGGCCTCCATGACAACAAACAAAGCCCACAGAATCTGTGCCTGGGCAAACAGGCCCATACCATCAGAACCATTACAGGCTGATAACTCAGAGTGCAATATAGAGAAGTCTGAATTGGGAGCAGTGAAATAATCCTGGTCCATTACTCACAACCTGGGAATAGGCTGCACCAGCTCACAGTGCCTCAGGCGATTAAAACCACAGTGACCCTGAAATCCCCCTGTAAGCAACGACAGATAGACAAGTAACTTGTCCCCTGCACCAAATCATCCACTGTGGTTCCAAACAAAGAAAACAGACAGCTAAACGGATCCAATGGCCAAAGGTCAAAAAAAAAAAAAAAGAAACCAAGGAAATATGACTCCAAAAAAGCAAAATTATCCTAGCTCATCCAATTCGGATGACCACACACCAACAGAAACACATGAAAACGTTGACAATTCTGCATTACAGAAAGTGATAGAGTCCCTGCAAGAAGAACTCAAATCTATGAAGGAATTCAAAGAAGCCACAATTCTACAAGTCAAAACAAGGAACAACACCATTAAAGAGCTCCAAGCCAAGGTGACTCAGCTTGAACAAGAAAAGGAAAAAGCAATGAAAGATTTTCATACAAAAACAAGCAAGCTGGAGAAGGAAATGTACAAAACGAACAAAACCATAGAAGACATGAAAATAGAAATAGAAACAATAAAGAAAACACAGTCAGAGTTAAAAGAGGAAGTGGAGAACCAAGGAAAGAGAACAGGAACTACAGATGTGAGTATCAACAATAGGATGCAAGAGATGGAAGACAGGATCTCAGGCATGGAAGATTCAGTGGAAGAAATCAGTACAACATCCAAAGAAAATGAGAAGGCTAAAAAAATCTCTCACCCACAACATCCAAGAAATCAAGGACTCAATGAAAAGACAGAACCTAAGAATTATAGGTATAGAGGAAAGAGAGGACTCCCGACTCCAAGGTCCAGGAAATATCTTCAACAAAATCATAGAGGAAAACTTCCCAAACCTGAAAAAAGAGATGCCAATAAAAATCCAAGAGGCTTACAGAACACCAGACAGATTAGATCAGAAAAGAAACTCCTCTCGTCACATAATAATTGAAACACCAAATGTACAGAACAAAGAAAGAATATTAAAAGCTGTAAGAGAAAAAGGTCAAGTCACATACAATGGCAGACCCATCAGAATTACACCTGACTTCTCCGCAGAAACGTTAAAAGCTAGAAGGGCCTGATCAGATATACTACGAGTCCTGAGAGATCATAGGTGCCCAGCCAGACTACTTTACCCAGGAAAACTCTCTATCAACATAGATGGAGAAAACAAGATATTCCATGACAAAATAAAATTTAAACAATATCTACCCACAAACCTAGCCCTACAGAAAATCCTAGAAGGAAAATCCCAACCCAGAGAAGAAAACTCCACCCAAGAAAACAAAGGGAATAGAAAACCCCTCAGCAACTAAACCAAAAGAGGCACAGGACCACCACCTATACCAAACTAATGGGAAATTACAACCCCAGGTCACTAATATCCATCAACATCAATGGACTCAACTCCCCAATAAAAAGACATAGGTTTACAGAGTGGATCCGCAAGCAAGACCCTTCCTTATACTGTATACAAGAGACACATCTAACTACGAAAGATAGACACTGCCTCAGAGTAAAGGGCTGGGAAAAGGTTTTCCAAGCAAATGGACCCGGGAAGCAAGCTGGAGTAGCCATCCTAATATCAAACAAAACAGACTTCCAACTGAAGTTAATGAAGAAAGACAAAGAAGGGCACTATATGCTCATTAAAGGGAATATTCATCAAGAGGAAATCTCAATACTGAACATCTATGCCCCAAATACAAAGGCACCTACTTTCGTAAAAGAAACACTTCTAAAACTTAAAGCGCACGTCGATCACAACACATTAGTAGTGGGAGACTTCAACACCCCACTCACAACAAAGGACAGACCATCAAGACAGAAGACAAACAGAGAAATATTGAGTCTAAAAGAGATCATGAAACAAATGGACCTAACAGATATCTACAGAACGTTTCACACAAACACAAAGGAATACACCTTTTTCTCAGCACCCCACGGAACCTTCTCCAAAATCGACCACATAGTTGGTCACAAGGATAGTCTCAATAGATACAAGAAAATTGAAATAACACCTTGTATCTTATCAGACCACCACGGAATAAAGCTGGTCTTCAACAGCAAAAGAATCAACAGAAAGCCTACACACACATGGAAATTGAACAGCTCCTTACTGGATGACCACTGGGTCAGGGAAGAAATAAAGAAGGAAATCAAAGACTTCTTAAAATCCAACGACAATGAAGACACAACATACCCAAACCTATGGGATACATTGAAAGATGTGCTACGAGGAAAGTTCATAGCACTAAGTGCTTTCAAAAAGAAAATTGTGACAGCTCATATTAGTGAACTAACAGCTAAGCTGGGTAAATTGGAAAAAAAAGAAACAAACACTCCCAAGAAGAGCAGAAGGAAGGAAATCATCAAAATTAGGGCTGAAATCAACAACTTAGAATCAAAAAGAACTATAAAAAGAATCAATGAAAACAAGAGTTGGTTGTTTGAGAAAATCAACAAAATAGACAGACCCCTAGACAAATTAACTAAAAGGCAAAGGGAAAGAACACAAATCAACAAAATCAGAAATGAAAAGGGAGAAATAACAACAGACATTGAGGAGATCTAGAAAATATTCGGGCATTACTTTGAAAATTTTTTATTCCACTAAATTTGAAAACCTAAGCGAAATGGACAATTTCCTCGATAAATTCCACCTACCAAAACTAAATCAAAATCAGATTAACAGCGTAAACATCCCAATAACACCCAAGGAAATAGAAACAGTCATTAATAATCTCCCAACCAAAAAAAGCCCAGGGCCAGATGGCTTTAGCACGGAATTCTCCCGGACCTTCAAAGAGGAACTAACACCATTACTTTTCAAACTCTTTCACCACATAGAAACAGAAAGAACACTGCCAAACTCATTCTATGAGGCCACTGTCATTCTGATTCCTAAACCACACAAAGACCCAAAAGAAAGAGAACTTCAGACCAATCTCCCTCATGAACATAGATGCAAAAATACTTAATAAAATACTAGCAAACCGAATTCAAGAACACATCAAAAGTATCATACACCATGATCAATTAGGCTTCATCACAGGGATGCAGGGATGGTTCAATATACGAAAGTCTATCAATGTAATTCACCACATAAACAAGATGAAAGAAAAAACCACATGATAATCTCGCTAGATGCAGAAAAAGCATTTGACAAAATCCAACACCCCTTCATGCTAAAAGTTCTGGAGAGAACGGACATACAAAGACCATACCTAGAAATAATAAAGGCAATATACAGCAAGCCAGTAGCCAACATCAAATTAAATGGAGAGAAGCTTGAAGCATTTCCTCTAAACTCAGGGACAAGACAAGGATGTCCACTTTCACCATATCTCTTCAATATAGTACTTGAAGTCCTTGCTAGAGCAATAAGACAACTAAAGGAGATCAAAGGGATAAAAATTGGAAATGAAGAAGTCAAATTATCCCTATTCGCAGATGATATGTTAGTATACATAAGCGACCCCAAAAACTCTACCAAAGAACACTTACAGCTGATAAACAACTTCAGCAAGGTGGCTGGTTACAAAATTAACTCAAAAAATCAGAAGCCCTTCTTTATACAACAAACAAATATACGGAGAAAGAAATAAGGGAAACAACCCCCTTCACAATAGCCACAAACAACATAAAATACCTGGGGGTAACTCTAACCAAGCATGTAAAGGACCTATATAACAAGAACTTCAAGCCCCTGAAGAAAGAAATGGAAGAGGCCTTTAGAAGATGGAAAGATCTCCCATGCTCATGGATAGGTAAAATCAACATAATAAAAATGGCTACCCTACCAAAAGCAATATACAGATTTAATGCAATTCCTATCAAAATACCAACACAATTCTTTATAGACCTGGAAAAACAATTCTCAACTTCATATGGAACAACAAGAAGCCCAGAATGGCTAAATCAATCCTGTCCAATGAAAAAATATCTGGAGGTATCACCATCCCAGATTTCAAGCTGTACTACAGAGCCACAGTAATAAAAACAGCATGGTTCTGGTATAGAAACAGACCAGTGGATCAATGGAATCGAACTGAAGACCCAAACATGGATCCACACAACTATGGCCAACTAATCTTTGACAAAGAAGCCAAAAACGCACAATGGAAGAAGGACAGCATCTTCAACAAATGGTGCTGGTCCAACTGGATGTCCACTTGCAAAAGAATGAAATTAGACCTATACCTATCACCTTGTACAAAACTGAATTCCAAGTGGATCAAAGACCTTAACATAAGGCCAGCCACACTAAAGATACTAGAAGGAAAAATAGGAGAAACCCTCGAACTCATTGGCACAGGTGACAACTTCCTGAACAGAACACCAACAGCTCAGGACCTGAGATCAACAATCAATAAATGGGACCTCATAAAACTGAAAAGCTTCTGGAAGGCAAAGGACACTCGAACAAAATGGCAACCAACAGACTGGGAGAAAATCTTCACCAACCCCACATATGATAGAGGGCTATTATCTAAAATCTACAAAGAACTCAAGAAACTAAATGCCAAGAAACCAAATAATCCAATCAAAAAATGGGAGATGGAGCTAAATAGAGAATTCACAAAGGAGGAATCCCTAAGGGCTGAGAGACACCTGAAGAAATGTTCAACATCCTTAATCATCAGAGAAATGCAACTCAAGACGACCCTGAGATTCCACCTAACACCTGTTGGAATGGCTAACATAAAGAGCTCAAATGATAGCGCATGCTGGCGAGGGTGTGGAGAAAGGGGAACCCTACTCCATTGCTGGTGGGAATGCAGGCTTGTGCAACCACTATGGAGGTCTGTCTGGCGATATCTTAGAAATCTAGGAATAACCTTGCCTCAGGACCCAGCCATACCACTTCTGGGTATACACCCAAAGGACCTCTCACGGAGACATAGGGAAGTCTCCTCATCTATCTTCATAGCAGCCTTATTTGTAATAGCTAGAAATTGGAAACAACCCAGGTGTCCCTCAACTGAAGAATGGATTAAAAATTTGTTGTACATCTATACAATGGAATATTACTCAGCTATAAGAAACAATGAAATCATGCAATTTGCAACCAAATGGATGGATCTAGAGGAGCTCATCCTGAGTGAGCTAACCCAGTCTCAGAAGGATGCACATGGCATCTATTCACTTATAGTAGGATTTTAACTATATCGTACAGGATATCTGTACTACAACCAACACACCAAAAGGAACATGGACATAATTTTTTTTTTATCTTTTTCTTTTTCCTTCTTTTTTTCTTTTTTCTTTTTCCTTTTCCCTTCTCTTTTTCCTCTCTTTTTTTTGTTGATATTCTTTGTTTTTGTGGGTTTGTGTGTTTGTTGGTCTTTTTTTTTTGTATTCCCCCAGTAGCAAGGAGACACCTTTCACTGGCAGTACTGCCTCGTAGGCCCCCGGAGAATGAAGAGGCTCTTGGCCCTCATATGACTCCTGATCTGTGGTGAGAGACTGTTAGGCAGGGACACTCCACCCCAGAGGAACAAGACAGAAGGGTCAGGGGGTAGAGCATGGGAGGGTGGGGCTGGGAAGCGGGAAAAGAGGACAATATGATAAGGATGTAACCTGAAGCAACAAACAAATAAATTTATTAACTTAAAAAAAAAAAAAAAAGGCAGGGGGCAGGGCTGAAACACAGTGAATGGAATAGAGGATACAGCCATTCGGCCTGTTTTTGCAGACTTCCAGGTGTGGAGAAGACATGGAGCTAAGGTAAAATACAAGAGAATTGTGGTATTGGCCCATGCCTTTGACTTCAGCGGAGACGGGGGTGGGGGGGAGCACCATAGAGTTGGTGGTCTTATGTATTCTGGAGTCATATGGAGTGGGGTGGTGAAGGTGCATACTCTTGGTCCCACCATTCAAGAAGAGTACACCCTTGGTCCCAGCTCCCAGCACACTGGAGACAGAAATGCGCAGATCCCAGAGCTCAGGGTCAGCCTGATGCAGGGCAAACTCTAAATAGAAAAGACTTCGATCCAGGAGTGGTGGAACACATCTTTGATCCCTTCAGATGGGAAACACAGGTCCCTGATCCCAATAATTAGAGTTCAGAGACACACACATGGGATTTGGAGGGACCTAGGTTTGGAGGCTCCTTACAAAAGGCCGTCTCGATGCAGGCAGATTGTCCTTTGGGATCTCAAAATATATACACTAGAGCAGGTTTAGCTCCAAGGTGACAGAATGATTTCTTCTTTAACCCGGATTGAAAGATAACGCTTTGTATGTTGTCAGAAGGCCAAATTTGCTTCAGGAGAAGTACTACCTAGCCCCCCCACCCCCATCCCCCCCCCAAAAAAGAGGGCAATTGTCCTAGGGTTGGGATTGGGGCAGGGCTCTGTTCTTATCGTTTCAGGAGAATCTAAGCGTCCATTAGGGGAGCCCGGGGACGGCTGGACAGCGGAAACCTCAGCAGAGAGCAGAATCTGGCACCAAGGAGGACAAGTGACCCAGTTGATTCTGCCTGGCAGACTTCCTCAATAGCTGTCTCCATCAGGGGCCTTCAACCACCACAGCAATCCAATGTCACTGGGACTGTTAAGCTCTACACAATGCCCCGGCAGGAACCTCAGTGAAGCCTGCAAGATCAGCTTCTGCCCACAAACCCCTTAGGTCATCTAAACAGCTGAGAACAGAAGGACTGAACATAAAAGGAGTGTACTAACATTTTTAACCATTTTTTCCATTTGGGTTCGGGCCCCAAACAGGTCTACTACGACCCAAATCAGCAGGAAGTCACTTTAAGTGAGCGATGTCCCATGCCCAGAGGGTGGGGAAGGTGTTTCTCCACCCTTCTTTTTGGTTTTTTGAAGGATAACTGAAAACTCTGGTATTTAGGGGAAGAGACTACAAGCTGATAAATGGTCCTGTCTTAATGGGTTTTGGAGGTTAGCCCCAGGGACTTCCTACATTTCCTTTTCTGTATCCTTCTTCCTCTCCTATGTAGGAGTGCATGGGCTTGAGAACAATGAGATATAGACATAGCACAGGAAGGTCCAAGAAGAAGGGGCAGATTGTTGAATATGCCCTTATACCTTTGTATATTGATACAAAATTAGTAGTTTATTTGGCTAAAGTGGTATTGACCATTGTTTATTGTGCAAAAATAAGATTGTATTGGATTACATCGGTATTGATCTTTGTATATTGATACAAAATTAAGATTATAGTTGGACACATGGTATTGACCCTTGCATATGGACGTAATATTAAGATTGTATTGGGCTACATAGGCATTGATCTTTGTATTTGATACATAATTAAGAATATATTTAACCACAATTGAATAGATCTTTGTATATTGATACAAATTTAAAGCTAACACTTCCTAATGGTATCATACCTAGAGATACTTAAAAATAAAATGTGAAGCTCTGACCTCTTGATACCAACCGTCTAAAACGGTCTAGGATATTTAAGTAAAACAAACTCCTAGTCATGCAAACATGTCACTTTGTTAGCTACTATGACAGCCTATCACAGATATTCTCTAAACTACCCAGTAATCAAGTTGCTAAGAGACAAGCAATATTTGCTTATCTAAATACAAGAGATGGATAGGGCATCTTCAAAAACCCCAAGAGATCTGCAGAATATGGCATTCAAAGATGCCATATTCAAAGTCTTAAATCAAGACTTTCTTTTTTTTTCTTTTGATATTGAGACATATCAGCGCCTGACAGCACCCCCTATTCTACTCCAAGTAGAAGATAAGCATCGAAGAACCTCCACTGTAAAATGGTTGAATTAGTGGCAAGCCTATCTCTTGGCATGAAAAAACCCCTTGCACCAACTGCAGACAGACTGCTGTCCAAAAAGGACAAAACTTGGTAGCAGGGAAGTCGACAGCCTAACTCTGCCAAGACAGGGTAGGTAAGTCCTTCATAATCCCTGCTCTGAAACAAATGTCTGTCATAGAAACAGGACCCAAAGGTTGAAGACTGATGCAGGAATGTATGGAGAGAAAATGGGAACTTTCCAGGCAGTCATTGTTATGTCCTTTCTTAGTTTTGGAAGCTGCAGGCCCTGCACTTCCTATATAAGCAGATATATTTATCCCTCTCTGGTCTCTGAGGTGGTTGAAGAATAGACAGCTAGAGTCTCATAGTTAAATTTTGAGTTGTTTAGGAATCAAGAGGATGTTATAGATCTAAGAAGATACTCTTAAAAGTGTGTTGCAAGTTAGTATGTATGTTGAGTCAGATATAGACCTTTAAACTCATGGAGATGGTTAGATAGTAGAATGTTAAAGTCAGGGGCCAAATATGTATAAACTGGACATTGGGAAAGTATACTGGGCCATTCAACTCTCATAAATGTGGTATATTTATATCTGTTGTTTTGTATAATACTTACTGTTATAAGAGAAGGAACCAGCTGTTGGACTGAAAGGGGAAACTTCTGGGGGGAAGAGGGTGGAAGGGCGGGATAGGAAAGGGGAATAGGGAGGGGTTTGTTACTGAGATGTAACCTGAAGAAAAAAAAATAAAGTATTTAAAAAAAAAAAAAGATCATTTCCCAATCATTAAGTTGCCGTTTTGTTCAAATAACAGTGTGTTTTGTATTACAGAAGCTTTTCAGTTTCATGAGGTCCCATTTATTGATTGTTGGTCTTAGATCCTGAGCTGTTGGTGTTCTGCTCAGGAAGTTTTCACTTGTACCTATGAGTTTGAGGGTTTTCCCCACTTCCCTTCTAATTGATTTAGTGTGTCAGGCCTTTGATCATGTCTTTGATCCACTTGGACTTACTCTTTGTGCAAGGTGATAATTATGGGTCTAATTTCATTCTTTTACATGTCGACCTCCAGTTAGAGCAGCACCTTTTTTTGAAGATTCTGTCCTTGTTCCATTGTACAATTTTGGCTTCTCTGTCAAAACTTAAGTGACCATAGGTGTGTTGGTTCATTTCTGGGTCTTCAAATCGATTTCATTGATCCATTCATTGGTCTGTTTCTATACCAGTACCATGCTACTTTTATTACTATTTCTCTGTAGTACAGCTTGAAATCTGGTATTTTGATGACTCCAGATGTTTTTATTTCTTTTTTTTTTTTCTGTACAGGATTGATTTAGCTATTCTGGATATTTTGTTGTTCCATATGAAGTTGAGAATTACTTTCTCAAGGTCTATAAAAAACTGTGGGGGTATTTTCATAGGATTTGCCTTGGATCTCTATATTGCTTTTGGTAGGATGGCCATTTTTCTTATGTTGATCCTACCTATCCATGAGCATGGGAGATCTTTCCATCTTCTGACGGCCTCTTCAATTTTTTCGTCAAGGACTTGAAGTTCTTGTCATACAGGTCTTTCACTTGCTTGGTTAAAGTTACCCCCAGGTATATTTTATATTGTTTGTGGCTATTGTGAAGGGTGTGGTTTCCCTAATTCCTTTCTAAGTCCATTTATTTGTTATATAAAGAAGGGCTTCTGATTTTTTGGAATTAATTTTGTATCCAGCCATCTTGTTGAAGGTGTTTATCAGCTGTAAGAATTCTCTGGCGGAATTTTTGGGGTTGCTTATGTGTACTATCATATCATATGCAAGTAGGGATAATTTGACTTCTTTGTTTCCAATTCATATGCCCTTGATCCCCTTTAGTTGTCTTATTGCTTTAGCAAGAACTTCAAGTACTATGTTGAAGAGATATGGCAACAGTGGGCATCCATGTCTTGTCCCTGAGTTTATAGGAAATGTTTTAAGTTTCTTTCTATTTAATTTTATGCTGGTGACTGGCTTGCTGTATATTGCCTTTATTATTTCTAGGTATGGTCCTTGTATGCCCATTCTCCACAGGATTTTTATGATGAAGGTATGTAGGATTTTGTCAAATGTTTTTTCAGCATCTAGCGAAATGATCATGTTTGTTTTTTTTTTTTTCAGCTTATTTGTGTGGTGAATTATGTTGATGGATTTTCATATGTTGAACCAGCCCTGCATTCCTGGGATGAGCCTACTTGATCATGGTGTATGATACTTTTGATGTGTTCTTGGATTCAGTTTGCCAGTGTTTTATTAAGTATTTTTGCATCTATGTTCATGAGGGAAATTGTTCTGAAGTCCTCTTTCTTTGTTGTGTCTTTGTGTGGTTTAGGAATCAGTGTGACTGTGGACTCATAGAATGAGTTTGGCAGTGTTCCTTCTGTTTCTATTTTGTGGAAGAGTTTGAAGAGTGTTGGTATTAGCTCTTTTTTGAAGTCTGGTAGAATTCTGTGCTGAAATCATCTGATCCTGGGCTTTTTTTAGTTGTGCATTTTTAATTACTGTTTCTATTTCCTTAGGGGTTATAGGGATGTTTAATCTGTTAACCTGATCTTGATTTTACTTTGGTAAGTGGAATCTATCAAGAAAATTGTCTGTTTCAATTAGGTTTACAAATTTTGTGTAATACAAATTTTTAAAGTAGAAACTAAAGATTTTGTGGATTTTCTCGATGTCTGTTGTTATTTCTCCCTTTTCATTTCTGATTTTGTTGGTTTGTTTTTTTTTCCCTCTGCCTTGTAGTAAATTTTGTGTAAGCATTTGTCTATTTTGTTGATTTTCTTAGAGAACTAACTTTTGCTTTCATTGATTCCTTGAATTGTTCTTTTTGTTTCTTAATTGTTGATTTCAGCCCTAAGTTTGATATTTCCTGCCTTCTGCTCCTCTGGGAGTGTTTGCTTCTTTTTTTTCCCCAGTTCTTCCAGTTCTGCTGTTAATTCGCTAATAAGAGGTGTCACATTTTCTTTTTGAAGGCACTTAGTACCATGAACTTTCCTTGTAGCACTGCTTTCAATGTGTTCCATACATTTGGGTATTTTTCATACCAAAAACTCTCACATAAAACACAGAAATACTTATGGATTCATTGTGATATTCATTCTTTCTGTATTGAAGATTTTACCCCAAAATTCTGGGCATATGGTTGAGAGGAACAGTTGAAAAGTAGTTAACTTCATTTAGCTGTTCATCTTCTTACACTGTTGAAATATCCTTGTTTTCGTTATGAGTTCTTTTATTTCTACTATTTTCAGGATAAAACATTCATGTCATGAGAATTAAGCGTTTGACACCTTAGTTTCAAACTTTTGTTAAGACCTCTTAGTTTTTTCCCTAAATGCCTTCAGTTGTTGGCCTCCCTATTCCTGGGACATGGTTGTCCAAGAACCACATAGCTCTGAGATCAGAAGGTATCCCAATTGAAGGGCATCCTGAGACACAGGGCCAAGGAACCACATAGTTCTGATGTGGGACAGTGTCCCAATGGAAGGGTATCCTGAGACACAGGAGCCTAGGAACCAGATGACTCTGAGAAGAGGCCTCTCCACAGCTCCCAGGGGAGGGTATCTCGAACTGAGCTGAGTTGCTGAGGAGACTCAGCTCAGCTCTGTAGAAATATTTAATTAAACACTGCTAATATTTATACTATCATTAATTGATTTTTCTATGGTGTTAATCCCACAGTCACTATTAAAAATAACCACACAGACACCTGCCGGATCTTAGTAAGCCTTAGCCTGTATTATCCAATCTTAGTCCATCTAAAGTAGCTTTTAATTCTGTTCCCCAAATAAAACCCCATAACAAATACATATGTCCCATTGGGAAGTTATTCTCCATGCTATGCTGATGTTCCAGGCTACATGGAGATATAATTCTTCCTTCTAACCCATGTCATGTGTTCTCCCTCTCCCTGGCTTCTTTCCATGATTCTTTCTGCTCCTCCAAAATCCTATGCACCTTAGCCTCACCTACCTCTCTTCTACCCAATCACAGGCCTCATCATTTATTCAACCAATCAGAGACAATGTTGAGCAGTCAAAGTAACACAGCATCACTTGGTGTACTTATGGCGTGGCACAATAAGCAGGACTCTGGGAGCAGATTAATTAATATTTATAATACATAACATATCACGGCATCATGGCTCCACTTTTTCTTTTCTTCTCTTCATTGCTTCTTGGCTCATTCAAATTAGAGTCACTCCAGGCAGGGAATCTCATAAAAGAGATTTATGGAGGGTTCAGAGGGATGAATCCAGGATTAGCTGCCTATACTCTCAGGAGAAGACTACAGGAAACTGAGCAAACACAGCCTCTATATAGGATTTCTTAGGGGGTAGAACTTTCTGAGGCATAGATTTCCAGGATGAGGATTAGCAGAATTCCAAGTCATGAGCTTCGGAGAGCTCAGGGTTTGGTTGATTTTCCTGTTCACCAATTGGTGGGTTGGCCTGCTCAAAGATTGGTGTGTTTTCCTGCTCAGTGATAGGTAACTTTTTGGAATTTTCACCTAAATTACAGAATGGTAGGACTGAAGGGTTGGAGATGGCCTTTGTGACAGAGGCTGAAACTGTCATTATGGCAGTTAGAGAAGTGTGGGGGAGGGGCCTATTGATCATGCCTTAGGAGGTTTACCCAGACTTGAATTCTGAGCCAAACAAAACATCTTTCCTCAAAAAACTGAGAATTTATACTGAGGGGCCAGATTCTTGGTCAAGGTCCATGGCTGCCAGTGCCAGACCATGCAAAGCTCCCTGCCTGTGGGTAATGTCTGGTTTATACATTGTTGCCGCAGAGATGGATCCTGAGCTCAGAGAGTATCTCCATCTTGACATGCCTCTCTCCCCTTGAATAGCTTCATGTGATTCAGGTGCTGCTACCTGGTTCCATCCCTTCAGAGTATCAGTTTCTCCAGGTGTCTGCTCTCAGAACCTAGGGCTGCAGAGATTCAGTCTCAGCTGCTCTGGAGCCCTGATGTGTTGCTATATGAAGGTAAAGAGAGGCCAGTAACACAGGCTGAAGATCTGAACATCTCTACCAAGGTGTGGTACCCAGGGGAGCTGAAGAGCTAAATAGGGGCAACCAGGAAAGACATAGGGGCTACCCAAGCTGAAACACTTGAAGTGGCCTATCCTGGCCTCACTTCAGGAGCTCCTCAGCTTGTACACTTTCCTAAAAAGTATCCAAAATTTCCAAAGTATACAAAGTTAACAAAGGGAGTCCACAGAAGGGAAAGCATAAGCTACTGGATTCAGTGTAGACAATCCTTGGGCAGCCAGATGCATGATCTTTATTTTCTACACATAGCCTAGGGAAAAACTGAATATTTTCTTTTTTTCTCAGTTATAAAAGTTACATATCTCTTTTCTGGTCTACCTTAGGTTCCCCTCTAAAGCAATAAAATAAAAATAAAAACCACAAGAACAATAATAATAATAATAATAACAATAATAGAAGATCATTGAACACAAATGCAGAGACACCTAATAAAATGGTTGTGGATCTGCCCCCCTAAAGTGGCAGACATGTTAATCTCAAGTTTCCAGGCAAAAACAGAAGGGAGTAGATTCCTCTTGTTCAAATACTTCTACTGTTTGCCAAAGAACTGGAAAAAAAAAAAAAAGCTCACTGGGAAGAATCAGTGTCTGAGAATTTGTCTAAATGTTTTTCATTCTGGTGGGTGAATAAGAGTCTTACCTTTCACCTAAACAGAGGTAGAGGTTAAAAATACTTTGCTAGCTCTGATTCCTTACTCATTACAAACATTTTTCTTTATTTCCTCCTCTCATTAACATTATTTTATGTTTAGAGTATTAGAGGAAGAGAATGGTGAAAAAAATGAGTTCATTGTGAAATTGAACACTGCCAAGATAAGTAGCCTAGAAAATATTTTTTCAACTCTATTATTAACTAAATTTTAAAAACTCAGATATGTAGTACTTATTTTTATAATTATTTTATTTGTATCTATTTGCTTATTACCTCGTTTTAGAATGTGTGAATTGGGTTGATTCTCTTCTAACCAATCAGACATTCAACAACATGCTTAATTTAAGATTAAGTAAACAAGAGTTCCCTTGAAACATGACAGAATCTGCCCAGATTCTGATGCTATCTGGGGAGATAGGGATAAGCCACTGTCATAGGTTATATTTATTGAGATGTTCTATATAGACCATCTCACCTTCCAAGAATATTTAATAATAAATAGTCACTACTTGTGGTTTCAAAGGACTAGATCACCATTTACTGTTGGCTTAGTTTGGTACTCTATTCCTGTCATCAAAAGTAAGTTACTTTATTTTTTATCCCATGGTCAATCATCCAACATTAGTATTAAAATGTATTTTTGATATAGAATTAGAAACAATATGCTACATAGTTAACCTCTGTTACTTTTCTTAAATATATTGTAATATTCTTACATATGTTCCACCAAACATCATACATACATGGCACTGAAATTCAAGTGCTCTGCCGTATCTGTAGAGATGTACTCCAAGACTCCACACCCCAAATCTGCATTTGTTCAGGTTCTTTGTATAGGGGGAATGTGGTTTTTGCATATATTTTGTATTATACACTTTTACTTATCTCTAGATTAACTATTATGCCTAACACAATGTAAATATACATTGTTATCCTACTTTGAGGTTATGAGCTGATTTTTATTGTTCACTTATACTTTTATGGTATATGTACTATAAAAGCTATGTGTGAAAGGCTGGCTGCAGTAGTTAAATGTAGCAGTTTTGAATAAGTATAGTTTATGAGAATATCCTGTGTCTACTCCCCAAAATGATCTGTACCATGTTGTAACTAAATAAGTGATAACAGGTATTTTTAAATGTAACAGAATGATATTTTATAATGACAACATAAATTAGTGCCATTTAAACACATTGAAGATTTGATTCACAAGGTTATCAATAGGATCTCTTTGTGTACTCATAAAAGTGTATTTTAGAAAATGTTAACCACAGAAGGCATGCATTTTTCTCAATTTATCTTCATTTGAGAGGCACAAATAGATTTGAGGACAATAAATAATAATGTGTATTAATCTGTAGAATCTCTCATGTTACTAATAAAATAAAAGCCAGAGAGATGGAGTAATGTAAAAATGTTCATATTGCTAACAATCTTTGAAAATTATTATAATTATTGTGTTTTATGATGTGTGCTTGCAATTGTGCGTGCATGAATGTGTGTCTTGTGTGTATGTGTGTGTATGTGTGTATGTTTGTGCTTGTGTGTGGGTGTGTATGTGTGTGTGTGTGTGTGTGTGTGTGTGTGTGTGTGTGTGCACGCCATGGCACATTTTGGAGGGTAGAGGACACATTTGTGGAGTAATTATTTCCTTACTCCATTATGTAAATAAGACTCAGGGATTGATTTGGGTGGTCATGTTTGAAGCAACAGATACTTTATCAGCTTAGCTATCTTGGAAACCAAGTAATTCTGTTTTATTTAACATATTGACATATTTATATAATTTTCATATCTCAATTTGCAAAAATAATCTTGAAGTAGCTTATATAAGTGAATTAAAAATGTATACTATAAAGAATGAATGTGTTGACATAATTTGCATAGTACTATTGTGAACACTGAAGTAACTTCACATTACTTATATTTTTAGTTTTTATGGATTACACAAAGTACTTAATTATAAATGTTTTAAAAATATAACAATATTATAGTAACACCCAAACAAGAATATTGTTTATTATGGTATTTATTTTCAAATATAAAAGTATAATGAATGAATCTAAAGAATTGTGAAAGGAAATTATCCCAAAATTTGACAATAGTTTATAGGAATCACAAATTCTATCCTATATTTATGTCAATATGACCACCCACTTTACGAAGAATTATTTCAAAGTTTGTGTTTCATCAGAAATAAAATTCAATTTAAAATAACTTTAACAAATTTGCGACTGTTTCAAAAATCTCATACTAATGATATTTTAATTAATTGTAGAATAATTTTGCAATGGATAATTTGGAAATGATCGGTGTAGATGGTTTAGTTTCAAGCTAGTCAATTATTCTAATTTATCCATTCAACAAGTAACTGAGGCTTAAAAATGGACTTAAATTTACTTTGGTGTTCTCTAATACATTATAAAGAAAAACATGGAAGGTTTGCACATGTTTCTGAAATCAAAGCAAAGATTTTAGTATCATTTACTTTCATTGAGCTTATATAAAGCAGAGCATATTTTTGTATCTTATAGTGAATAAGTTGAAGTTATACTAAACTTCATTTTCTAAAATTTATGGCTGGCATAAAATGGCATGAAACTCTATGACACACTTTGGATATTAAGCACCATTTAATATCATACTTTCATTAAACATAATACTAAGCATTGAGCTGCAATCAAGTGAAAATGCACAGAACACTTCTTTGTGTCCTGATCAAGAAGTAAATTCACTGTCCTAGAGCATGTCTCCCAACTATAGACTCATCTACTTGGGAAACTGAGACTGAAGGACATCAGCTGAGATTCACTGTGACCACATAGTTAGACCTTTGATAAAATAAATGAGTCTGTAGGCTAGAAATTGTAGACAAGGAAATGTGATATTCTGGCAGTGACATAATTTATTTGACTTAGAGAGTGGGTATTCAAATGCTGGCATAGATATTGAAATTCTAGAAACTATGACTTAGGGTTTTTAATGTACTATAAATTTACAAATGTAATGTTATTTTATAGGTACATTTTATTCTCCTGGATTTCTCATTCAGCCACCACCCTCCTTTCCTCTAAACACAGTTATTTTAAATTAAGTACATCTGGCAGTTAAATGTAGCTAATTATTTTCTGTAATAAGTGATATATTTGAAGTATTAATACATATTTTTCTTGTAATGTCTTGAATGAGAAATGCTTCTCATGAGCCTATGTGTCTGAACATTTCTTAAGTACTTAGTAATGGTGTTTTGGGAAATTATGGATCTTTTAGGGAGCATAGTTTGCTGAGGAAGTACATTACTGGGGCTAGAATTTGAGGGTTCATAGTTTTGTGTCACTTCCTGTCCATGCTCCTCCTGCCCATACTCCTTCTGGAATAAAGATGTGATCAGTCTTCAGCCTTTGGGTCCTGTTTCTCTGACAGACATTTGTTGTAGAGCAGGGATTATGAAGGACTTACCTACTCTGTCTTGGCAGAGCTAGGCTGTCGACTTCCCTGCTACCCAGTTTTGTCCTTTTTGGACAGCAGTCTGTCTGCAGTTGGAGCAAGGAGTTTTTTCATGCCAAGAGATAGGCTTGCCACTAATTCAACCATCTCACACTGGAGATTCTTCGATGCTTACCTTCTACTTGGAGTAGAATAGGGGGTGCTGTCAGGAGCTGATATGTCTCGATATCAAAAAAAAAAGAAAATCTTAATTTAAGATAACATCTTTGAATGCCATATTCTGCAGATCTCTTGGATGGAGAGAAAAGGGGAACTGTCCAGGCAGTCATTGGTATGTCATTTCTTAGTTTTGGAAGCTGCAGGCCCTGCACTTCCTATATAAGCAGATATATTTATCCCTCTCAGGTCTCTGAGGTGGTTGAAGAATAGACAGCTAGAGTCTCATAGTTAAATTTTGAGTTATTTAGGAATCAAGAGGGTGCTATAGATCTAAGAAGATACTTTTAAAATTGTGTTGCAAGTTAGTATGAATGTTGAGTCAGATATAGACCTTTAAACTCATGGAGATGGTTAGGTAGTAGAATGTTAAAGTCAGGGGCCAAATATGTATAAACTGGACATTGGGAAGGTATACTGGGCCATTTAACTCTCATAAATGTGGCATATTTATATCTGTTGTTTTGTATAGTATTTACTGTTATAAGAGAAGGAACCATCTGTTTGTCTGAAAGGGGTAGCTGCTGGGGGGAAGAGGGTGGAAGGGCGGGATAGGAAGGGGGAATAGGGAAGGGTTTGTGACTGAGATGTAACTTGAAGAAAAAAAATAAAGTATTAAAAAAAAAAATGTGATCAGTCAGCTTCTCCCTGATGTGAGCACCCCATGCCTTCTCTGCCATTACTGATTCATAAGTCAAAAGAAGCTTTTATATATATATATATATAAGTTGTTTTTGGTCATTCTGTTAACTCATTGTGGCCTAATTATTTTGTTGTATTGTATCTTTTTTGTGTTATAAGAGAAAGAGACATTTGTTGTATTGAAAGTGGGAGCTATTGGGAGGAAAAAGATATACCTTAAACTAAAAAAAAAAAAAAGGAAGTGGATGGTGGGGTGTGAGAGGGAAGAGGATGGGAGGGTGGGACCAGATAGTGAATAGGAGGGGATTGTGATTGAGATGTAACTTGAAGAAATAAAATAATAATAATAACAACTATACTGCTTATCAATTGTCAGTTAGCAAATTATTTATTTTTATTAAAACATATTTAAAGTTAATTTAAGTACCATGGATGTGTTAAATAACTAATTAAATATTTCAAAGTTCATTTGCTTAACTCTAAATTCTAATAATTTATCCTAGCATGTAAAAAAATGTTAATAAGAAAGTTATCACTTTGAGGTGTATCCCTGACAGAATGAATTGAATTATTTCAGTAACCATGAATTTTGAATATAAAGATACTCATTAATTGTCTTTCTTTGTATCTGTCTTGTTGTGAATAATATATTGAGTGAAAATAAGAGTCTCCAAACAATGACTGCTGTTACTTGAGATACATGTCAGAGAGGGATTTCATGCCTGACACAGTCTGAAGGGCCAAGAACTAGAGGTTGGATAGCCCAGAAATGTAGGGTAGAACTAATCAAGATTTGGAAAAAAGTCATTGAAATGATGCCTAATGATATTCTGCTATACTCATAGCTTGGGGCCTAGCATAATCATCAGAGAGGCTTCATCCAGCAGCTGATGGAGGAGCCAAACATTATGCATTGCTCTGGAAATATGAAAAAGAAGGAAGGAGCCAGAGGGTTCAAGATCACCACAAGAACTTGGCTCACAAGAATCAATTAACAAGGGCTCATAGGGACTCACAGAGACAGAACTGACAATCAGGGAGTCTGTATATATCTGAGCTAGGTCCTCCATATATATGTTATGATTGTGTAGCTTGGTGTTCTTGTGAGATTCCTAAAAGTGTGAACACACACCATCTCTGACAGCTTTACCTACTTTTGGGACCTCTTTTTCCTCTTACTGTGTTGCCTTCATATAAGGCTATGTGCAAAGCATTATTGTAACTTGTTTGTTTGATATCCCTGAGAGACCTGCTCTTCTGATGGGAGAAAGCAGAAAGGATATGGGGAAGAGGGTGGGAGTAGATAGTGACTGGGGGAATGGAGGGTGGGGAGACTGTGGTGGTGATTTAATATATGAGAAAAAAATAAATTTCAAAAAACACTATAAGGGGCTGGAATGATGGCTCAGCAGTTAAGAGCACTGGCTGCTCTTCCAAAGGACCCGGGTTCAAATCCCAGCACCCACCTGGCAGTTCACAGCTGCTATCATTGTTGGTGGTGCACGCCTTTAATCCCAGTGCTGGGGAATCAGAGACAGGTGGATCTCTGTGAGTTCGAGGCCAGCCTGGTCTGCAAAGTGAGTCCAGGACAGCCAGGGATACACACAGAGAAACCCTGTCTTGATAAACAAATAAATAAATACATACATAAATACTTTAATACATACATACATACATACATACATACATACATAAAGGCTGTCTCAAAAAGCACTACAAATTTATAAAGAAAGAAGAGATAAAGAAGAGATGTGAAATGAGCAATGAATTATCATTTGAAGACACAAACATAGTATTAAGACTGTGAATGTTTAATAACAAGGTGGGTTACTGAATATAGCAACTCGGTCAAAATTACACTTGACAATCTGAAGTAGGATGATTGAGCCTGCAGGCCTGCCTGCAGTTGATATCAAGTTGTAGCTAAACTAGACAAGGAAACTGTGCTTTACCAAAGTAGTTCATATACGACTAGTAAAAGCTCAGCTTAGGAATGTGAAAACTGAGTACATAAGTGTTTAATTATTCCTAATATTAAACCAATAAAATCTGTCCACCTAAAATGGTTAAGATATTAATGTTATAAATGACAACAGTGATTTTTAGTTATAACACCAAATGCATTATTCTATTTATTTATCAAATGCTTTATTCTAAAGCAAGTCTTTGAGAGGACTTCTAGATTTCTGTTTCATACCAATCTATTATTACTACCATTTTGTACAAGCAATATTGCCGCACTGAGGAAAAAAATTTCAAGATTTTCTTATGTTTATAGGTAACTATAGTACATAATGAGTACCACTCTCAATATTTCCTTATTTGTTTCTAAAACTAAAAAAAAAGTTAGTGAAAGTCACTCTAACTGAATTTATCTGCAGTTGAAGACAATCTACCTGGGTGGCATAGACCCACCTGTAGTGTGTTGCATCAAAGATGGCCAGCTCCCCTTTTCTGTCTTCTTTTCTTCTCTGGTCATGTAGTTCCTAAAAATATACATGCACAACTGCCATTGAAACACACTGTGAATGTACAGATGTTACCATTATTTCAAGATATTTTTTTCATTTTCACAATGTATTTTATTATATTTTTTCAACAACGCCCAGACATACTTATGTAAGGGGGTAATGGTCTGTTTCTACAGGAAAAACCACTTCCGCAATCGTTTTGGAAAAGAGAGTGCAGAGGGTTTCGAGTCTTGGGATGACCCAGGCAGAGATGCTGCATTATTTGAAGTGTCAGGTTCTTCTGGTACCTCTTCTTTCTCCTTTTCTTGACTGTGTTTCTTTTTGTCATTCTGCTGGTAGTAAAATATCAATGTGGTGTGCTTTCTTCCTTTCTTCTTGCCTTCTGAATTCTCATCAAGCACAGATTGTACTTTCTTCATTATTTTCGGTAAGTCTTCACGACCTGAGCCTTTCGCTGGACGGCGGCGAGGCCTTTGCCTCTGTTTCTTGGCACTTCTTTGCATATTCGTGCTCCTGGTCGACTTCTCAATGGGGCAGGTTTCAGAGACTGGGTTTGAACTAGACTCATCTGGATCCTCAGTAGCGTCCTCCATGTTGTAGCTTTACTGACTGCAGTTAACTTTTCGACACCTCATATATATAGCCCCTCAGGACAATGAGAAGTCACGCCCTTAAGCTTTGATTGGTTGGCAAAAATCTCCTTCAGCCAATGGTATGTCTAAGATGGCTTGGATGTCACAAAGGTACCTTTTCTACAAATTCCATGGACTGGGGAAGGGAGAAGCTTCAATGAGGAAGAGGTAAAATGATTTAACTAGCAGAAAGAATCTTATGTAATCCACCCTAAAATAATTTTTTATTATATATATTATTAAAAATATAAAGTTTTTTATTATACAATATGTACTGATTATAATTACTCCTGTCTCCACTCCTCCCAGTTCTTCTACATCTCCTCTCCTGTCGGGCTCTATTCCCATTCTGTCTTTCATTGGAAAAGAATGAACTTCTAAGAGATAACATCTGAACACGACAAAATAAAATATAATGAGACAAAGCAAAACTGTCACATCAAAGTTGTATGTGACAACCCAACAAGAGGAAGCGAGGACCAAGAGCATGCACAAGAGTGAGACTCACTTGTCTAAATGGCTAAGTATCAAGTCTTATAAAAGTACAAAGCTGATAGCTACAATATATTTGCATGTATTTCTTGAATATTTTGTTCCTATATTCATAAAGGAATTTGGTCTGTAATTCTCTTTCTTTATTGAATAATTATGGATATAGGTATTAAGGTAATTATAGACAAGTAAAATTAATTAGGAAGTCTTCTGTTTTTGTTTTTCTGGAATAATTTGGTGAGGATTGGTACTAATTCTTCTTTGAAAGTTTGGTATAATTTTATGCTGAAACCATCTGGCCCTGAGTTTATATTGCTTGGGTTTATAGGTCTATATCAATTGTTTATCTGATCTTGTGTAGTAAGTGATATCTATTGAGAAAATTATCCATTTCTTTTAGATTTTCCAATTTGGTATAGAACAGATGTTTAAAGAATATCATAAGATCCCCTAGATTTTTCTTGCCATCTGTTGTGATGTACCCCTTTTTTGTTTCTGCTTTGTTAATTTAAATATCCTTGTGAATACATAAAACACTTTTAAAATTTGAATATATTTTGATCATATTCTTCAACTCCTCCATGTCCTTCCAGGTAATCTTCCCCTTTCCACCCCAGCCAACTTTAAGTTCTTTCTCAAGAAACAAACAAAAACTCAATATAACAATCCCCTTACTCCAAACCAAGAAAAAAAATATCAACCCAAAAGAAATAAAAAACAAAACACACTAAAGTGTAAACAAATAAAAACACATAGAACACAATTGAATCCATTACATGTTTCCTATTCGTGAACACGAAGCCTGCACTAGAGTGGTTGATATACCCAGTTTCATGCCATCAGGGAAAATTGATTTTCTATCTCCCAGCTGGCATAAATGACAGTTAAGTTGTTAAACAATACCCTAGTGGCTAGGTTTATATTTATTAATTTATTTATTTATTTTATATGTAACAAAATAGCATGTATTATTTAATACATAACAAAATTTATATATACATATATATATATATAATTATATCTAAATTGGACAAGACAAGCTAACAGAAGGAAAAGATTCCAAGAAAATTTAAAAGAGTTTGAGATCCACTCATTCAAACACTCGGGAATCTTTTAAATCACTAAAATGAAGGCATCATGTGTAAACAGAGGACTTGATATACATGCTGCCTCAGTCTCTGTGACTTCATATCAGCCATTATGTTGATTTAGAGGGCCTTGTCTTCTTGGAGTCCTCCATCCCCTCTGGGTCTTACAATCTTTCTACCTTCTGTGGGGTTTCCTGAGCACTGAAGGGAGGGATTTGGAGGACACCTTATATAGAGCTGTGTGTTCCAGGGTTCCTCAGTCTCTGCATAATCTGTCCATGAGTCTCTATGTTTGTTTTCAACTTCTGCTGGAGGAAGCCTCTTTGATGATGGCTGAACAAAGCACATATCTAAATATAGCAGAATATCATTAGGAATAATTTTACTACTACATTTATTTGCTTTGTTTTATACTAGTATTGTTTGGGCTTACCTTATATTTTGGGGTTATATGGTTTTAAATTCTTTATCTACAAAATACTGTCAAGTATCTGGTCTATCTCATGAAGTGGTCCTTAGTCAAATCAGATGTTGGCTCCTTGTTCCAACATACTTTGTACCACCATTGCTGTAGCATATCTTACAGTTAGTACATTATTTTATATATAGAGTTTGTTACTGGCTTGCTGTTTAATTTCTCTTTTGACAATGTCCAAAGTATCTTTTTGTACTAAAGATGTTGGTGAAGACTCTATGCAGGGCTCAATATGTCCATGTTCAACAAGTTGTGTAAGTGTCTTTGTCAGTGGGGCCTCCTCTCTGTTAGGTGGATAGAGCAATGTATAATAGTCTTGGCAATAGCATGGGCTGTTTGGAGATTCCTGTGGGGCCCCTTTGGCCCTACCCAACTGAGGCTTAGAGAAAAATCATGCAAATGGAATTAGAAAAATCTATATGCTAGCAGGTGCAGAGAATCTTATGAAAAGTTTTGTGAACATGGCATAGCTATCACAATCATGTCTTCACATCAGCTGTGGTTACCTGCATAAAATCAAGCCATATAAAACCCCCATATAGATATGCTCCAGCGTTTTACTGAGATGGTATTGACAGTGAATAATTTTTGGGAAGGGGATAATCATTATTTACTGAGGATATGATCACTGTTAGTTTTTCTATGTTCTAACAAGTGCCCTCATATACATGCACATATATATCCAGCACTAAATGGACTTTGTGAGCTATCAAAAGAAAGAAAGAAAGAAAAAAGAAGGGAGAAAGAAGGATTAAAGAAAGAAAAAATTAAGATAGTAAGTAGAGAGAGAGGCATTCTTTGTGGAAATAAGAATTGGTGGGGGATTAGACATATTAAATTGATTGTAGACATGTATGAAACTCTACCAAATAAAAAGTAGCAGATTCTAAAAAGGGAATGAGCTCAATAGTTTTCATGACTGAGTTTAAACTATTGAAAACAATCAATAAAATTCTAAGAGCATGAATAGGTAGAATATCTTGATAGGAAGTTCCAATGTTGTAATTGTTTTAATTCTCATGAAATAATCAATACTGTTGATGGAACACCAAGCACACACAAAAATACAGTTTAGTTTTCCTCTTTCAAGTGTTTGTGTGTCTATGTGTACATTCTTTTTAAATCTAAATGTTTTTATCATTCTCTGTAAATTCTTTGTGAATGTGTTTTGATATCCATATCCCTATTCCAATCTTCCCAGATTGTATTCCATTTACTTATCTGCCCAACTTCATATTCTACCTCCCTAGGGCTCTCTCTCTCTCTCTTATTAAAAAACAAAAGTCAAACCAAATCAAGTAGTCTAGTTTGTATTTTGGAACACATTTTCTAACATGTTTCACATTAAATTTCAAATGTCATAAAAATTATACAAAACTTTCTAAGGGAAATGTGGACTATATGATTACATTTAATTATGTAGGTAATATATTGAGAACATAGATGTTTAAAAGAAAGAAATTCCTGAAATGAATCAATATATGCTGAAATGTGTGATTTGTGATTGAAGTACTACTACCAAGAGTGTTGTAGGTATTTATAATCTATAATATATTAAAAACAAAGCATATAATGAAGCATTTTTAAATGATAGAATAATGTGTAAAAATACTAAAAAAAACAATTTCCAAAGGTAGAGCTTAGGAACTTTGTGTTAGTGGGATAGATCTTCAGCAATATAAAAAAAGAGACTGAAGGAAAGGAAAAGGGGGTGAGGAACAAACAATGCCCGCTAAAATGGAAAAGAGTGGGAGCAATATAAACACCATTCCTTCTACCTTTCTTAAAATAATGTAGCTGATTACCACCTTTATTCCCCTCCCCTCTTCCACGCAGTTCCCTCCCTGCATGTATTTCCAATGTCTGTATTTCTCCCCTTCTGAGGGAAATTGATGGGGCGGGATCTCAGGGACAAATTGGAGGCTTATTATGAGGTAGGTCTTGTGATGTCATATAGGTGACTCTACCTGAGAATCCTAGCAGTGGAGGATATGGAGACTGAAGTGGTCACCTCATAAAGCCAAGCGGACTTCCAGTGGAGGGAGGGGGATACCAATCCACCCACAAAACTTTTCACCCAAAATCTATCCTGCCTACAAGCCATGCAGGGATGAAGATGGAGCAGAGATTGAAGGAATGGCCAACCAATAACTGGAACAACTTGAGACCCAACCTATGGGAGAGAGCCAACCACTGACACTATTAATGATGTTCTGCTATGCTTGCAGACAGGAGCATAGCATGACTTTCCTCCGAGATGCTCCACCCAGCAAAGGATCGAAACAGATCCTGAGACCCACAGTCAAACACTGTATAGGGACCTCAGAGTTGTGGAAGAGTTAGGGTAAGGACAGAGACACTGGAAGGTGACAGGAACTATACAACAAGACCAACAGAGGCATCAAACCCAGGCCCATGGCGGCTCACAGAGATAGAACCATCAACCAAAAAGCATGCATGGACTGAACCCAGGCCCCCTACACTCCTGGAGCTGAGGGAAAGATTGATCTTTATAAGGCCCCACCTACCAATTGGAACAGGAGCTGTGTGTGTCTGACATCTCCTCTGTTACCTATAGTGGGATATTTTTCCCCTAGCTGAGCTGTATTGACTGGCTTCAGTGGAAGAGGTTGCAGTTAGTTCTGATGTGAGATGAAGTACTGGGGTGGGATGGTGTGTGTGGGGTCCCCTTCTCTGTATAGAATGGGAGGGGTGAATGGAGGCAGAGGGTGGGATGGTAGGATTAGGAGGAGAGGAGAGAGGGGGCTGTGAATGGGATGTTAAATGAATAAATAAATTAAAGTTTTAAAATGTGTATGACTGCAAAATTGAAACAATATTATTTCGCTTTATTAGAAAATATCTTCACCCTTGGAGAAAATAAAGATTTTTAAAATGTTTATTCACTACTTCAAGCCACATTTCCATTACAGTGCCCCCTTTCCACCCCTCCCAGTCCAACCCTCCCAACTTCCCATCCTACTCCTTCAGAGTGGGGTGTCACCACAAATCAGTCCCCCACCCCAATTCAGCAGTCACATGAGTGCGAAGAGCCTCCTCATATACTTGCGGCCCCACATAGCAGCAACACTAGGAGAAAGTGTCTCATCAACAAAGCATTCCTGTTCCCTTTGATGTGTTGGTTACACAATATTTATCATGAACTATATGGCTAAAATCCAATTATAAGTGAATAGATGCCAGGTGCATCTTTCTGAGTCTGGGTTATCTCACCCAGGATGAGCTTTGCTAGTTCCACCTATTTGGCTGCAAATTGGATGATTTCATTGTTTCTGATATCTGAGTAGTATTCCATTGTGTAGATGTACCACAGGGTTTTTGTTTTGTTTGGTTTTGCTTTTATCTATTCATTGGTTGAGGGACATCTGGGTTGTTTCTATTTTCTAGCTATTACAAATAAGTCTGCTATGAGCAATAGAGGAGTGTTCCCCTTTCTTCACAACCTCATCAGCAAATGTTTTCATTTGAGTTTTTGATCTTAGCCATTCTGACAGGTGTGAGATGGAATCTCAGAGTTCTCTTGAGTTGCATTTTTCTGATGATTAAGGATGTTGAGCATTTCTTCAAGTGTCTCTTGGCCATTAGAGATTCCTCTTTTATGAATTCCCAGTTTAGCTCTGTTTCCCAATTTTTGATTGGATTATTTGGTTTCTTGATGTTTAATTTCTTGAGTTCTTTATAAATTTTGGATATTAGCCCTCTGTCTGATGTGGGGTCTGTGAAGATCTTTTCCCAATCTGTAGGCAGCTGTTTTGTCCTAATAACAGTGTCCTTTGCCTTACGGCAGCTTTTCAGTTTCATGAGGTCCAGTTTATTAATTGTTGGTCTTAGAACCTGAGCTATTGGTGTTCTGTTCAGGAAGTTGTCACCTGTGCCAATGAGTTTGAGACTTTCCCCATTTTCTCTTCTATTAGACTTAGTGTGTATGGTTTTATGTTAAGGTCTTTGATCAACTTGGATTTAAGTTTTGTACAAGGTGATATATGGGTCTAATTTCAGTCTTTTACATGTTGACATCCAGTTAGACCAGCACCATTTTTGAAGATGCTGTCCTTTTTCCATTGTACAGTTTTGGCTTTTTTGTTGAAGATTAAGTGACCATAGGTGTGTGAGTTCATTTCTGGGTCTTCAGTTGGATAGATTGATCAACTGGTCTGTTTCTATATAAATACAATGCTGTTTTTATTGCTATTGCTCTGTAGTATAACTTGAAATCTGGGATTGTGATACCTCCAGATTTTTTTTTTTTTGGTTTTTCGAGACAGGGTTTCTCTGTGTAGCCATGGCTGTCCAGGACTCACTCTGTAGACCAGGCTGGCCTTGAACTCACAGAGATCCACCTTCCTCTGCCTCCCGAGTGCTGGGATTAAAGGCATGTGCCACCATACCCAGCCCTCCAGATTTTTTTTTTATTATTGTACATGATTTATTTAGGTATTCTGAGTTTTTTGTTATTCCATATAAAGTTAAGAATTATTTTTTCCAGGTATGTAAAGAATTGTGTTGATATTTTGATGGGATTGCATTGAATCTGTATATTGCTTTTGGCAGGATGACCATTTTTATTATGTTTATTTTACCTATCTGTGAGCATGGGGGAAACTTAAAGCATTTCATCTCAACCCAGGGACAAGGCCAGGATGCCCACTTTTGCCACATCTCTTCAACATAGTACTTGAAGTTCTTGCCAGAGCAGTAAGACAGCTAAAGGAGATCAAGGGGATATAAATTGGAAACAAAGAAGTCAAATTATCCCTATTTGAAGACAATATGATAGTATATATAAGTGACCATACAAACCAGAGAACTACTACAACTGATAAATGATAAATACCTTCAGCAAGATGGCTGGATACAAAATTAATTCCAAAACTGGAAGCCCTTATTTATACAAAAGATAAATGGGCTGAGAAAGAAATTTGAGGAAAAACACACTTCACAATAGCCACAAACAATATAAAATACCTGGGGGTAACTAACCAAGCAAGTGAAAGACCTGTATGACATGAACTTCAAGTCCTTGAAGAAAGAAATTGAAGAGGACATCAGAAATAAAGATTAAAGCATATTATAGAAGTCTAAGAAAGAAAAATTAGTCTATTATGCTGAAAATTGCAAGTTCAATGGACAATACATATATCAAGAGAGGGAAAGGTAAGTGACAGATTTGGGGATAATGTGCTAGAGTAAGTCAGATAACAGTTTTATATATAAATTAAAAACTTCAATAAATCAATTAAGAAGTTTAAAAAAATCCAAATAAATAAATCAGCAAAAATCTTCAGTATGATATTAAAATGTATTTGAGTCCACAACACTGAACAAGTATTTAATGTAATTACTTACTTAAAATAAAATAATTTAAAATTTCATGAGATAAAATTGCATACCTACTATTTAGATATTTAGATCTTATAAGAATATAGATAATTCTAATTACTAATGATTTTTTAACAATTACACTCTAAATTAGGCACAAAAAAAAAGCTTAGAAAATCCAAACTGGATGTACATTTCACTGAGTCTAAATTGAGGAAGACTCATGAGGCTCTTTAAATTTACAAGAACTTTTTAGACACAGAACACTCAGGTAAACTGCAAGACTAAGAAGCCTGCTTATCAAATTCCCTAAGCAATACAGGATTTCTGGGGAGAAGTGACTCCTTGAGGTTGGAGCTGCTGGTGAGCAGTGCAGGGCACTCCACTGATGCAGAACTTTGAGCCATCAGTCATAATAAGTAGGCTGCTCTTCTCCCTTCACTCAAGCTAATATATGGCTCAGCAAAACAAACAAAACAAAAACAAAAAATCTCATCTGTTCATTAAGACGGAGTTAAAAAGAATCGTACTTTTATGGCCCTACAGCTGTCCTATTCGTGAAATACACACTACTCTCTAATACTTGACACTGGGTTCTTATTTTTCCCTGTGGCTTTCATGACAAAATCATAAAAAGGAGACACATCAAAGAATGCAAACATCAGAGAATACTTCTCTTTTCCTAATACTCACCTTTCAACACTAGATAGACCCAGGTAGCTGAAACACTTCACATTTTCATTAACAAATCCTTTCAAATGTTATTAATGAGACACCTGTTGTTCCATATACTATTGACAATAATCATTTTATTCAAAATTGAAAATATCTGCCCAGTCATACATGGCACTATTGACCTTTATTCTCATGTTACAAACTAATGATATGGAACATGTTCTTGGTAGTTAAATTACAATTACAGGTAGACAAAGAGTGGTTGCTGATAGAATAAAATTCATGTTGGAAGTAGTAAATGTCAGTTTAGCTTTTAATTACTTATAACTTCTTTCATGTGAAATCTTAGAATTTATTGTGGGTTTCAAATTATTTTCTCTTTGTTAATAGACTTAGCCATAAGTACAAGAAAAACCTATAATAAAATGAAAAATAAATAGAATAGCTATTCTCATATTTGTATGGTGTTATATGATCCGTGAAGACACCATTTTCTATACTGAATTTTTCATTGCCCTGTAACAGCAACTGTAATATATATATATATATATATATATATATATATATATATATATATATA
>CAJQZJ010000143.1:668923-698586 GCA_907164525.1 Lophiomys imhausi | reverse complement strand
ATATATATATATATATATATATATATATATATATATATATATATATAATAGATATTGTAACTTTGATGTTCCTAGAGGGAATGCTTCTAGACCTAAGCTCGGGCAATGTGTTTCTGAATAGGATTCATTTTGTGCAGGAAGTAACAGTGATATTTCACACATGAGACTGTGTGAAATTAAAAAAAAGTTTCTGAATGAGAAAAGAAAAAAAAATCAACAAAATGTAGAGACAGACAACAGAAGAGGGAAACATCTTTCACATTATTTGCCACTTTGAAATTCAAGTCAAAATGGAGATTCTAGTTCATACCAGTCAAAATGACTGAGAAGATGCTGAGAGTCACAGTCAAACGTTACATGGAGATCTGGGAGTCTATGGAAGAGTTTGTGGAAGGATACAGGGATGCAAAGGGAATAAGAACTCCACAAGACATCCAGTTGGACCAGCACCATATGTTGAAGATGCTGTCCTTTTTCCATTGTTCAGTTTTGGCTTCTTTGTCAAAAATTAAGTGACCATAGGAGTGGGTTCGTTTCTGGCTGTTCAATTCAATTCCACTGTTACACTGGTCTTTTTCTTTACAGTACCATGCTGTTTTTATTATTATTGTTCTGTAGTACAGCTTGAAATCTGGGATAGTGATACCTCCAGATGTTTTTTTTTGTTTTGGTTTGGTTTTTTAGTTTTGTTCTGTTTTTTATTGTACAGGATTGATTTAACTATTCTGGGTTTTTGTTGTTGTTGTTCCATATGAAGTTTAGAATTGCTTTTTGAATGTCTATTAGGAATTGTGGTGGTATTTTGATAGGAATTGCATTAAATCTGTATATTGCTTTTGGTATTGATTACCTAGGTAATGTTTAAAAATGAAATGTGAAGTTTTGGCCTTTTGCTAGCAACTATAATAAACTGTTTAGGATAATTAAGAAATGCAAACTAATAGTCATTCAAGCATAACATTTTGTTAGATACTAGAACAGTCTGTCACAGTTATTTTATAAGCTAATTAGAAATCAAGTTGCTAAGAGACAAGCAACATTTGCTTATCCAAATATAAGAGATAGGTGGTCTTCAAAAACCTCAAGAGATCTGCAGAATATGGCATTCAAAGATGTTTTAACTTAAGATTTTTTTTGATATTGAGACATGTCTGCTCCTGACAGCACCCCATATTCTACTTCAAGCAGAAGATGAGCATTGAAGAATCCCCATTTGGTGTTGGTTGAATTAGTGGCAAGCCTATCTCTTGGCAGAAAAATTCCTTGCTTCAACTGTAGACATAATACTGTCCAAAAAGGACAAAACCTGGAAGCAGGTAAGTCGACAGCCTAGCTCTGCCAAGATAGGGTAAGCAAGTCCTTCATAATTCCTGCTTTACAATCAATGTCTGTCAGAGAAACGGGTCAAATGGCTGAAGATTGATGCTGTAATGTATGGAGAGAAATTGGGAACTGTCCAGGCAGCCACTGGTATGTCATTTCTTAGTTTTGGAAGCTTCTGGGCCTGCACTTCCTGTATAACCAGATATATTTATCCCTCTCAGGTCTCTGAGGTGGTTGAAAAATAGATAGCTAGAGTCTCATAGTTAAATTTTGAGTTGTTTAGGAATTAAGAAAGTATCTGGATCCAAGAAGATGTTTTTATAATTGTGATGCAAATTAGAATGAAAGCTGAGTTGGATATAGATAGAACTTTAAAATCATGGAGATGGTCAGATAGTAGAATGTTAAAGTTAGGTGCCAAATACATGTTGACTGGACATTGGGAATGTATGCTAAGCCATATAACTCTCATAATTGTGGCCTAATTATTTCTGTTATTTTGTATTGTATTTATTGTAATAAGAGGAAGAGGCATTTAATGGACTGAAAAGGGGAGCTGTTGGGGGAAAAAAGATATACCTTAAACTTAGAAAAAAAAGGAAAGGGATGGGTGGGTTGGGGGAGGGGGGACTGGAGGGGGGAATAAGGAGGGGATTGAAATGGAGATGTAACTTGAAGAAAAAAAAAACCTGACAAGGTATAAGGAATTATGAAAAAAAAGAATGAAATTAGATCCATACTTATCACTTTGTACAAAACTTAAGTCCAAGTGGATCAAAGACCTGAACATAAGGCCAGACACATTAAATCTACTAGAAGAGAAAGTGGGAAAAACTCTCAAACTCCATGGCACAGGAGACAAATTCCTGAACAGAACAGCAACAGCTCAGGTACAAAGACCAACAATCAATAAATGGGACCTCATGAAACTGAAAAGCTTTTGTAAGGCAAAAGATAGTGTCATTTGAACAAAACGGCAGCCTACAGATTGGGAAAAAATCTTCGCCAACCCCACATCTGACAGAGGGCTAATATCCAAAACTTACAAAGAACTCAAGAAATTAAATTCCTCTGATATTCCATCTCACCCCTGTCAGAATGGCTAAGAACAAAAGCTCAAAAGACAACACATGCTGTCGAGGGTGTGGAGAAAGGGGAACCCTCCTCCATTGCTGGTGGGAGTGCAGGCTTGTGCAACCACTATGGAGGTCAGTCTGGCGATATCTTAGAAAACTTGGAATAGCTCTGCCTCCGGACCCAGCCATGCCACTTCTGGGTATACATCCAAATGATTCTTCACCAAATCAGAAGAAAGTTTCCTCATCTATGTTCATAGCAGCCTTATCTGTAATAGCAAGAAACTGGAAACAACCCAGATGTCCCTTAACTGAAGTTGGATTAAAAAACTGTGGTACATCTACACAATAGAATATTACTCAGCTATCAGAAACAACAAAATCATTCAATTTGCAGCCAAATGGATGGAACTAGAGAATCTCATCCTGAGTGAGCTAACCTAGACTCAGAAGGATGTACATGGCATCTATTCACTTATAGTCAGATTTTAGCCATATAGTACAGGATAACTATACTACAACCAGTGCACCAAAGGGAGCATGAACACAGACTTTGTTTCCTATCCATGAGACACTTTTCCCGAGTGTTGCTGCCTTGTAGGCCCCCAGTGTATGAGGAGGCTCTTGGCCCTCATATAACTGCTGAAGTTGGGCGGGAGACTGTTATGTAGGGACACTCCACTCCAGGTGAGTTGTATGGAAGGGATAGGGGGTAAAGGGTGGGAGGGTGGGACTGGGAAGGCTGAAAAGAGGACACTATGATGGAGATGTAACATGAAGTAATAAATAAATATTAAAAAAAACATAAAACAAAAAGGAACTCCACAAGAAGACCAAATTAGTTGAGTAACCTAGGTCCATGGGGGCTTACAAAGACTGAACCTCCAATCAAAGTGCATGCATGGATGAGATCTAGGCCACCTACACTTGTGGAGTTAATGGGAAGCTTGGTCCTCATGTGGGTCCTCTAGCAATTGGAGCAGGGCCTACGCTGACCTGGACTCTGTTATCTGCTGTTGGATAATTTCCCCCTAGCTTGGCTTCCTGGTCTGGTCTCAGTGAAATATGATGTATTTAGTCCTGATGAGACAGGAAGTGTGGGGTGGTTTGGTTGTGGGGCTTTGAGGGTGGGGATTCCCTTCTCTGAGAAAAAGGGGAGGAAGTATATGGGAAGAGGCTGCGAAGATAGGACTGGGAGGAGAGGAATGAGGTACTGCAATAGGAATATAAAATGAATAAATAAATTAAAGAGGAAAAATAATATTCTCTATAACCCCCCAAAAAGGCAGAAAAAAGGAACAGTAGCACTGGATGTGTGCTCATATTAATCCTTTTCACTAAGCATCTTTTGTTTCTAACATAATAAAAGAGTCATAAATGAACCCATTATTTCATAAAAATAAATTTAATATATACTAATAAAATGTAAATAATTAAAAATATATAGTAACTGCAAGTATCACAAAAATGATTTTAATGCCTAAATAACATATAAACTGAGTTTGTGGTTTTTTTTAGAACATGAAGACATATTGTTGAATTCTTCTAAAGAGATTTTACATGTTCATGTAACACAAGTCTTTCAAAAGGTTAAAGTGGTACCTACTTGTACTGTCACAGAATACATCAGATATGAAAGTCAAGGCACAACTTAAACTTTTTGTATATCAGTGTGTTCATGATTGTGTGTGAAGATGCGCATGTGTGTAGATATCAGAGGATAATCTTGGCTGTTGATCCTCATGTAATCTCTACTTTTGCTCTTTTAGAGAGGGTATGTCACCATCCTAGAACTCAAACAGTTTAGATTGGTTCACCAGTGGCTTCCAAGGACAGAGCCTGTTTCTGTCTCCTCTGACTAGGATTATAAACACAAACCATTATGCCTGATTGTTCTACATGACTTCTGGAACTGGAATTCAAGTTCAAACTTGTATGACAATATAACTTTACTGACTGACCTATTTATCTATCCCCTATAGTTTAAATTTTTAAATTAGTTGATCTCTACTCATAAGTTATAATATCTAATGATTATTTCCTCTTTCTTTAGTAATATATCTTAACACTTTTATGAGTAAAATTCATAGTTGTCCTGTAATCATATAGATTATATTTAGTCTTTTACCTTTTGTTTTAAATAAGTTGCTTATTTATTCTTTTATCCAGATGAACATAATACCTCCCCAGACTAATTTCATTTAAGATTAAAATGTTATAAACAGATGTGTACAGAAACATACTCTTAGAAAAATTAATCATGAAGAAATATTTGTTATTTCTAGCTTGTTTCTTAGTTAAAGGAAATTTGATGTCACTGTAGATCTACGAGCAATTACTATGAAAAGTATTAAAATATTAAATAGAAGCATAGACATGCACTTTATATGTTTTATTAGCATATGTTTAACAAGAATCCCAAGGGGTAAGTTTTAAAGCAAGGCAGTTTAGCAAGTCCAGCTTACTGTTTACTGGCTGTGCTCCACACTTACCATGTTAACATTTTAATGTTGGAGAAACCTGAAATGGTATCTTTTTGGCACAGGAGTTTTCAAAGGTTTCTTAAAGTGGCATAAGTTATAACTCAAAGTCATATGCACTCATTGTTCTTGGCGAATTCAGCATTTTTCTTTGTAATTTAGTAAACACAATCTAGCAATCTTCTTTTTCAATGAGGTTCAATATGAGGTTTATATGTCAGACTCACTAAAACCAGTTAGTTACCTTGCTGCTTCACTTTTTCACCAAGAAGTTATTATCTGTGCTTAATACATTTATGAAAGGTAGCTAAATTTTCTACATTCAAAAACTGTAGCTTGACTTTGGGCTTGTATATGATATATGTATTTTAGGGAAAACACTGAGGGTCAAATAAACACTCTTTAATAGCTATTAATATTTTCCAGATATCTGTTTGTTGCCCGGATAATGTATCATGAATACACAAGCATAGACATCATGGATTGCTACCAAGAGAAGCACATTTTCATCATTCATTCATATTCTGGCTGTTTTTTAAGAAGTAATTTTATCATATGATTTTTCTGATTATGTAGTTATGTATCAGCCACATTCAGACACATATCAATCCAGTCAGTGTGAGGCCAGAACAAAATAAGACTGAGTTTTGAAAACTTGGGATTTTTGGCAGACAGATCTATTTAATTTTAAACACTAATTTAATTCAATTGATAAAGGTTATCAGAAATTAAATTGTCTTAAAAGATAGTATTGTCATTAAACTATCTTATACCAAAAAGACTACGTATTGTGATGATAGTTTATAGTCATGTCATATTTTTCAGATTATTTTAGACTGAAAATAAGTTCTAGCCAAAAGACTAAAGCTATTCCTGTATCCAAATACATCAAGATATTCCTGTTTATTGAACCCAAAAATTGATGTATAGCTAGCTTGCTAGTTAGTGATCTGTATATTTTTACAAGTAGATAGTTAATAAATAATAGATAGATTTTTGCTAGCTAAATTTATAGATTAATAGCTTTATGATAAATAGATGATACACAAATAAATTCTAGTTAAATCAAAATAATTTAAAATTTATTTTGAATTTTTGAGGTATATATATATATATATTAGTTATTCTTTATTTCTTGTATCTACTGGTAAATTGTTTCAGACAATAGAAATGTTGACAAGGTAGGTTAGAGTTTCATGTACTTTGATAAAATAGATCCAGATACTTTTATTTCAAGTGATAATGTAATATACTCATGCAACAATGTGATCTTCTGTTCTATGAAGTACAACATATATGCTTTATTTTTCATATCTATGTGCTATATGTGAGACATGAATTAATGTTTAGTTTTTGTGATAGTATATGCATTTTATTTCCTATATTTATATAACATTAAAATAAGCTAAATTTTAAAAAATATTTTATTATTGAAATGCTTCTAAAATAATCTATAACATTACTTGATGTTAATAATTTCCCCCTAACTTCAAGTTACCCTAAAGAGACAAAAACGTAAAACAAACATTAAACCTTCTAAGAAATGGAAAAAAATATTAAAGATGCATTATAATCAGACTGACACTAATTAAACATGTAAGGGAATTAGGTAAATGTGAATTTAAAGTTTGTTTTCCTAAAACTCTATTTCCATTTCAGATTATTTTAATGATGAAATTAACTATAAGGTTGAAACATTAGCTATAGGCATGGACAGAAAAGTAAACAAAAGAAATATGTTATATTTAACCTAAAGCTGATGTCTTGATTTGATGTCTTTTGTTGTCTTGTCATTATAACCTCTTGTTTCTGGTGACCACATCACTTAAATATAGTAGCCCGCATGTTCTGTTATAATAAGTTTTCTCTCAGGACTATCACTGTGCAAATATGTTTGCCCTGGTTCTCTTATGCACACCACTCTTTCTTCAGTTAGACATCTAAGAAACATATGCATATTGGTTATTCATGTTCAACACTGAGTACATTAATCCTGCCTTGTTTGATGAAGTGAATTTACTCTTGGTATAATTATTTCAAGCGTGGCTCCTATTCTAAGTTCCTTTACTACATGTGATTCTACAATGGATTATAACTGAGGAACAGTATTTTTGTTTTAATGCCTGGAATGCTGTAAAGATACATTTGTAATGAACACAACTGGAAACAATATTCCACTTTTTCTTAATTAGAGGATATGGAAAATTAAAAATTTAATCTTTTTCTTCTTGCATGAAAAATAATAACATAATCACAGGGCTACCCAATGTGCTGGAAATATTAAATGTTCCTTAAGACTCCATGTGTTTTCTCAATCTCTGTGTTTTTGAGTGAAGCAAAAGCCCTGTTCAAGTTAAAGAGTTCATTGCCATTTCTCTAATTACAATGTTAGCATTGGGCTAACAGTGAGTTGGTACAAGAGGAGGGGCTACAAGTCAATTTTGCAAGAAATGCCCCTTTTTCCAATTTTTCCATTACCACAAATTTTAAAAAACCTGTATAATTAATATTAATTTTAATAAATTATTATTACCTTAACACTAACTAGTTTGCTTTTTATGTTTTTAATTGTCTAAAGCTATGAAGCAATGTAGATGTTAACCTTTATAATGTAATATTTTTCTAAGGTGCCAATAGCTCCTTTGTTAAGGGTAGGAATTTATCCCCATTTCTTTTCACGCTTGAATTTGAACTCTGCCTTGAACTTTGATGGGTATTCTGGATGCTGTTATGAATTCGGTGAGTTTCAGATATGTCTCAGCCATACTGTTTCCAGAAGTCACTCTTATAGTCATCGACCCCCTCTAGCTCTTCTGTCACATCTTCTGCAAGGTTGTAAAGGGTGTGAGTTAGATGGACTGTTTAGGGCTGAGTATTCGGGAGTCACTTGTCTGTGTCAAGGTTAGTTGTGGTCCCTTATGTTCATCACCATCTACTACCAATTGTCTCTCTAATGAACACTGAGAGATGAACTCACCTCTAGCAGTCAATTTATCACTATGTAACTTGTCTATTAGTAGTAGGTTCTCATCGAATACTTATGACCTGTCTAGCCATGTTTCTTGGCCGGATTATGGTGCTAGGTATGGGTTTCATCTTGTGGAATACATCTTAAATACAATGAAATAGTAGTTGGTTACTCCCAAAATGTTCTTGTCATTATTGTACCAGTGGGTATATCTTTAGAGGCAAGTCATGATTTTATCCCACATGGCTCATAGCTGAGTAAGATTGAATAATGATTTTGTCTTCCAGTAGTAGCTTGTATACCACTTTCTAGCACTCTGAATGCTGGCCATTAGAATTTTAACTTCCGGGCTGGAGAGATGGCTCAGCCGTTAAAGGCTAGGCTCACAACCAAAAATAGAATTTTAACTTCCAAGCCAGTATCAGGTTGGCCTTTTACTTTATATGAGCCCAAGTATCTGTAATTTCTGCCCATTACACTTTCTGTTTATTTGAAATTATGTCTTACATAAGTTAAATTATATAATTGAAAATATTTAACAATCATAACTTTTTGAGGATTTGATCTTACAAGTTGATGCTATTCGTAAAACAATGACAGATTTATCACAAAGATATCCAAACTTAAAATACTAATGTCTAAATAACTTAAGATAGAATTAAAAAAATTACACAATATTTATTTATTTATTTACTTATATTTTTTCAGTGCTGGGGAATAAATCTGAGTCCTCCTGAGGCTTAGTGAGTACTCAGCAACTGAGTCTTTCCTTCAGTTCAGCACCAGAACCTCAAGTCTTTATTCTTTGAGTTTTGCATGACACTGTTCATTCGTTTGTTCATCCATTCAAATTTCCTCTGGCAACTGTTCACCAAGTAACTACTAGGTAGCTGTGCACTGTTCTATGAGATAGGTATCCCAGTCCTGCGAATTCACAGTCCACTAGAGGAAACAAATAAGTCTGGGGATTCCCAGCGGGTCCTTATGAGTCCCCAATCACTTATTCATTTGGCTCAAGTGTGGGATCTAAGCACATCGAGGCAACTTTCTCTCACTTCCCTAGCCCTACCTAAAGCTTACTTTGTATAATAGAATCTTCTTCCATGCCTCAGAGCCCCACAAGAATGAGGAATTAAAAACACCCACTTGCATTTGTAATTTGAATTTTTACATTACATACCTGTAGCTACTTGCTCTGCCAGAGACTCCACTTTCTCACACCCTCCTCTATCTATAGCTTTTCTAGGAAGTCGTAAATTCTTTTTTTTTTCTATTAGAGCCAGCAAAGGTTTTAAGCATGAATATAGGAGATTAGTTGGGGTGTCCCAAAGCAATTAACTACACAAATGAGTAGAACAGAAACTGAATCCATATAAAATACAAGGTCACTGTGTTTTAAGGTGATAGTGGAGCCGGAAGCAGGTATTGCAAACAAGAGAATCTCCAGTGCCCCTAAAATGTTTCTGACTAGCTTGTTCCTTTCTCGGTTTTTCTTTTCTTTTTCTTTTTTTTTATATATAAGTACTTTATTTTTTTTCTTCAAGTTACATCTCAGTCAAAAACCCTTCCCTATTCCCCCTTCCTGTCCCACCCTTCCACCCTCTTCCCCCCCAACAGCTTCCCTTTTCAATCCAACAAATGGTTCTTTCTCTTATAACAGTAAATTCTATACAAAACAGCAGAATTAAATATGCCACATTTATGAGAGTCAAATGGCCCAGTATACCTTCCCAATGTCCAGTTCATACATATTTGGCCCCTGACTTTAACCTTCTACCTTCTAACCATCTCCATGAGTTTAAAGTTCTATAACTGACTTAGCTTTCATACTAACTTGCATCACTATTATAACCATCTTCTTAGATCTAGAACGCCCTCTTGATTCCTAAACAACTCAAAATTTAGCTATGAGACTCAAGCTGTCTATTCTTCAACCACCTCAGAGAGCTGAGAAGGATAAATATATCTGAGTATATAGGAAGTGCAGGGCCTGCAGCTTCCAATACTAAGAAATGACAAACCAGTGACTACCTGGACAGTTCCCATTTTCTCTCCATACATTACAGCATCAGTCTTCAGCCTTTTGGTCCTGTTTCTCTGACAGACATTGATTGTAGAGCAGGAATTATGAAGGACTTACCAACCCTGTCTTGGCAGAGCTAGGCTGTCGACTTCCCTGCTACCAAATTTTGTCCTTTTTGGACAGCAGTCTGTCTGCAGTTGAAGCAAGGAGTTTTTACATGCCAAGAGATGGGCTTGCCACTAATTCAACCATCTCACACTGGAGATTCTTCGATGCTTATCTTCTACTTGGAGTAGGATAGGGGGTGCTGTCAAGAGCTGATATGTCACGATATCAAAAAAAAAAATCTTAATTTAAGACCACATGATTGAATGCCATATTCTGCAGATCTCTTGGGGTTTTTGAAGATGCCCTACCTATCTCTTGTATTTAGATAAGCAAATGTTGCTTGTCTCTTAACAACTTGATTACTGAGTAGCTTAGAGAATATCTGTGATAGACCTTCATAGTAGCTAACAAGGTGACATGTATGTATGACTAGGAGTTTGTTTTTCTTAACTATCCTAAACAGTTTAAGACGTAAATTCTTATCTCCTTAGAGGACCTAGTGCCCAGAAGACTCTTCCTGGTCTGAGCTCTCAGCCACTGCTGCAGATGCTGTTGGGAAATCAGTCTCGTTGACCTTGCAATATTGCCACTATCATTTTGTTTGCCAGTGCACACTTGACTGACCTTCTCTTGTATTTTGACCATGCCCGTCCTAATAACATGTGTTTTCATTGAAATTTCTTTGTGCAAATAACACACAAATGTTTGAAAAAGAGCCAGATCAATTATACAAAAGAAGAAAAAAAATTAGTGAAATATGATAATAATAAATACACTCAAGAAATATTTAATAATTCAATTATGTGAATTTAAGAGGACATTTGTATTTTATTATATATTAGAGATGCCTTACAAAATGTCAGTAATATTGACATATTTCAATGGAAGTTTGGATTATCATTTTTATACATTTTATTTATAGCTCAAAAAATAGGTAACAATTAACTCTCCTGGGGACAGTCATTATAAAGATATTTGACATTTATTAGATACTTTCAGTATACTTAGCTCAAAACTTAATATTTATATGGATTATATGAGGTAATCTTTACAACCAGGTAGGATATAAATCCTCTGAACATAGAGAACCAGGAGTTAATTGTCCAAAATGACTTGTCTAATATGATGAAGTCTAAAACTATGAAGTAAGAGTAAAACAAGCTAAGAGATTTTAATTGAAAAATTATTATGAATTTCCCTTGGTACTTTAGGTAGATTACATTCTGATTTTCTGCTTAGAAAGAAAACAATCAGTTCTGTAGGTAAATATATGCAAATGAGCCTCCTTATACTCTTACACATTTACATAAAACATCTCAAATGTTATTTCCTGACCTTCTACTACCTGAGAAAATTCACTGTGAGGTTAACATACACTTCCCCCTGTCTGTTTGATGTATTAAGGAATTTGGATTACAAAGTCATTAAATCACTGAGGACTCACTGCATCTTTTAAATGAAATACTGATAAAATTTCTTCCTCTCTAAGAACATTAAGCTACTTGATGTGGGTGAGAGGAAGTGGTGCTAATTAAACATCTGGCATCCAACCTCACTGCTCTGCTTTCCCTTATGTAAACAACATTTTGGAAAGGGAAATGAGGGATTTAAAAGATTGATGAGTCAAAAAAAATCCATGAAAACCTACACAAAACAGAAAATTCATTACAATTCATGTTTACTATGAAGTCAAAATATCATTATTAGTACACAATTTTAGTCCAATTTATACAATAGTATGAACATACTTTTAATAAACACATGCTCCTGATTTTGTTATCTAGTCAAGCAACAGCTAAAGAGCATGGGAAAAAATGGACATGTTTTTCTTCTTAGGACTATATAACTTCAAAGTATTCTGCTATGTGATTGCTTATCCATGTGTTTGTATACACATTTCAATAGATATATGACTGATATGTCATTTATCTATTTACATCCAGGATTGAAACATTGAAATAAGAACATATACATGCATACATACATACATACATACATACATACATGCATACATGCATACATGTGTGTGTGTGTAAACTAAAACAATATTAAGATTATTAATTGATTTGTGAAATACGGTGCTGAATTATTTTACCTGAGCTTTATTGTCTTGTGGGGTATTTTAAATTAGATAATTAATGAGATACCTTGAAGATACATTCCGACAAACACTAAGCCAGGGAAATTAGTCTCAAATACCTATTGTCTATTTTTACATGAATGAGCACTATTTTAGTTAGCTTAACTGTCAACTTGATCTAGCTTAGACCCACCTGAGAAGGGAGCTCCAATTGAGGGATTTCCATGATCAGATTTGGCTTTGGCCATATCTTTGTGGTATTGTTTTGATTGTTTATGATTTCTAAACACACTCTTGGCAGCATCATTCCCTGGGCAGGTATCTTAAGATGTACAATGAGGCTGGCTATTCCTGAGCCTGTCAGCATGACAACAAGCAGCTCTATGCTTTTGGCTTCAAGTACATGTTTCAGTTCTAATGTTCAGAACATAAAATCTTGACTTCCCTAGGTGATAAATTCTTAATTCCAAGCTGAAAATTGGGTTTTCTAAGTAGCTTCTGGTCATAGTGTTTATCACAATAGAATGAAACTAGAGCAAGCATGAAGTATTCCTTTGGACTCTGCTCTGCATAGCACAGTATTTGGACACTTACAGAGTCTACATGTCAGTGTTCCTTGAAACAGAATCAGTGTGCAGAGAAAACAGCAGTCATAAATGGATCTTTTGCATTGCCTCAGGCCAGCATCAGCTTTCTCCTGCCCTTACCCTCTTGAAAATGTGTTTGGAGAATGGGGTTGATAAAATACACTTTTTAAATGTGTAGTAAGGAGAAGTCAGCTGTACAGCAATGGAGTGCTAGCAGTAGCTGGTGTAGACATCTTAGCCTAATGGATGTAAAAGTAGGAGAGTCAAATGTCACTGGATTTCAATCACTACAGTTTTATGTTCTTTAATCTGAGATGAAAAAACAAATCAGGATTGGAAAACAATTATGAGATAATGTGCCTTTGTACACTTAAAAAATGACAGAGTTAGGGACTGGAGAGATGGCTCAGAAGTTGAAAGTACTTGCTCCTCTTGCCAAGGACCTAGGTTCAAATTCTAGTACACAAATTGCAGCTTACAATCATCTATAGCTCCAGTGTTAGGGGATCTGGTACCTTTTCTGGATTCTGTGGATACTTCATGTACTTGATACACATATATGAGTGTTGGCAAAATATGTATACACATAAAACAAAGAAATAAACAAGTAATTTTGGGGAGAGGGTTTTGAGACAGAGATTCACTTGCCCTTATCTCCCAAGTGCAGGAATTAAAGGCATGTGCCACCACTATCCAGGACAAGTGAATATTTTTAAAAAGAAGGATGCAATCAATAATCTTTCCATACAAATATAGATAGAAATATAGATACAAATTTATAGTTTTGTAAAGCATGAATGTCAGGACTATATGGGAAAGGCCCACCAAGGAAATGAAGCACAACTAGATTCCAGGGAATAATAAATCTTTAATATCAACCTTCTATACTGATGGTAACAAGATGGGAATGGCAGATTATAAGATACAAAAACAGCAAGGTAATCAAAAGTCCAAATACTTTTATTCAAAAAGCAGCATTTTATGCAATCCCTATGGTGTTATTAGATTTTCCTGAGTCTTTTAACACAATTACTGATTCTCTATATGCAGAAAGAGTTGTGTTGCAACAGGTCATCAGAAGTACAAATAACCCATTATATATAACCCATATTCGATCTCATATAGGTTTGCCAGGTCCACTGGCACAAGGAAATGAGGAGATTGAACAACTACTAATAGGAAATGTGTTGCAAGCCTCAAAACTTCATGAGAAACATGTTAACAGCTTAGGTTTAAAGAAAAAATTCTCTATTACATGGCAACAAGCCACGGAAATAATAAAAAGTGCCCCACATTGTGTGCCACCTGAAACTGCAACTTATTTATCAATTGTATTTATTAATAAGTATAAATTATAAGGTTAGTCCAGTGGAGCAGTCGGCAGAGGCCTGCAGGTCAAGCAGCTGGAGCAGGAAAGAGGAAACAGCTATTGAGGCAATCTGCAAGGCTGGATCTTCTCGGCTACTTGTCTTCTTTGGTATCTGGTTCCTTTGTTTTGAAAATATATAATTTCTCACAAGTAACATATGGTTCTGCAATTACAAAAATACCTTGGATGTGCAGGTTGCACAAATCAATTGAGAAATATTTTTTGTTCTTTATTTGAGCAGAAGAAAGATATTTGCAAGTCTCCATTCATGCCATATTAAAAGATGGCATGTAATAGTAAGTCATGTGGCTTCTATGTAGTAATATTTTTATTGGATATATATATATATATATATATATATATATGCATATATATCTTATCCAGTTTAAGTGTTCCCACATAGTGGAATTGGGAAATATAAGATACCTGTTTGTTCTTTTGTTTGTAACCAAGATCTGTAGGAATCCTTTACAGTGAAATATGATTTCTATCAGTTTGGATGGAAGACATTTTCTTTCCTTTAATTATTATTAAACACACACACACACATACATATGTGTGTGTGTGTTTAATATATATATATATAATTATATATAGTTATATATAATTATTTTTAAGTTGAAAATTCAGCATAAGACTGTAAGGAATTCAAGTATTCTTCTCTACAGTTGATATAAATTTATTAATTGGTTGAAATAGGTTTTTTTGTGTAGTTCTGGTTGTTCATAGATTAGGTTGGTCTCAAACTCAATAGGGACCTATCTGTCTCTGTCTTTGTCTCCCATGTTTTGGGAACAAAGGTATGCATTTATATTTCTTCTTTCCTTTTCTCCTTTCTTTGGAGATTTAATTTCTATGTGGATATATCTACCCTTATTGAGACAGAGTTTCTCTTTGTATATTGGGCTGTCTGGATTTGCTCTGTAGAGCTCTGTAGATTCAATTGGCCCTAACACACAGGAACCTGTTTTTTTTTTTTTTTTTTTTTTTTTTCCTTGTCTCCCAAATTTTGGGAAAAAGGCATGAATTTAATTCATTGAATTACTTTTATGCTATTTTATGTTAGCTTTTCTTAACTCTTGGCAGTGAGAGGCATGCAGCTTGCATGCTCCTCCCCCAGTCTAGCTCTGGGTCTTTACCTTGACTAATCTCTCTCTCTCTCTCTCTCTCTCTCTCTCTCTCTCTCTCTCTCTCTCTGAGATAGGGTTTCTCTGTGTAACAGCTGTGGCATTCCTGGACTCACTTTGTAGACCAAGCTGACCTTGAACTCATACATTTAATATTTACTCAAGAGGATGAAGAAATGTATTTACAAACGTTTCATTATAAGGCAAAAATAAGAATTGATATAAGCTATAAGCAATTAGGTTAAAATTAACTATTAATAAAACAATGAATTTGTATGATATAATAAAATCTCTTTGGGTACTATTTCTTCCTTGTTTTTATTTTCATCATACTGAGTACTAAACTAAGAGACTCCAGCTTATGCTAGGCACTAAACTTTCTTCCCAGCCCTAGGTTAGTTTTTATTGACAAACTTATTTTACTCTAAGAGGAATTACTTTTCATTTGCATATTTGTTAGGGATTCTTCTTTAGAATTTGTGTGGCACAGAAGCTCATCTTTCTGCTATTCATTCAGTAAATTAATTTCCATTCTGTTATTACTGAATAGATCAGCAATGTACATGGATGGTAGTATATTTCTATAAGTGATATTAAGAGCCCTTTGGGTATAGACCTAAAAATGGCATAGTTGGATATTGTGGTAGATTTATTTTCAGCGTTTAGAGAAGTCTTCATGCTAATTTTAATAGTAAATGCACCAGCAAATAGTAGATATTCCCTTTTATCATGTCTACACCAGGATTAATTGTTGTTGCTCTAAAAAGAATTAATCTTCTCTTCCCAAGTCTCTAAGAAAATTTCCAGGAGAAAACAGGAAGTTTATAAGAGCCTGAAATGGTTACCATAAGAATTTTTTTTCTGCACACAGCAGTGCAGTTTTACACATTCAGTTTTAGATGTTATAGCTGAATACACAATACCTGCCCAAACTCAAGCCAAGCAAAATCTAAACAAGAGGGGCTAGGTAGGCATGAAGTCCCAACACTAACTGCAACTTGGGACAATGATATCTCCTAGAAGATAGAAAGACACTTTTCTTTAAATGTGTGGCACGAATATGTTTACCATGCCCATATATGCAACAAACAGTACATGGGCAGTACAAGTTGAATTTGATGGGCTTAAAGAAGAAAAGAAAAGAAAAAAAAGACCAAAGTTGGGTGGGTACAGAAGCAGAATGGGCCCTTTTAGGCTGTGATAATCTTGTGCATGATCAAAGTAGACTGTATAATATTGTTAAAGAAATAACTTACAAATGAGGCAGGGATGGGGTGAGGTGGTGTGGGATGTATCTTTTGGGACTCTGACAAAGTATCTGTGAGATCATCGGTTTGTAAACCTGTTCTGTCTATGGCATGGTTTTAGGTGCTGTGAGCCTAGAGCTAAGATGGTATGATCTTGTTATTGTCACCAAGGTCGCTCCCAGCTCTTGCGTAATGCCTGCTCCCTCTTTTGCTCTCAAAATGCTGTTAGCAGGACTCTCCTCCCCAGGCTCTGTATCTCTTTGACTTTCCTTGCACAATGTTTCAATGACTTCCTTTGCTCCTTTTTCCACCTTTCTGTTTTTTTCCTTGGGTACTAATGTGTGTGGTTTGATAATTCAAAATAACCAGTGTTAAAAGCAGTTTAAATGGCAATATAACCATCCATGGCATTACTAAGATTAGACACATAGATATTGATGCTTCAAGAAATTCCAAACTGTCTTTGCAAAAGAAAGCTAGTTCTCACTCAAAATAAAAAAAAGTTTATTTTCAAGCAAAATAGTACTACAAAGTGATTTTCTATATAGAAATAAGAATATTGACTCCTCATTTAAGAAGTGCACAAGTATCAGTGTACAGCTTTAAATATTAGAATATATGGAGTTCAGTACCTTCAGAGGAAATGCAAAATGCTTATATTACATTAAATTAAATAATTAAACAATAGTAAAAATGGAGTGAGAAGTTATCATGGGGAAAATATGAATAAAAACAAAGAAGAAGAATCTACTTACTTTGTTCTTGGGTACAAGATAATAAAGGAGATTCAAAGATAGGTCTCATTTACATGAGTATATAAATTGATTCTCTCATTTACATGAGTAGATAAATTGATTCTCTCATTTACCAAAGTAGAATAAATATCCAGAAGCATAATTGACTAGTTGTAAAGTGAAAATATGAAAGACAGACACAGTGGTGACTGGCAGTAACTTCAGCATTTGGGAGGCTAAGACAAGAAAGTCTCAGATTCAATGCAATTCTGGGCAACATTTGAAATGTCTAAAATAAAGAAAAGCACCATGTTCTACATAAGTTATTAAGGTGAATCACTCACATCCCTCAAACAATACCAGCCTTTGATATTGCTCTGTATTGCCAATCAGGACAAGCTGATAAGGAAACCTTATTGCTGAAGAAACTATTTACCTTTGTTATAAGATACAAAGAAACTGAATTTGAACTCGCCTAAACACTTTCTCCGTGCTGGCTAGCTTTCGTAATGCCAGAGGGAACTTCGCAGGTGGCTGAGGCCTAAAATGTCTGACCCACTTGTGAACCCTATGATCAAGAATGCCAACCCACCAGGCTAGAGGGCCTTACTGATGCAGTAGGGGCATGACTTCTGTCACACAACTGTTTTCTGGTTGGACTCAAACCCTGCTCCATAGGAATTAATTCAAGGCTCATACTATAAAACTAGTCAAAATCTATGACCTCACAAAGAGAGGTGGCCCAGGAATTATAAGTGCACACTTCTCTTACAAAGGACTCCAGTTCATTTTCTCACATCCACATGATAGGGATCATAGCTACTTTTAACTTCAGCACTGAGGCTCTGAAAACTTCTCCTGGTCTCTTAGGATAGGAACCCACACTCATAGTACAACACACACACACACACTCACACACACACACTCACACACACACACACACACACACACACACACACAAAGACACACACACATGCATAAAATATTTTAAATGAAAATTTATAATTCTAAGAGCAAGCTTACTACTCTTGTTCAAAAAGGTTAGCATGGCATCAAGCTTCTTCTTAAATATCTGTGTTTGTTTTCATTAACAAAAGCTACCACCCTCAGCTTCTAAGCAGAAAAGCTTCTCTTCACATAAATGATGAGAATGTAGAAGCTGTGGACCACCTAAGATGGTGATAAAAAGAGACAGACACACACACTTGGAACCCATAAAAACACTAAGCTGGAAACCATACTATACATACAAAATGAGCTGGAGCAGACTCATATAGGCCCTATGCATGCTGTGAGTTGCTGTGAGTTCATATGAACTTTGATCTTGTTGATTTTGAGGGCTTTATTTTCTTGGTGTCCCCTATACCTTTAGGCTAGGCTATTACACTCTTTCTGCTTCATCTTCCCTGGAGTTCCCTGAGCCCTGAGGGAAGGAGTGTGATGGAGGCTTCCCATTTAGGTCTGAATGTTCCAAGGTTCTCTCTGATTATATTTTATTGTTATCCCTTTGAAGCCTGTTCTTTTATGATGAGAGACAGAAAGAGAGTGAGTATGAATGGGAGAGGAGGTATGGAGGAACTGGGTGGAGTAGAGAGAGAGAAAACCATAATCAGGATGTATTATCTGAGTAAAGAATATATTTTCAATAAAAGAGACAGAGGAGACTATCAGAAACATCTGTATTATGCTTAGTACTTGCAGATTAAGGATGTGACCATATTTAAATTTCAATATCAGGTGTCCTGAGATGTACAGGGCTTCTTGTCAGTGGCATACTTATTGGCTTGTGCTTTTTCCTTAGTTGGACATCGTCTGTTTAACTAAAGATTTTCATGTATTTATTGTGACTGTAAACTATTAGCCTGTTTTAATTCAACCTATCATAAAAGAGACAGATGACTGCTCATACGTAACAGGGCATTCATGCTATTCTCTTTCTAGGGCACAAGGACTATAGTAGAGTAGGGGTGGTAAGAATCTAAAAATTAGAAGATAAGAAAGGATGTGGGATGCTAAATTCTGGGCATGGCACAGTCATTATTATTGTTATGAACACACAGTAGCTGTGGTTGCCTGTAGTAGGTTTCTATACGACTGGACCTGAAAAAAAAAATCAGTGTTGGATAGGGGAGGACGTCATAGGGATCTTTACCTCCCTGGCAAATGATTAGCTACTGATGGATGTGGAAGATGAGGAGTCATTATCTTTAGATATTTATCCACTGTTGAGCCTGCCACACTCCACTGGATTGTTGCATACACAAAGTCACAAGTTAGAGAACCACGTTAAACTTAATGGGTCACAAATCTAAAACAAAAGACTTGAACATGAGAAAGAACTCTATAGGGAAGAAGAGGCAGAAAAGAGTAAGAGAAGATAACTCAGACAGTGTGAGTATGAAAGGGGAATAAACAGCTTATCTACAGACATATGAAACTGTCAAAGGAAAATTAATTATCAATTTCTAAAATACTTTTCAAGACAAAAAACTACGAGCAATTGAAGAAAAATTAGAAGTTGCAAGAGCTGTCACTACTTTCAAATATTATAAAAATAATTAAAAAACATGAATCCATATCTTGTATTTTGAAATATTATGCTTGAAATATAAGGATTTTAAAAATAGAAAAAGTTTAAAATTTTATTATAAAAATGTGATAAAAGTCTTTCCAGTAGAAAGCAATGTGTAGAAAGGGAGAACTCCCTGGTATAAAGTTCCTGAACAAAGTGAGAGAAGGGATTCAAGCCATAGTTGCAAGTTTTCCTATCCCACAGATGTAAGGCTATTTCACCAACCCTGGGAGGAAAGGTTATAAGGATGATTGATGACAGTGATATGCTTGGAGGTGGAAAGCATGGAAGCCATTATAGTCTCTATTAAGTAGGACTAAAGGTGTCTGCTGAGTGTAATGGGGAACGGCCAAGACAGGATGCTGAAAGAATGTATAGTAATGTTTAAAGATAGCAATTGTGTGGGCTGACAGAGGAAAATGATTATGAGAAACAAGAAAGCTAATTGTCCTCTGAGAGTTTTATAAGGTATTGAGAACCATTACACAGCCATAGTAATTAAGACAGTTTGAAAGCTGTGGAATAATAGACAAGTAAAGCAGAAGCCCAAATAAGAATGGAAAAGTGGTTAAGCATGTTAGTAGAATCAGTCATTTTGTGCTCAGCTATTTAAATGTACTAAGATGTTTGTAGACAGAAGCTGACCTTCAAGGCTTTACTGAAGTTCTGACTGAAACAGTCTGTGGGGCTGAACAATCTTAGCAATTTTGAGTTGTTGTGGTTGCTTCTGAAAGTTGGTTTTTTTTATTACATATTCTAATGTGCTCTTTAATTCATAACCATCCAGTGAAAGCTTCCAGAATGCTGAAATTATAAACACAATCTATTAGAACTGGATTATACATTACTTTTTACCATATAATGGCAATTCATTCTACAAAGTGACTGTGCCAACTTTTCATTTATTTCAAGTATGTGATAATATGATACCTTTTTATCTACAATTTCTCTTCGTAATCTCAGTTTTGATATACTTCTCTGTTTTTGTAGTCTAACTTTCAATTCTCTAATCACTTGTGAAGTTAGCACAGTTTTAAATACTGACTGCTTACCTTTTGTCTTTTGCACAGTACCATTTTGAGTCTTGTATATATTAGACTGCTTACAGTTTTTGTACTGCAATGTCATAGGTATTCTCTTATTTTTGTTTTCTAATTTTTTCATATAGGCTAAGAAGATTTGTTCTTTTTTCTTTAATTTTCCTTTTGATTCACTTAATGTAGCATTTTGGGAACAATTTAATTTTAAAGTAGATATATTAATAAACCTTATTAATTTATACTTTTATGAGATATATAAAACTTTATAAAAGTAAATTATACTAATGTAGGTATCAAAGATAATACAAAATGATAGAGAAATTATCATATCTTGTCAAGTGAACAGTGATTTCCACAAAAATTAATATCAAAAGCATGAGCAATTAATTAGAAATGTTAAAATTTAAAATTACTATTAACAAATTTGGGAAAGAATGTGAAATAGCAGTCATTTTCATAAGATTTAGGAACACACTTGTCATCCTCATTGAAAAACTATTTATACTATCTAGTAACTATATTAACTTCTTAAAAATCTACTTATTGATTTACTAATTCTTTCCTTAGTTATTCATTTAAGAGAACTCAAAAACATTTGTCTATCTAAACAATTCCAATAGTGTTCATGAAGCTTCTGTTTTAAGGCAATATGTTGTATCTGTAAAACAACATTAGCAAGTTTTCTAAAAATACATTGTAGGAATAAACACCCAAACAAATGAATATATTGTATACATTTCAATTATTTTTAATCAAGCCATGGAGTGAAAAAGGAATCCAGAGTAACTTAGATCACAAAACAATTGCTAAGCACACTTTAAAATATTAGATGTGAAAGAACATGGTTAATATTTTGTTAAAAACAAAAAATGTCTGTTATTTGTCATGACAATTGCCAGAGTACATACCATTGTCTATGAATATTTAAGGGCTGTTTTTCTCTATGAGTTGATCTAGAACTACCATTGTCTAAATTATCAATCTCTTACATCCTGCTTCCATAGGTTGTATGACAGTTAAACTAAGAGCAAGTCATTTTGTTCCTAAAGTAGGGAAGACACTCTGTTAAAATAACCTTTACACTTATTAAAGATTTTCCTTAAAATTTAAATATATGGTGTATCTGGAATTAATTCAATTCCAATTCTGAGGCAATGGATAATTGTCAAAATGCAATTTATCAGAAATATAACTGTTAACCCTTTAGATATTATCACTATTTTATGAATAGTATCTGAGTGTGTGTGGCGAGGGTCAAGTCTATTTTTATTTGGGCCCCAAACAGGTTTACTACATCCAAAATCAGCAGGATGTAATTTTATGAGAGCGACTTTCCATCTCCAGAATGTGGGGTGAGTGATTTTCCCCCTTTGGTCATTTGATGGGCTATACATACTTGTTGTTATTTAGGGGGAGAGATCACAAGTTGTTAAGTGGTCTTGTAAAATAGGTTTTGGAGGTTAGATGCAGAGATTTCTCTCTTTTTCTTTTCTGTATCCTTCTTTCTCTCCTATGTAGGAGTGAAAAGATGAGAAAAAATGGGATATAGACATAATGTAGGATGTTAATAAAAAAGGGACAGATTATTGAATATACTCATATCTTTGTATATCGATACAAAATTAAGCTTAACTATTTTAAAGATATTTGCACTTATGCAATTCCTAAAAATGTAATGGGAACTGCCTTTTGTTAGTAACTGTCATAAATTGTTTAGGAAAATTAAGAAATGCAAATAAATAGTCATTCAAGCATGTAATTTTGATAGGTATTTTATAAGTTAATCAGAAATCAAGAAAACAGCAACATTTGCTTATCCAAATATAAGGAGAGAGATAGGTGGTCTTCAAATTTCTCAATAGGTCTATAGGATATGGCATTCAAAGATGTTTTCTTAACTTAAGATTTCTTTGATATCGAGACACGTCAGATCCAGACAGCACCCCCTATTCTACTCCAAGTAGATGATGAGCATCGAAGAATCTCCAATTGAAGATGGTTGAATTAGTGGCAAGCTTCTCACTTGGCAAAAAAAAAAAAAAATCCCTTGCTTCAACTGTAGACAGACTGCTGTCCAAACAGGACAAAACTTGGAAGAGGTAAGTCGACAGCCTAGCCAAGAAAGGCTAGGCAAGTCCTTCATATTCCTGCTTTACAATCAATGTCTGTCAGAGAAACAAGATTAAATGGCTGAAGACTGATGCTGTAATGTATGGAGAGAAATTGGGAACTGTCCAGGCAGCCATTGGTATATCATTTCTTAGTTTTGGAAGCTGCTGGCCCTGCACTTTCTATATAATCAGATATATTTATCCCCTTCAGGTCTCTGAGTTGGTTGAAGAATAGATAGCTAGAGTCTCATAGTTAACTTTGTGTTGTTTAGGAATTAAGAGGGTGTTCTGGACCTAAGAAGATGTTTTTAATTGTGATGCAAGTTAGGATGGAAGCTGAGTTGGTTATGGAACTTTAACTCATGGAGATGGTTGGATAGTGGAATGTTAAAGTCAGTTGCCAAATACCTAAGACTAGACATTGGGAATGTATGCTAAGCCCTATAACCCTCATAATTGTGGCCGAATTATTTCTTTTGTTTTGTATTGTAATTATTGCTATATGAGAAAGAGCCATTTGTTGGACTTAAGGAGGGGCTCTTGGCAGAAAAAGATATACTTTAAACAAATAATATATTAATTATGTAGTTCAAGTTATAAAATATGTAATAATTTGTAAATAAAGTAGTAAATATTTTTACTAGTCTTTGTCATAAAGACTCATGTACTGGCTTTAGCTCCACTCTAGTCAAAGATGTTGTTCATGTATTCAGTGTTTTTGCTCATGCTACATTTGACCTCTCAAAATTAGTCATTATTGCCGGGTGTGGTGGCGCACGCCTTTAATCCCAGCACTAGGGAGGCAGAGGCAAGCAGATCTCCGTGAGTTCGAGGCCAGTCTGGTCTACAAAGCGAGTCCAGGACAGCCAGGGCTACACAGAGAAACCCTGTCTCAAAAACCAAAAAAAAAAAAATTAGTCATTATTAAAACTAATCACTGTACAGTTCTTTTTATGACCATTTTTGGACAATTAATATTCACTGTTGCACTGAAGTTGAAAGTGTCTGCTTCTTATTTTGGGACATGCTAAAGACTTGCACTTTCTATGTAAATTTTTCCTGGTCTATTATAGATAAAGAATCAGTCAGTGTCTTTTGCCTTACAGAAGCTTTTCATTTTCATGAGGTCCCCTTTATTGATTGTTGGTCTTAGATCCTGAGCTGTTGGTGTTCTGTTCAGGAAGTTGTCACCTGTGCTGATGAGTTCGAGGGTTTTCCCCAATATCTCTTCTAATAGATTTTGTGTGTCAGGCCTTATGTTAAGGTCTTTGATCCACTTGGACTTAAGTTTTGTGCAAGGTGATAAGTATGGGTCTAATTTCATTCTTTTATAGGTCGACATCCAGTTAGACCAGCACCATTTGGTGAAGATGCTGTTCTTGTTCCATTTGTACAGTTTTGGCATCTTTGTCAAAACTTAAATGGCCATAGGTGTGTGGGTTCATTTCTGGGTCTTCAGTTCGATTCCATTGATAAACTGGTCTGTTTCTATAGCAGTACCATGCTATTTTTATTACTATTGCTCTGTAGTACAGTTTGAAATCTGGAATGGCAATGCCTCAGTTTTTTTTTTTTTAATCGTACAGGATTGATTTAGCCATATAGTACAGCATAACTGTGCTACAGCCAATGCACCAAAGGGAAGAGGAACATAGACTTTTTCTTCCTGTCCATGAGACAGTTTGCCCTAGTGGTGCTACCTTGTAGGCTCCCAGTGTATGAGGAGGCTCTTGGCCCTCATATGACTGCTGAACTGGGGCAGGGGACTGATATGTAGGGACACTCCATTCCGGAGGAGTGGATTGGAAGGGAGAGGGGATAGAGGATGGGAGGGCGGGAGCAGGAGGGGTGGAAAGAGGGTACTATGATGGAGATGTAACCTGAAGTAATAAATAAACATAAAAAAGAATCAGTGAGAATTTAAATTCATGTTTCAAAAAAGCTGAAAGGCGGATACACTTGCGTTTTATGTAAAGATTCTTACTTTAGCTTTTCTGTTAATCAGCAGTTTTCTGTACAGGAACTAAACTGGACACTGGACATATGCTTTTAAGAAGGAATGTTATATAATTAATTATTTTTATTTAGGTTTCCTTTGGCTGTTTTCATGCTCTATTTCAGATACAGCCTGAGCAGTGAATATACCCCCTCCCCCAGGAGCAACTGAATTATGTCTGTGCTATCCCAGTGACACTTGAGTGGATCATCTATTGACATAGTTAGTAACTTGCACTGACTTTCAGAAGCATACCCAAGAACTGAATTAAAGTAAATGGCTCATAACACTATCTATTTCATGACAGCAGGATGGAAGAATAACATTCATTGAGGTATAAACTCCTGATGCTGTTATTAAAAGTCTCTGTGTATTCACCTCATTCAACTCTAGTAAGAAAGTTCTGTTTTATGGTTACCCTGTATGTAAAGGGAAAAGGTGGGAAATATTAAGTAAATATGACTGAGTTTCGTAACATTTGGAAGAAACTGAATTGGTTCATTATCTCTCCTATTATGCAGTGACTTCATTTAGATGTCTTTTTTATATGTATTGATTTTAGGAAGCCTCTACAGTAGTCAGTTCCATATGATATTTCACATGATCTTTAGTGCTAGTTGTCCCTCCCCATTTTCCTTCCTTTACCCTTCTATTCCATCATCCTCACATCTTCCTCTTTGTATTCTAATTTGCTGCTTATCTCTCATAACACTATATTGTTTTTTTCCTTCCTTGGGAGATTATTTTCTTCACCCAGGTCTCTTAATTGGTATCTAACTTCTGTGCTTATTTGGATTGTAGCACATACACTGAAATTTTAAAAGCTAACATCTACATGTAAGAGAACACATACAATATTTTTACTAACTGCATCCTTTTACCTGTAAATACTGTAATTTCATTTTATCTATTATATAATAGTTTATTGTATTTGTACCATATTTTTATATTCTGTTAATGAACATCTAGGTTATTTTCAATTTCTGATTATTGTTAATAGAGCAACAGAATCTAGATATTTTTTAAAAACAAGAGACAAGAAAACAGTAAAGAAAATAATTGGTAAGAAGGAAGAAAATAATAAAGAGGGGTCAAGGACAACGAGATTTGTACATATAATGAACATGAATTAAATTCACATAAGAAGAAATTGTGATGAAATTTATTTTATATAATATATGCATTTTAATCAAATATAAATTGACTATAAATATACACCTTTATACAGACAAGTAGTATCATATTTCATGCTGAAAAATGGAATGGCAGCTGAGATCTGCTGACACATACCAAGGCACATGCTGCTATCTTTAAAGTATGAGTTTGAGTCTAAGATCAACATAGTACAATGAAAACACTGATTCTCCCAGTTTCCCACTGACCTCCACACATATATACATGCACACAAAATAATGAATACAAATATTAAAATATTTAATATTCAATAAATTTTCAAGTAGTAATTGTAGATATTGAATATTAATTTCACCTTCCTAGTACTTTTTAAGAATGAGGTTTAACAGGCAGCTTTGGTCATTAAGAGTTTATTTTTAGGGTAGTAATCCTCTATTATATGGCTAAAATCCAGCTATAAGTGAACACATGCCATATGCATCTTTCTGGGTACGGGGTAGCTCACTCAAGATGACTCTAAGATTTGATCTCACACTTGTCAGAATGGCTAAGATCAAAAGCTCAAATGACAACACATGCTGGCAAGGGTGTGGAGAAAGGGGAACCCTCCTCCATTGCTGGTGGGAGTGCAGGCTTGCACAACCACTATGGAGGTCAGTATGGTGATATCTTAGAAAATTTGGAATAGCTCTGCCTCAGGACCCAGCCATACCACTTCTGGGTATACATCCAAATGACTCCTCACCAAATCACAAGGAAGTTGCCTCATCTATATTCATAGCAGCCTTATTTGTAATAGCTAGAAACTGGAAACAACCCAGATGTCCCTCAACTAAAGAATGGATTAAAAAAACTATAGTACATCTACACAATGGAATACTACTCAGCTATCAGAAATAATGAAATCATGCAATTTGCAGCCAAATGAATGGAACCAGAAAAGCTCATGCTGAGTGAGCTAACCTAGACTCAGAAGGATGCACATGGCATCTATTCACTTATAATCGGATTTTAGCTATATAGTACAGGATATCTGTACTACAACCAATGTACCAAAGGGAACATAGACATAGACTTTTTGTTTGTTTGTTTGTTTGTTTTCTCTCCCTGTCATTGAGACATTTTTCCCTGGTGGTACTGTCTTGTAGGCCTCCAGTGTGTGAGGAGGCTCTTGGCCCTCATATGACTGCTGAGCTGGGGTGGGGGAATGTTATGTAGGGACACTCCACTCCAGAGGAGTGGGATAGAAGTGTTAGGGGGTAGAGGGTTGGGAGGACAGGACTGGGAAGGGTGGAAAGATGACACTATGATGGAAATGTAACCTGAAGCAATAAATAAATAAAATTAAAATAAATAAAGTTGGGAATCAATCTACATCAAAATCCAGTTATACTACTCTTGGGCTATAGAATTATTAGTAATATTTAATATTGATTCATATGATTATTAATACATATGTAAATGGAATTAATTATTCTATTAACATTAACTAATGCTGGTTATTAATACAGTAACAGTTATTCTTTAACCTGTTGTTATATAAATAAAAGACACAGAAACCTGTTAAAAAATTTCAGTGATCCTGGAAAAACCTTCTAAATATACATATCTGATAAACATGGTATAAAAAACATACTTAATTCTCAGGACTCCAACATGGGTAGATAATGGCCTTTTAAAACATTTCCTCTTAGGAAACTGCTTTAATATATTGGAACAGTGAACGATTAGTCCTCAGCAGTCTCAGGAATTTGAATGTTGGTCTCCAGTTGTTGATGACTTTGTAGTCAATGGAGGTATTAACCTAGTTGGAAGAACTGTGTCATTGGAGTTGAGCTTTTATGTTTTAAATGCTATTCATCATTTTCAGCTTGTTTTGTGATTGACAAAGCATTACTATTTTTTGGGGGGGAAACAGCTTGAGTTCACTGTCTGAGGAGACCATTCATTCCCCATTAGCAATGTTTGAATCATGGCATCAACAGTAATGGAAAATTGGAACCCTCACACCAGGACCCTTTTTATTTAGTCCTTATGTTTTGTTTGTAAGCCCTACATAAGAAATTAGTTGGTCAATATACTTTAAAGTTCATTGACAGAAAACAATTGGTACTATACTTCCTAATTTTTTCCATGAGTTTGCATTATTTAATTTTCAGACAGAAACTACTTACAGACTATTTTCTGACAAGGTCTAGGAAAATATGTTATTCCTTTATTATTTAAGATGACATGTCAAGCTACATTAAGAATCAAATTAGCAATGAACATTCAATTGAGCAAAAATATGGATGAAAGTACAGAAAATAAAAATTTTCTTGTATTCTCTTACTAAATATGATGAAGTCCTATTTATTTTATTACTATGGTTTCAAAACACATATACAAGGTCTATCCCTGGAAACAAAACTGGATTCTTATTTAGCCTTTTGCAAAATGGGTCTTTGATCATGAAGTGAATGAAGCATGTTAAAGCCCTTTAAGAGTCATGTTGTAAGACACAGGCACTGGAATTATGTATTCAATTATACTGGCTATTTTACTGAATAGAGAAGGGAAAATAGGAGTTCTTGTATAGACCTATATAATTTTCATCAGATTGATACAAAGAATTAAAATCTTAATGAGATTTTTTTTAATCAAATGATGAACAAGAAAAACAATATCCCTAAAGCACAGTAACTCTGAAAGTAGAGTCAGAAAGACAGCTTCAAGGGGAGAAAGCAATTGATGCTGTAATGTATGGAGAGAAAATGGGAACTGTCCAGGCAGCCACTGGTATGTCATTTCTTAGTTTTGGAAGCTAAAGGCCCTGCATTTTCTATGTAATCAGATATCTTTATCCCTCTCAGGTCTCTGAGGTGGTTGAAGAATAGATAGCTAGAGTCTAATAGTTAAATTTTGAGTTGTTTAGGAATCAAGAGGGTGTTCTGGATCTAAGAAGATGTTTTTTTAAAATTGTGAGGCAAGTTAGTATGAAAGCTGAGTTAGATATAGAACTTAAAACTCATGGAGATGGTTAGATAGTAAATGTTAAAGTCAGGTACCAAATACATATGGACTGGACATTGGGAATATATGCTAAGCCATATAACTTTCATAATTGTGGCCTATTTATTTCTGTTGTTTTGTATTGTATTTATTGTTATAAGAGAAAGAACTATTTGTTGGACTGAAAGAGGGAGCTGTTGCAGGGGAAAAGATATACCTTAAACTTAAAACAAAAGTGGGGAAGAGAAAGGGGGATTGAGGGGAAAGAGCGTGCAAGGGTGGGACTGGAGTGAGGAGTAGGGAGGGGATTGTTATTGAGATGTAACTTAAAGAAATAAAAAATAAATTATAAAAAAGATAGTTTACTGAGGACCATTTAAGATCACTAATAAATCCATCTTTCCCTAAAAAAAAGAATAAGAAAATCGGCACTATAGGGCCTCACTGGGCATAGAAACCACATGGAAGGATACGCTTCATGACCAGCAGTAAGAGGACCACACAGAACAAACTCAATGGTGGTTTTTGAAGTTCTTTGACTCATAAGGCTATGCTAAGGACTTGTTTTTTATTTCTTAATTTTTATTGTCATTTACATATGTGTGTGTGTATACATATATATATATATATATAATTGTTTCCAGTTTTTCCTTTTATTGGGTTTCTGTGTGTATGAATGTGTTTCCAGTTTTTTTCT
>CAJQZJ010000143.1:643367-660476 GCA_907164525.1 Lophiomys imhausi | reverse complement strand
GAAAGAAAGAAAGAAAGAAAGAAAGAAAGAAAGAAAGAAAGAAAGAAAGAAAGAAAGATGGCCCAGCAAGTGAAGACACTTGCAATCAAGCCTGAGAACCTGAACCTCTGCCTCTCACTCTCTACATGATAAAAGTAGAGAACACTTCCTTTATGTATGTTGTTCCCTAGGTATACAACAAAATAATGAACAAATGTGATTTAAAATAAAATGGCCACCACTTAAACTATCATATATGATATACAAGAATACATATGTATAAATAATCATGTGTTTGATTGATATATATTTGAACAATATAATTTGTTTGAAAGCATTATAAAGTATGTTTAGCTGCCTGAAAAATAGCCCTCATTAAAAACAAATAGAAGCAGAAAAATTAACTTGTCTGACGTGATAGGTAAAAGATTTTTCATTTGTCATCAGTTTTTTAAAATAAATTTGGGGTTTGGTTGTTTTACTTGTATAGTTTTAAATTAGATAATTTCTAGAACTTTATTTTCTTATGATATGTTTTAAAACAATAAATATTAAAAAATGTTAATGGGAAAACTTGGAGTTTATTTTTCTCTTTTGTGCATTGGGAAGGAGAAACGGCCTCCAGAACAATTTTAAACACAGTATAAAAATCTTTGTTCCTTGTGATCATCTGGTATTATTGACGTACAGATACTAAAACACATGCTTGTGGAGCCAGGGAGGTGGGAGAAGCTGACCCAGAGCAAGAGTGGGGTGCAGACTCCAAAACCCAGAAATCTCATCTTGAGATTGCCAGAAGGATCACTCTCTCTACCCCTGGGCCTGTGTGTCCCAGGGCACATAGCTTTGTACTCCCACTTTTGTCCCTTGGAGTAGGCTAAGTAGCCCTGTCACCAGGTTAATATCCTCTCCGGTTATAAGTTCATGTCTTCAGCAGCTGGAATTCCTTATGCAAAGGAGCCATTTCTAGCTCCCTGACCCTGGCCAATGATTACACTTACCTACCCCAAAGGTTTAATTAGCTTTTGCTCTTCCCATTAAATGAACTATCTCTCTGAAGCTGTCTCCTGAGAATCTGTTCTTGTCTTGCTGTCAGACACCTGAGGTCTCCAGCTCCCACCATCCCTGCCTCCGTTGCTTCCCTTCTCAGGATCTGCGAGTCCCTATTGTGGCTGCAACAAGTGGGTCTACAGCTTCTGACCAGCAACTGAAAATTCAGTGGTCTCAATAACCTTTGCCATCAACAACTCCCCTACCAAGACCTACTACAGTTCTATAGAAAGTATTATGACTTTTAGTATCTTAAAATTAATAAAAAACCAAAAACAAAAAAAACAAAATCAAATACAAAAAAAAATGAAAAGAAGAAGAAAAATAGCAAGAATATGTTTACCAAGTTACAAGGGTCTGAGTGTGTGAGAATTGACTATTACGGACATCAACTACTGTAGGATGTATGGATTCAGTTTGACATCTGATTCTCTCCTGGCACTCTACATTTGCACTTATCATAGAGTATACTGCAAAACAAGACAAAAGATAAAAACAAACAACAACAAAAACCAAAACAGCATTTGGAGACAAGTCAGAAAGAGGAGCTAGCATCAGAGACAAGTTTAAACAGAAACTGTAAACCAATTACTTCTAAGTGCATTCCATCAATTGACCTGGATTAGCTCTAAAAGGATTTCTCTTCTGAGTTCTTGTTGGCTTTGACTGCAGTTCTAATTTAAAACTCAGATAAATAAACATTTTTATGCATTTAAACATATAGCTCTTTATCTCAAACCATATGAAAAGTATATATGTAGAAAAGAGTTAAAATAGAGAAAAAAGAAATAAAGATCAAATAAGTACAATTCGGATTCATTAAATACACTAAATATATAAACTTAATTTATTAAATAGGAATTGAAAAGGTTACTAAAGGACAATAAATGAATAAAAATTACAAATAGATTACTGAATATAGTCATTTCAGCTTAAATTCGATGGAAATATTTGTTATACCGCTAAAACATAAACAAATGTTTATACAAACATAAACAACCATAAGTGACAGATGATAAATTTTGAGTCTATTAGATTTTTGTCACTGTAGAACATTTTGAGAAAGTACATGCTATGTTTATGATACTCACATAGTGTAGTCGGTAGGTCTATTATGAGCCATTTCTATGAGTTAATGTTAAAAACTTGGATCAAGTAAAACATTAAGAACAACATCTAATCTTCAAGGAATACATTTTATTATATGTGTTTTGCCTAACAATGTGTTTTCTAACCATGTGAAAATAATGCATGAGCCATAATTTTACAGAAATTTAGAAAAAATATTAGCAAAGGAATTTTTATTGACCATTATTTATTTGTAATTGGATATTCACTTACATCAGATACAAAGTGAAGTTATTTTTGAACAGCATATCAAATTATAACTCGTATATTTCCTATGGCAATCTTAATCGCTAATAAGGAAGTATAGAAAAAGAAAAAAATACATCCAATTAAGCCATTTATTAAAAATACAGATAGTTAGTGATAGAATATATTGGTCAACATAAATTTTCTCTGATTGTGACAGTTAAAGATTTACTACTTGATACTCCTTTTGTTATTATTCTATCAAAATGTCCTTGACTGAAATGAATCCACAAGAAAATGTGAAATAAATACAGTGAATGTAGTCTATGAAGTACCTTAAGGTGTTTTGATTATATATATAATAAAAATAAAAATATATAGATATTATGTTATATAACATGCATATTATATATATGCATACATATATATGGGATTTATTAACATGACTTATAGTCTGTGATTCCACTAGTTCAAAAATGACTATCTGCCAACAGAAATCCCATGAACACAGAAATTGTTCAGTCCATGAGGTTGGATGTGTGGCCAGAATTCCAAAGAAATAGACTCTAATGCCACTGAAGTAATGGACTTGCCAGCTAGAGTGTGGACACGCAGGCAAGGAGAAAAAATGCTTCCTTCTTCCATAGCCTCTATATAGTGCCACCAGAAGGTATGGCCCAGATTAAAATGATATAGTCCAAATCAAACAATTCAGACTGATGGTTATTCTTTCCACTTCAAATGATTTAATTAAGAAAAATCTCTCACAGGTGTGTCCAGCCACTTGGGTTTTAGTTAATTTCAGATGGAGTCATGTACACAAGAATAGAAATCACAACCTTATTTCAGGTCTGAGATATGTCTTACTTTTCTTAATTAGGAAATGAATGGTTCCAAACAAATCAGAAATGCATATTTCTGTATAGATATGTGCTTACAAAATGAAATTCAGAATTAAATGTGAGCATATTTATGTTTAACTAAAGGCAATATATCAGAGGTTTTAAGAAATAAGTGAATTAGAAGCTAGGCTTAAAATAATGAAGGTTCTTATGAGCAAATAAATCACTAGCATGACCAGTAAAAAATGTCTTGCATGTTGAATAATGCAAAGTCAAATGATTAAATAAATATTCTAGGATGCTTTAGGACAAAATTTGTAACTAGCCATCACACCCACCTCTATATTTCCTTTTTTTTTTCTGTGACCTATCTTTTTTATGTGGTTAGAAAACTTCACTATCACTATTTCCATTTATCATTAATTATTATTTACATATATCCCCTTAAATAAATTTAGTGTTGCTTGAATGTACATGTCCTCATCACTGACCACTTAAAATAACCAAAAATGGAGCTCATCCTTAGGAAAGTCTGATCCTTCATCTCTTAATGGTCACTAATAGGCCCTTACTATATTTTTCTCACCACACTAGCATGTCAACTCATATTTTAATTGTTCAGGTTTGTTTATGCTATCATATTGTTGAGATTTTATGTGTGTAACTTCTTTGTCCTATATAGAAGAAAATACCTCAGTAGGATTCCTGATCCTTTATCTCTTTGAGTCATTATACTCTTCCCTGTGATACTTTCTGATCCTTTGTTATAGGACTTGAGTTATTGATGTGTCAAAAAGAGTTAGGCACCCAAAAGCAAGTTGTTTGCTATATTTTTACAAGCTTGTGGTTTTCTCTGATGGCCTCTATCTCCTTCAGAAATGAGTTTCTTAATGAGGAAAGAATGCTACATTATCTCTGGTCATGGATGTTTTAATGAGAATATCCCTCATTTGCTAATATATTTTAATGGTTTGTCACAATAGTGGGATTGTTTAAGAAGAATTAGGATGTGATATTGGAAGAGGAAGTGTGTCAGTGTGGTTGGATTTTGAGATTTCAAAAGTCTACACTAGACTCTCTAAGTTCCCTCCCGCATACATCCCCACCCATCCACAGGCTATACCTGCCTCAAGACCATGTAGGCCGTGGCATCCCTCCTCAACTCTCCCCACTTCCTTGGGCAGACATCCACTGCCTAATCACAGGCCACATCTGCCAGAAGACTAGGTAGGCCTGTTATCCATGGACCGACCAACCTTTCTCTCTTCTCCATCAGGCAAACATGTCCTGCCCAATATAGACCATGCCTGCCAGCATACCAGGTAGGCCACCTGCCCACAGGCTTCCTGCACACACTGGATTCGCTCAAGCAAATACCTCCTGACCACACAGTTGCCATGCCTACAAGAAGACCAGGTAGGCCACCCACCCTTTCCTTATTTCTCCTCCCCAGCAACTTGTCACCATATCCCAGTTTCCAATATAAGCAGAGACACCCCGCTGAACCTGACACCAAGCAGGACACAAGGAATCCAGTCCCAAACTTGGGAGGAGAAACTCTGCTCAAAAAAGAATCCACTCTGGCTTCAATGATAGCTAGCTCCATGAGTGGAAAATATCTGCTTTACATCAGGCCACACAAGCCAGAAGACCAGAGAAGAAATGGAAAACAAGAAACAAAATAAAAGCCAAAGAAGAAAAATCCAAAAATTGACAGCTACACCTACAATTACCACAAACCCAGACACCTAGATGCCAAGGTAAGAACACAACAACAGCTGCAGCAACATGTCACTATCAGAGACCAGCTGTCCTACTACATCAAACCCTGGGCAGTCTAACATAACTTAAACCCAAGATAAATCCTTAGAACCAACTTTATGAAGATAACAGAGGTCCTTAAGGAAGAAGTGAATCAATCCATTAAGGAGTTCAGGAGATAAACACAAATTGGAGTAAATACATTGAAGAAAGCCAAGAAAAAACAAACAACAGTTGAAAGAAATGAATAAAATTGTTCAAGACCTAAAAACACAAACGCAATTCTGGAAACAGAAAATCTAGGTAAGCAAACATAAACTATAGATGCAAGTATCTTCTACAGAATACAAGAGAATGAAGAGAGAATTTCAGGCATTGAATATACAATAGAAGAAATAGATATACTTGTCAAAAAATGTTAAATTTAAAATATTCCTGACAGAATACATCCAGGTATTTGGAACACCATAAAAACATGAAACCAAAGAATAATAGAAATAAAAGAAAGATAAGAATCCCAGCTCAAAGGCCCAAAAAATATTTTCAACAAAATCACAGGAGAAAGTTTTCTTAATCTAAAGAAGGAGATGCTTATACACAACACCAAATAGATTGGACCACAAAAGGACATACACTAGCCACATAGTAATCAAAACACTAAAGGTATTTGTTTGAGTGAACCCAGTGTGTGCAGGAGGTCTGTGGGCAGGTGGCCTACCTGTTATGCTGGCAGGCATGGCCTATATTGGGCAGGAGGTGTTTGCCTGATGAAGCAGAGAGACTAAAACAGACCAAAAAAAATATTAAAACCAGCAAGGGAAAACAGCCAAGTAACATATAAAGTAGGTTATTCTACTTTAGCAGCAGACCTACTAGAATTGCACAGATTTCTCAATGTAGACACTAAAAGCCAGAACAATCTGTTCACATGTACTGCTGACTCTAAAAGACATCAGTGTCAGCCCTGACTACTATACCAAGCAAAACTTTCAATTACCATAGATGAAGAAAGAAAGACATTCCATGATAAAGTTAAATTTAAACAATACCTATCTACAAATCCAGTCCTACATAAAACACTAGAAAGAAAACCCCAACCTAAGGAGGTTGACTCTACTCATGAGAACATAGGAAATAAATAATATCATGCCAGCAAAATCAAAAGAAGGGAAACACACACATACACACATCAATGCCAACAACAACAAAAACAATAAAATAACAGGAATTAATAATTGGTCATTGACATCTCTCAATAAAATGGACTCAATTCCACAATGTAAATACACAGACTTACAAAATGCATGTGAAAATAGGATATATCATCTTTCTGCTACATACAAGAAACACTCCTGAACATCAAAGATAGACATTACCTCTGAGTAAAGGGTTGATAAAAAGGTTTTCCAAGCAAAGGAACCTAAGAAGCAAGCTGGTGAAGCTATTTTACTATTCAAGAAAATAAACTTCATACCAAAATTAATTGAAGGAGACAGGAAAAAAAGTTCATATTCATCAATGGAAAACTCCATAAGATGATTTGTCAATTCTTCAATATTTTGGGTGCCCACAAATGCAGGGGCACCCACATTTGTGAAAGAAACATTACTAAAGCTTAAACCAAACATTGATCATCACACATGGATAGTGGGAAAGGTCAATAATTTTCCTCTCACCATGGACAGACAAATATTAAACAGAGTAACACTGTAACTAACAGATATTATACATCAAATGGATCTAACATATGTCTAAAGAACATTTCACCCAACCCAAAAAAATAAGCCTTCTCAGCTCTTCATGGAACTTTCTCAAAATTGATTACATACTCTGCCATAAAGTAAATCTCAACAGATACAAGACAATTGAAATAACCTTCTGTAACCTATAAGACCACAAGGAATTCAGACTGGATTTCAACAATAATAGAAACATTAACAAAAACAACAACAAAAAGCTACAAACTCATGGAAACCGAATAAATCTCTACTGAATGAGTGAAATTTAAAATTTCCTAGAATTCAAAAAAGTGATTGTATAATATACTGAAGTTTATGGGGCACAATAAAAGCACTGCTAAGAGGAATCTTCATAGCACTAAGAGCCTCCACAAAAATATTGGAGATATTTTATACTGGAAAGTTCACAACACACCTGAATATATTCTCCAAAAACTGGACATCAAAAAACCAAATTATCCAATTAAAAATTGAATATAGACCTAAACAGAGGAATCTCAATAAAAGATTTTCAAATGACTGAGAAATCCTTAAAGAAATGTTCAACAACCTCAGGTATCATAAAACTGCAAATCAAAATGTCTTTGAGATTCCACATCACATTATGATGGCTAAGTTCAATAACACAAGTGACGCCTCATGCTGGTGATGTGGTGCAAGGGGAACATGCGTCCATTTCTTGCCACTTTTATTATACTTTTGGTATTTTTGTTTGCTCACATGTAAATCAATTAATCATAGCAAGTTTTGATTTTTTTTCTCGAGGTGTAATGAGTTATTCTATTTAAAATAAGTCCAACCTGACATTTCAAAGCACAAATCTTTTTAGGTGTTTATGGGATATGCAGATCTCATTATATATGAGGCAGCTGCCAGTGAGCAGCAACAAAAAGTACACAGAGCCCTGAATGCTAAGCAGGGAACTTCTCCAGTCTAAATATACTGTACCTGATGTCCATTAACTACCTTCTGAGTGCAAAAGGCACATCTCCAGATTCCTGATACTGCAACCTTAATAGCTTTATGAACTATAAGTTGCCAAAGCAGCAGGAGAATTAGCCCATGGGAATAGGGGCAGGTGGCAACTATTTCCACCAGACATGTTGATAGAGTAAGTGCATACCTTCAAATAAGTTCTGAATGTGAGCCAAAAATATTCTCTTCTTGCCAACTAACCTCTTGCTATTCTGTCTCCTCACCTGCTTCCTCCCCTGGGAGCCATATGAGCAGTCCTCACCAGCTGCCCTGTTGGAGACTGCTCTGCTGTGGCTCTGAACAAAAGCTGCACTGTGAAACTGTATCAACACTGTTTCACAGTGTGCATACCTCACTGTTCATGGGAATTCTAGATGCTTAGTTTGACCTTTGCTTTTTACTCTTTTGGAACCTGATGTAATGTAATGTTGCCTGAACGTGCTTTAGAATTAATCTGATTCATCACAAACTATTTTATATTTTAAGAAGTATAACAAAGAATAATTACAGTAATTCAATTAATGTCTGAATAGAATGCATATTAATTCAATAAAGTTTAGAAATGCAGATTACCATTAATCAGTTTTCTTTGCTATCCTAGCTTCTCCTGTCTCCTTAGGGTTATTCCTTTTTCTTTATTTAAAAACATCTTTTTAAATATTTTTAAATTAATATGGACTATGAGCTACCTTTCTTCTTAGAATACACCTTCGTGCTATGCTTTGATTCATAACATATGCATCATAGACCACAGCAACACCGGTTTTTGGGGAGTGAGTAGACAGAGCACAATCTCAAGAAGGGCTTGAACTTACACTAAGTGAAAATTTTCATTTTAAACAGGATTACCATCACTGTTTTCAGTCACTAAACATGGTAAGCTAACATTAGCATGGATTTATGTCAATGGATTTCTAGAGCAAGGTGACACTGGGCCAGTGGAAGAAGACAAAAAAGACCAGTTCATGGGGCTCCCTGTCAGATCATGTTGAACTACTTTGGAGAAGTGCCTCAGAATTTGTCTTTTTCCAGAGTCCTTAAAATTCTTCTAATTCATACTTGTAGAGCAAATTTGCACGTAGGTTCCTGAAATACACTTTGAACAGTTAGAACTTAAGCACACAGGATAAAATTCAACTCACACCCATTCACAATAATAGAGTGGTGAACTGAGGGGTGCTGAGATGTTGGGGGCTCTCCACACCAGAGGAGTAAGATAGGTGGGAGAGGAGTTAGAGGGTGGGAGCTTGGGACCAGAAAAGGAGGAGGGAAGGGGCTGAGATTACCATGTAACTTGAATTAATAAATAAACATATTTTTTAAATATATGAATCTATAATGAAACTATGAGGAAGCTATTTTAGTGAAAAAATACATTTTTACCAATTGTAGGATTTTTTCATGATTTTTAAGTTTTATTTTTAGGTTTATTTATTACTTCAAGTTGCATTTCCATCCCAGCCCCCTCTCTCCTCCCTTCCCAGTCCTACTCTCCCATCCTTTAATCCCTCTCCCACCTATCCTACTCCTCCATTGTTGGAGTCCAAACATACCAGCCTCCCTGAGGTTATCAGTCAGTCTCATGTGTGCTAAGAGCTTCCTCTTGCATTGGGGGCCCACAGGTCAGTTATGATAGGGTGAACTCTCCCACTATCAGGTAACAAAGACCATGTTCCTGTTCCTTTGGGTTTGTTGATTATAGAATAGTTATCCTATACTATATGGCTAAAATCCAGTTAGAAGTGAACAAAGAAAGATTCCATGTACATCTTTCTGGGTCTGGTTTAGCTCACACAGGATGAGCTATTCTAGTTCCATTCATTTGGCAGCAAATTGCATAAGTTTCTTGTTTCTGATAACTGAGTAATATTCCATTGTGTAAATGTACCAGATTTATTTTTAATCTATTCTTTGGTTGAGGGACATTTGGTTGTTTCCAGTTTCTAGTTATTACAAATAAAGCTGCTAAGAACATAGTTGAAGAGATGTTCTTGTGGTTTGGTCAGGAATTGTTTGGGTGTATGCCCAGGAGTGATATGACTGGGACTTGAGGTAGAGCTATTCCAAGTTTTCTAAGAAATTGTCAGACTGATTTCCATAGTGGTTGTACAAGTTTTCACTCCCACCAGCAATGGAGGAATGTTCCCATTTCTTCACAACCTCGCCAGTATGTGCTGTCAGTTGAGGTATTTTTTTTTTTTATTTTAGCCATTCTGACAGGTGTGAGATGGAATCTCAGAGTTCTCTTGAGTTGCATTTCTCTGATGATTAAGGATGATGAGTATTTCTTCAAGTGTCTCTCAGCCATAAGAGATTCCTGTCTTGTAAATTCTCAGTTCAGCTCTTTGCCCCATGTTTTGATTGAATTATTTAGTTTCTTGGTGTTTAATTTCTTGAGTACTTTATATATTTTTAATTTTAGCCCTCTGTCAGATGTGGGGCTGGCGAAGATATTTTCACAATCTGTAGGCTGCTGTTTTGTTCTAAAGTCAGTGTCCTTTACCTTACAGAAGCTTTTCAGTTTCATGAGGTCCCATTTATTGATTGTTGGTCTTAGAACCTGAGCTATTGGTGTTCTGTTCAGAAAGTTGTCACCTGTGCCAATGAATTCGAGGCTTTTCCTCACTTTCTTGTCTATTAGGTTTAGTGTGTGTGGTTGTATATTAAGGTCTTTGGTCCACTTGGACATATATTTGTGGAAGGTGATAAATATGGGTCTATTTCCATTCTTCCACATGTCAACATCCAGTTGGACCAGCACCATTTGTTGAAGATGCTGTCCTTTTCCATTGTACAGTTTTGGCTTCTTTGTCAAAAATTATGTGGCCATAGGTGTGTGGGTTCATTTCTGGGTCTTCAATTCGATTCCATTGATCCACTAGTCTGTTTCTGTACTAGTACCATGTTGTTTTTATTTTCTACCCATTTAATATAATGTTGGCTACCAGCTTGCTGTATATTATTTCTAGGTTTGGTCCTTGTATGCCAGGTCTCTATAACAGTTTTCAAAAGAAGGAGTGTTGGATTTTGACAAATGCTTTTTCGGCATCTAGTGAGATGATCACATGTTGTTGTTTTTTTTTTCTTTCAGTTTGTTTACAAGGTGGATTATGTTTATAGATTTTCATATGTTGAACCATCCCTGCGTTCCTGGGATGAAGATTATGGTGTATGATACTTTTGATGTGTTCTTGAATTTGGTTTGCAAATATTTTATTGAATATTTTTCTATGTTCATGAGTGAAATTGGTCTGAAATTCCCTTTCTTTGTTGGATCTTTGCATTTTTTCAGTTATCAGGATAACTGTTGCCTCATAGAAAGAGTTTGGCAGTGTTCCTTCTGTTTCTGTTTTGTGGAAGAGTTTGAAGAATATTGCTATTAGGTCTTATTTGAAGGTCTGGTAGAATTTTGTTCTGAAACCATCTGGCCCTGGGCTTTTTTTTTTTTTGTTGGGAGAATTTTAATGACTGCTTATATTTCCTTAGAGGTTGTATGTCTGTTTAATTTGTTTACCTGATCTTGATTTAACTTTGGTAAGTGGAATCTATCAAGAAAATTGTCTATTTTGCTTACATTTTCAAATTTTGTGGACTACAAGTTTTTGAAGTAAGACCTAAAGTTTCTTTGGATTTTCTCAATGTCTGTTGCTATTTCTCCCTGTTCATTTCTGATTTTGTTTTTTTTCCCTCTGACTTCAGTTACTTTGGCTAAGTGTTTGTCTATTTTGTTGATTTTTCTCGAAGAAGAAACTCTTGCTTTTGTTGACTCTTTCTATTGTTCTTTTTTTTCAAAGTTATTTATTTCAGGCCTGAGTTTGATGATTTCCTGCCATCTGGTCCTCTTGGGAGAGTTTTCTTTTCTTGTTTTCTTCCCCCCCTCCCCAGCACTTCCAGTTCTGGAGTAGCCATCCTAATATCAAATAAAAAAGACTTTGAACTGAAATTAATAAAAAAAGATAGGGAAAGACATTACATACTCATCAAAGGAAAAATCTACCAAGATAACATCTAAATACTGAATATCTATACCCCAAATACAATGGCACCCACATTTGTAAAAGAAACACTACAAAAGCTTAAACCACACATCAACCCACACACACACACACACACACACACACACACACACTAATAGTGGGAGACTTCAACACCCTATTCACCATGGGCAGGTCATCCAGACAGAAGCCAAACAGAGAAATAATGAGACTGACAGAGGTCATGAACGAAATGAATCTATCAGATATCTGTATAATGATTCACCCAAACACCCAAATAAATATGCATTCTTCTCAGTACCTCACAGAACATTCTCCAAATTTGACAATATACTTGGTCACAAAGTAAGCCTCAAGTGATACAAGAAAATTGAAATAACCCCTTGGGTCTTATAAGATCACTATGGATTAAAGCTAGACTTCAACAACAACAGAATTAACCAAAAAGCTACATATTCATGAAAACTGAAAAATTCTTTACTAAATGACCACTAGTCAGGGAATGAATAAAGAAGGAATTAAAAAGTTCTTAAAATCCAATGAAAATGAAGGCACAACATACCAAAACTTTGGGTCACAATGAAAGCAATAGTACAAGGAAAGTTCATAGCACTAAGTGCCTTAAGAAAGAAAATGGTGACAGCTCATATTAGCAACTTAACAGAAGAACTGGAAATGCAGAGGCATTTTGTCAACAGTAATTTTTGTTGCTATTTTTGTTAAAAACATTACTTGCTGGAACACTTAAGTTTTGACACAATATACTGATGAATTAATACTATTATAACATATTAAAGACTATAAAATAATTTTGCCTCTTTTACAAGACTTTTCTAAAAGTGCAACATTTTCTAAGGAATCTTCAGTAAGATATTGTATTCAAAACAGCACACTGAAATTATTAGACAATGAAATCCCTCAACATCCCTCAAATACACCCATATGATTTTGGTAATTGAAGTAAGTGACCACAGAAAACTACTACTACATCTCAGTTATTTATAAAACTTATATTAAAATTGTAGAAACAAGCTATAAATTGATAATTTCAAGAGTCAAGAGATGGTAAGAAACTGATAAGGAGTAAAATATGCCAGGTTTATAAGATAATTTCATTCTGTCCATCCGGTGTACAGCAAGGCAATTCCACACACCTTGTTGACTGTGGCTACTAAGTGGCCTCTTTAACCCATTGCCAGAGAAAGAAAGAGAGAAAGGGGGGGAGGGAAGGAGAGCCAGAGGTAGGAAAAAAGAAAAAGAAAATGGTAAATATGTAAGAGGGTTGTTAATTAGCCTGAACTTGGTTTCTTTGTGTCAACATATTAAGGTTAAGCCTTAGACATACTTAATTGCTTGCTAATCAAACATTCACAAACACAGAAAAGAAAATTAAAAATTTTCAAAATGCTATACAGTTGAAGAGAGGTACTCACATCTAAAACTATGCTGTAAATACAGTTACAAATGTTGATTTGTATATATAAGTCACAAAAAAGAAACAAAAGATGTCTTCATGTTACAACCACTCTGTCAGGTTTACTGTGTAATTTTCTCTATTATGCTTTTCTTCCAGACATTGTCAGGTCTTTACAGAATCTTTTTTTTTTTTCAGTAGCAGTGGATCTTGACCTTCCTAATCTTGTGACCCTTGAATAGAGTTTCTAATATTATGGTGACATCCAATCATAATTTTTTTCATTGCTACTTCATAATTGTAGTTTTGCTACTGTTATGAATCATAATATAAATATCTGATATGCAGGATATCTGATCTGTTACTCTATATTCTTGACACATGGTAATCTATAGTCTTTCGTAAACAATTGTTATCTTTAGTATTTCTGACTGGGGGCATTTTTCTTTGAATAAAGCAATACTTCATTATAGTTTTGACAGATAATTCCTGAATAATTAGTGAAATTAATATTTTCCTCCAAACCCATTGTTTATTTTTATGGTCTTCAAAAATATTGATTTATCTCTATTTTTCATTTAAATAGGATTAATAAGCTTTTATATTGATTATTTGAATTCCTCACAAACTCTCTGTAACAATGAAAGTTTGAGATTATACATCATTCCTAAAATCTTTGTTGCTATTAGAATAATATTCTGTCATATATCTCTTCCAAAGCATAACATAGCCTTTCAAATTAATAAATATCTGACAATTCCTGTACATTGAGAGAAAAGAGAGATCGTGTGTGTGTGTGTGTGTGTTCATGTGTATGTTTTTTTATTGCATTTGTGTTTGTAGTTCTGCATGAAAGCTTGTTCATGTGTTTGTAGAGACCAGAGGCCAATCTTTAGTCTTTATTCAGGTCCTAGACACCCTAGATTGAGATAAGTTCCCACACAGACCTAAGGGACTGATTAGTAGAGTCTTCCTTGCCTATCTCAGCCTCCCTAAAAGATGACTAACAGTGTGCCACCATACCCATATTTAAAGGTTCTTTAAATGGATACAAGTATAAGATTGGCCAAAGGTAAACCAGTATTGAAAGTATAATATTATATTTTATGAAGATGTCCTAGTCTATTAATAAACTATGCCAAAGTTACAGGTATATTTTAGAAGAGAAAATAAGATTATGATAAATTTGAAAATTGGAAGATTATTTTATGATAGAAATTTTAACTTGACAAATGTCCCAGCTCCATATCAAAAGAGACAAACTGAGTATTCAGGGTAAGCAGTATTGTTTGCTCATTTTACAAGCTTTAGAGTGATTTCTTTGCTGAATTTAGGTAATTATGTAATCTAGTCTTTTATACCTTATATTCAAATCATTGATTTTTTTGTTTGCATTCTAACAAGTGCTTGATGTCTTGATTAATAAAAATAAAATAAAATCTTCTTGTTGATTCCTTTAATTCTCAATTTTATACAGGAGGCTTTCTAAAGCCAATTAAGCTTTCTTAGATTATTTCAAACTATGACACTGGTGATTCTGCAAGTGAGCCTGGAAATCAGGTCAATGCTACATTTGATGTGCTTATGATACAAGAAGCATTGGATAAATTTAAAATGTTCCTCAATTTTCTACTTCATTGGCTTTCACCCAATTACAAGGAAATGACTATACCATCAGCAAAGAGTCTTAAAAGAAAAAGAAACAAAAAACATGATCGGAAATTTTAATGATCTTTTAATTTGACCTATTTGTAATGCAATATCATTTCTTAAAGTTTATTTATTTCTAACTCGAGAAACAACAAAAAACTTAAAAAATGTATCTTCATAAATGTCAACTATATTGACAAATATATAGAGATATGTAATAATATTTAAAAAGAGGCTTCATCAATATTATGCATCAAGAAAAGGAACTCAAATTTTGCTGACTTTACTATAAGTTTCTTTGAAGAATCAATTTTAATTTAATTGATCATACAACCGTGAAATGCCAAAAATCAAATAGGTAGTACATAACCAAAGAAAAATAAAGAATATGGGGATCATGTTGAAAATAAAGTTGAATTAAAAATTATTTTACTGCAAAATGTCAACAAAAATCAGTGACTCTAAATGGTTATAAAATATAATTTCATATATATATATATATATATGCATATATATATATATTACAAGTGTACTCATACACACACACACCACACACACACAACCACACATAAACAAACATATACACATTCACACATATGGCAGTGAGGTAATGGGATTTATATTTTTTTAAAAAGGCAGATGAAACTCATTACTTTGTATTCTAACTTGTTTTCTAACTTTTAAAAAATATAAAACAAAAATAAATTATTTAATATTAGATCCATAACAATTAAAATACTATTGAAACTTCTGATAAAATTATGAGTCTCAATACAAGTATCATTTTGTATACTAGGATTTTTCAGTCTGGGGTAATAAATTAGGAATCTACAAGCATTGGCGTAGGTTGTGGCTTTATTTATATAATCTATAATTGATTATGTATACATACATACATATACACATATTATATATATACATTTTACATACTATATATACTTTAATATTTGTTATATATATTTATGTATATATAAAATGAACATGGTTTGGGGACATGGATTAATAGTACAGTGCATGCCTAGGATATGGAAATTATTGGGCTTAAGTTTTCAGCTCAAAAATTTCAGCACATGCGATTGTGATTCTAATGTTAAAGATAGACTTAACAATCAAAAGTGAAATATATTCTTTAAAGGATATGTACCTTTTGCATTTGTTTCTGTCTTCTATAAGTAAAACCAAGATATAAAAATCTTAAAAATCACATTGAGTTTTACAACCAATATCACCAAAACAAGAATTTCAGGGTGACACATGAGCTGGTGAGTATACAACTTCCAAAGATAAGGACTCCAATTTCAGTTTTGTTTTCTTCACTTATCACTAAAATATGAACTCAACAATTGTTGCCCACAGAGAGACTCAGGTTTCTATATTAATGTATAGATTAATTAATTAATAGATTAGTGTTCCTGGGATACAGACCACAGTATACAACTCCCAAACACAATGGGGAAAAACAATGGACTTGATAAGGGATGAAGGAGGAGGAGGAAGAGCAGCATAGGGATGAAGGGAGGAGGGGTGAGGGAGGAAGAGGGAGAAGAAGAAGAGAAAACTCATGCCGGTTGGGTGTAATGGTAAAGATTGAATATGGGAGGAGTTGAAGGAGGGCTAAATATGATCAAAGTACATTGTATGAAAATCTTAAAGAATTAAAAATTTATAATTTACCATATTACCTTGAAATTAAAATCTGTATTCTTGTGGTTGATAATCTTGACAAAAGGAAGCAGTTATAGCAGATCCACTGCTCCTCTATTTCCCTTCAGAAAAGAGCAGGTCTCCCAGGGATATCAACTGAACAATGCATAACACGATGAAATACACGATGAAATAAAAAGGGGCAAAAAACCTCATGTCAGGACTGAATAAGGCAATCGTTTAGGAGGAAAGGAGTTCCAGGAGCAGATAAAAGAATCAGAGATAACCCCCCCCCCCCCACACACACACACACACAAAACGACAAGCAGAAGAACCATAACATACATGCAGAGGACCTAGCTCAGACATTTAAAGGCCCCGATTGTCACTTCAATCTCTGAATCTTTATGAAACCTGCTTAACTGATTCTGTGGGCCCTGTTCTCCTAGTGTCCTCAAACCTCCTAGCTCCTACAGCCTTCCTCTCCCTCTTCCACATGATTCTCCTGGCTTGCCTAATGTATGGCTGTGACTGTCTGCATTTACTCCATCAATTTCTGGATGAAGCCTTTCTGCTGATGTTTATGGTAGGTTCTCATCTACAAGAATAACATGATATCATTAGGAATCACTTAACTGACTTTCTTTACCTTCCTTCCTTCCCTCCCTCCCTCCCTCCCTGACTTCCTCCATTCCTCCTTTTCTTTCTTTCTTTCTTTCTTTCTTTCTTTCTTTCTTTCTTTCTTT
>CAJQZJ010000143.1:616364-643357 GCA_907164525.1 Lophiomys imhausi | reverse complement strand
TTTCTTTCTTTCTTTCTTTCTTTCTTTCTTTCTTTCTTTCTTTCTTTCTTTCTTTCTTTCTTTCTTTCTTTCTTTCTCCAGTTATATTTGGTTCTATCGCAGATCTATAGGCTACTCAAACTCTGGTTCCTAGCTACCAAGGCACTGTCAGGCATGGACTTCCTCATATGGCATGGGCATCAAGTTGGACCAGTCATTGGTTGGCTGCTCAAGGAACCCTCTCTGTTGGAAATTGGGCTAGCAAACGATCTACAAATATAGCAGAATATCATTAGAAATAATTTAATTGAATTTTAAAAATATTGATTTCAGATTAATAATTTTTTCATAGATTAATGTAAGGGGTGTTATATTAATATAAATTAGATTTAGTGAATATCTAGGGCCTTTTGATACAGTCTCTTAATATGGAGCATGAAGAACAACATGGCTGTGGGCACTTGACATAGCAGCATATGGACTAAAAACAAGGTTTATGGCCTGGCATTGTTTTCAGTTGCTAAGAGCCTTATGAAATGCTTGGAGCCCAGATTAAGCTGAAGCCAGGTGAAATAAGGAGAGACCCTATGTAAGAATGAAGTGGATTGAGCCTGAGAGTTCCCATGGTAGAGAAACTAGATGCAAGGCAGCTTGTATCATCTGATGGAGAAAATGTTGGTGGACTGAAAAGTTGATCACAAACAGAGCTGAAAAATTATGGCCAGCTCTCCCTGAGACAGAAAGAAGCTGGTGAGCAGAGAAGGCCTCAGCAAAGCAGCAAAAGGCCAAGGACTAATCCCTGTGGCACAGCTTTTGCCTAGAGGAGTTTGACCAGTTCAAACAGTGGCCTGAATGGAACTGTGGCCCAAAGACTGAGGCAGAGTGGCTGAGTGGCTAAAACAAACTGAATAATTTGGCATATGGACAGCTGAGGCCTTCCAGAGAGAAGAAAGCCTCAAGCTTCATTTAAAGTGAAGCTGCCATAGCCAATTTACCCTAAAGGACCTACATCTGAGATGTTCCTGAAGAAAGACTGTTAACTAAGTGCCTTAAAGGATCTACTTCTGAGGTGTTCCTGACAATTGAGGACCTGCCCCAGAGACTGTGTTTCTGATGACTGAGGACCTGCCCCAGAGACTGTATCCTTCTAAAATGTTAGGATTAGTTGTTAGATAATAGTTGTTATAGTTATTAATAAGATTGATTGTTAGGTAACTGGGATTGTAGTCATTCTTGGGGCTAGTAGTTAGGTAATTTTTATATTTGTTATAAGTGCATATAGTTATTAATAAATATATTATATAATTAAAAATAGCAGAATTAAATACAGTAAAGTAAATTAGAGTATATAATATAGTACAAAAGTAATAAAAATCTCTTGGTACAAGTGGTGCCCAGATGTAAGGCAAGGTATAATGGGAAATTTCATATCTAATGTTGTGGAAATGGCTATGCAATTACAGAGTTTTTGAATGAAATTGAAGGACTTGGAAAGCAGAAAGCATTGGAGAGAGGAGAACACACAGGTTTAGATCTGATGAAAGAGAAACAGCCTGTTCAGAGAGAAAGGGTTAATTTCAAGGTAACTGTACCTCCAGAGGAATGGCCTAGTGTTACAAGATTACCACCATTAGCTTTCCCGGTAGCCACCAAAAGCCTCAGATATCAAAACACTGAATGTTTTAATTGTGGTAAGTTTTGGCCATTTACAAAGAAATTATAAGGCTAAGAGCCTCAGAGACCAAAATGTTCATTTCAAGCCAGATGCGAAAATGGCCTGTGTGTTAACTCTGAGAAATACAGTAATAGCACACAATTGGTTTGTAGTGGCAGAAGGTTGAGATTTTCTGGAATTTCTAAACTTTTTGGAAGAAGTCAGCATTGGACAAATGAATATAGGGACATGCAAGGTAATCTTTTGCAGTCAGGAAGAAACTTTGCACTCCTACCTTGAGGCCCACACTAAAATGTGAGAGCCATTTCAGACAAGAGCAACTGACTGTTGTTACCAAGATAGAGCAGCCGAAAATTATCAGGTTATAAAAATAAAATACTGATACGAAAAGCATTTAATTCATTGAATATGTCTTCATTGCTCATTCAAAAATGCAATTTTTAGTGCCAGTCCATTTGAAAACTGTATAAGATAATCAAGAAATACAAATTAAGTGCAAATTTTAATTTGTCAATCAAACTTACAGCTTTTTTAGATATTAGTTTAGTTAATTGCAGAAATGTGCTGTATTCAGTCTCTTGTATATGTTTTTGAAGTTAAGTAGATAGTACATAGATAAAAACAAGCTATTCTTGTCTATTTGGATGGACAGAAGGTAAATGTTTTTCAAAAACCTTAGAGACCTACAGAAAATGGTATTTAAGATGTACTAATAAAAAAAGATTATTCTGACTGAGAGACATTTGCTCCTGGCAGCACCCTTAGGCTACTTGATAAAGGATGAGGGACATTAAAGAAACAATTGTGGCAAGATAGTCACTGGACAAAAAACTGCTGATAGCAGGCTGTCTGCCCAACCTTGAACAAAGAGTAAACTGAAAAGTCAACTGACCAACATTACAGATATAAGGTAGGTCAGTCCTTTAATATTTCTGCTTCACAGAAAAATGTGTCAGATATTCTTGGCCAACAGGCTGAAGATTGGATGTCCCAATGATACAGAGAAGCCATGGGTGACTGTTCAGGAAGCCAGCAACCATTGTCATTACTATAGTTTTGGAAGTTACTTGTTCTACACTTCCTACAATCTTAGGTAATAATTTAATTTCCTTCTAAAGTCTCTGATGGGATTGAAGCCTAAATAGTTATAATCTTATAATTAAGTTTAGTTGTATAAGTTTAAGAAATTTTAGGTCTAAGAGATATTATAGGTTAATAAGTGCAAATAAGAATAAAAAATGATATAGTTACAGAACTCTAAGCTAGGTATAGATAATAGACATTTCCTCCAAGGTTGCTAAATACAAATGGACTGGACATTGTAAATATAATTTTTGATAGATCTGATAAATATCTTTATTTTATGTAGCACAAATATATATATATGTGTATTTATAATGTATTATATATATGTATGTATACATATATGTATACATATATAGCATTTTTGAACTAAAACGGGGAAATGTGGTATGAGTTCATTAAAATAACCAATTATGAGAATTTTTTTTGTTTAATTCCAGGTGTGAGGCTGCTTAAGACACAGGTGTAAAATATTAACTCTCTTCTGAGCTAGCAGGAGCATGGCTTAGCCAGCTGAGCAAGTTTAGCTCTGAGGACTTGGGAGAGAGGAATAATGTCAGATCCCTAGGCAGAAAAATGGGCTTTACAAAGAAGTAGGAGAAAAGGGGCTACAAAGAAGAAAGTGGTTGCTGCTCTCCCTGCTGCTAGTGCTTCCCCAAACTGCTACTTGTTCTTCCTGCTGCTGTCTCCTGGTTTGCTGGACTTCTTCTGAGATTAGTATTGTCCCGAAAGAATCTTAAGACCCTAATCAGCAGGAATTAGCTCAAAGAACTCAAAGAGAACTCTATCCTTCTTTCTCTCCTGCATAGTGTTGGGAGGGTTGGAAGGAACAAGGGGTGGAAGGGAAATAGCAGAATTAAATATAGTAAAATAAATTAGAGTGTATGATATAGTACAAAAGTAATAAAAAGTCTTGTTACATATTAAAGATGCAAGACTTTGTATACATCAAAAATTAGGGAAACTGATGGGGATGGGATCTCTGGGACAAGCTAGAGACCAGTGATGGGATAGGCTCCTGTGAGAACATATGGCTAACTCTAGGTGAGAAACTTAGTAGCAGGAGATATGGAGACTGAAGTGGTTATCTCCTAAAGGCAGGAAGGACTGCCAGTGGAGGGAAGGAGACTCAACCCTATCCATAAAACCCTTGACAAAATCTAAACTGCCTTGAAGATGTACAGTTATAAGGATGGAGAAGAGATTGAGGGAATGGCTGGTCAATAATTGGCCCAACTTGACACCCAACCTATGGGAGAGAGGCAACCCCTGACACTATTAATGTTGTTCTGATATGCTTGCAGACAGAAGCCTAGCATGACTGTCCTCTGAGAGGCTCCACCCAGCAAAGAATAGAAATAGATCCTGAGACCAAGATTCTGTGGGATTCCATTAAACAAAACTATTTCCCGGTCTGGATGAAGACCTAAAATTACAAGCTACCTAAAGTAAAAAGGAATTAGTGCAGTTGGGCTCATCAGTTACCTACCCATGGGATTTGCGCCAAGAAAAGCAGCTGTGCCCAGTTGGTAGGAAGGTAGGCTCATCTTAAGCAATGCAGAATAAATATATCTTTAATAAGATACTGAACGTTTCCTTCATATAACTCCCCATTCTAGTACTGCGCCTATGAGAATCCTTAATGTTTCTCTGGGTCTGGCAATTATCTGAGGAAAGTGTAATTCTTGCTTTGTTTATTTGTTTGTGTTTTGTTTTGTTTGGTGATGGTGGTCGTGTTTGGTTTTTTTCTTGTCATTTTCAGATTTTAAGATGTGGAAATATATTACATGAAAGAGAATAATGACTTATTAGAAACATTCCACAGTTTTTACTTTAAATTATATTTAGACTCAATATATTAACATATGTTCCTGATATTTAGTTCTAGGAATGCTAAATGTATATCTAGTGGTTTAGCAGTAAAAAGTATAAATACATAGTTTGGAATAAATGCATGTTTTTAAAGCATACATTGAGCCACAAGTCTAAAAGTTTGAAACATAAAGAGAGAAAAAGCAATCTTGTGTCATGATTTCACACCATTGGACAGAGTGAATTAACAGACAACATGAAATAATTACATGGCCGAGAGAAAGAAAGACAGAAAGTCAGTCAGCTAAAGTAAAGTCAGCAACATTTAATAAATGTTTTAATGAATACAGTTTCAAAAATATTTAACAATTTTGAGAGAAATAAAAAAACATATATAGATTCTAATGTGATATTCTCTTTGTATTTAAATATTTATCCAGGATATTTGCTGTTATAATTTAATAATTTTTCTAAGCATTTTTCAAAATGAGAATTTCTAATTGAAAAGTGAAATATAGACATATTTGTAAATATAAAGTCCAATGTTGGAATAAAAATTTAAATATGGTATTACTGGCAGATCTGATTTCCATTTGCTACTGTTTAATCTGGGTTTCATTTTCTTTTAATCCTATTGATAAGATAATTTTTAAATGGTCTCAAAAGGAAGCTTGAGGACCAAATTATTATAGTTTGAGTGAGAAACCACAAGGCAGATAGTTGTAAATCTCTACAGCTTCCATGAAATGGGACATAGACAAGCAGAGGTGAGACATATGCATGTTTTCTGAGTTAAGATCCAACAAAGCAGAGATGTTGAGCAATAGCAATAGCAAGCAACTATATGCTGCTGTGGGTGTGGGAGTAACTAAGGTCTTCAGAGAAAGAGCAAGCAATCCCAGATGGTCAGGGCAAATGTGCTATGCTTCAGATTTCAGTTGATATCTTAATAATAATAAGAGAGAGAGAGAGAGAGAGAGAGAGAGAGAGAGAGAAGAAGAAGAAGAAGAAGAAGAAGAAGAAGAAGAAGAAGAAGAAAAGAAAAAAGAAAGACTAAAAAGCTGTACTTGAATTTGAACTCAAAAAGACAGATTGGTTAAGCAGCGAAAATCCGCAAGAATCTGCCTGAAGAGGAGTTTCTGTGACAATAAGTGCTTTGTCTCACTAAAGCCATAATTAGCTCTTCCTTCAGCTTAGCACATCATCATGTGACTCATTTTTCTAAGAGTTTCTCTGTTGAATTAGGACTCAAAGACAATAGAGAATTCTGAGTTTCATGTCTCTGCTGTGGGCCAGAGTAGAACTGAATTTCAATTCTTTTGATTAGGAGAAAGTAGCTTTCCCATAAGGGGCCTCAGTAAAGCCTAGATACTTCCGTGTTTTCAAAAGATATTTTAAATCTAATGGAAGGGGAAAGCTGAAAACTTTTATTTCTATTGTTACCAAGAAAATTGGAGGTAAAACAGTTTATAAGGGAGGTTTCCATCTTCATTCACCTTCCAGTCGGCTGTTATTTATCTATCTATGAGGTTTATGTAAATTTTAAGTGGCATATTATAACAAGTTTTTAACTGCAGTTTTTGGGCCACAACTCTCCAAATACCCTTTAGAAAAATAAAAATAAAATAATAAATGCTATATCCAAAGACTATGAATGCATTTATTAGTACTTTTGTGGGGCTATATTTCAATCAGATCTGAAACATTTCATCCTAAGATAGTTCTGAATCAAGCTATTTCATCCTGGATAAAGACTCCTAAGGACTGAAGGAGTAAAAACCTACAGTGTTTCAGGAAGTTTCTGTTGTTTCTAAGATTCACAGGACCCTCTCCAAAGCTGTCTAGACACCAAGAAGTGCTGTGAAAAGGAGAATCTTCAACCTGACACAGTAATCTCATGCAGATAACTGGGTAGCAGATTTCATAATTGTCACAAATTTGGTGTTGTGTTTTTCTTTGCATCATCCTTGTATGTTTGTATGCATCAGCAAATCTCCACTCATACTCCTATAAGCCCAATATACAATTGGTTTTCCAAGAAGGGCTTCGATGGAAATATTTGTTTTTTGGTCTGTTATTCCTACTCAGAGATAAATATTCTTTTGTTTATATGCTCACAGAAAAAGTCATATAACAGTGTCACAAATGTTAGTTTAAAATACCAGGACAAGTGCTATTACATTACAATCTTTTGACCTAGATATGCTGACAATGAATAAAATGAGAATTTTCAATTAGAGTTTCTAAATAAAGTATGAATACATGCTAATTCTCTACTCCATGGTACCATTTAAAATTCCTGATTTCTTTTTATTCCATGTTATATGTTCTCATCGGAAGATTTTGAATCTAAGAACAACAAATGTGAGAGAACATAAAGTTTTTGTGTTGATGATCTGAGTTATCTCACTCAATATAATTATTTCTAGTTCCATCCATTTATCTACAAACTTAGGGACTTCATTTTATTATTTACTCAATTAATTTTTTCATGAAAATTTAATTACACAATTTATTTTCATTCCCTCTTCATCCACCATATGTTCTCATGTGCTTCTTAAATTTCTGGATTCACTTCATATATATGTATATATATATATATATATATATATATATATATATATATATATATTACAAAAAATAATATATGTGTGGGTATGCTTGTATGTATGTACAGATATCCTTCTCAGTTTAATTAGTGTTTCTTGTAGGCACATACTTCAAGGATGACCACTTGATATTAGATAATCAATTAGGGGTTCACCTTGGGAAAGAATATTTCATCCGCTTTCAATATTCCTTAATTGCTCACAGTTATCAGTGGGTGAGGTCCAGTGAGATTTTTTTTCCTTTTCTACCTTAGCATGTCTACTGATATTGACCTTGTTCATGACTTGTTTAGGCAGCTACATTATTGAGAAAATAAAGAGGAATTTTTTCTGTTGCTTTTAGGAGACTCAATCTCAGCAGATTTCTTGTAGTCATTATGCACCCTCTTTCATGATGTCCTCTGAATCTGAGGTACAGGAGTTATGTTGTAGATGTATTCACCAGGGCTGGGCACTCCATGATCAATTATTCTCTGCAGTGTGATGACTTGTGGGTTACTGTAAAGGTTTCTGCCTATTTCAAAACAAAGCTTTTGTTGGTGGTGTTGGGAAGTTCACTTGTCTGTAAATATAAAAACAAATGAGTATTTAGAATGGCATAGGGAATTATGTTGGTTTTGTAAAATGCTAGCAATAAGTGATCTCCTAAATTGCACATTTGGCTTGATTTTCAACCAGTCAGTTTTTATCTATTCAGTGAACTTAAATCCAATTAGACAACTGTTGGATATTGCCATGATGAGTGCCACTGTTGCACTTTTAGGGCTATCTTGCCATGCTGGTAATTGCCATGGTTAGTAGGCATAACAACTGGGTAGGGCAATTAATTAGCTCTCTAGCCATTTTGCATGTCATCTTCTGAATCTCTGAAATTTAGACCTCAGGAAGGAGACTTTCAGGGCATATCAAGCTCAATTCTTTTGATTCCTGTGGCAACAGTGCCTGGTGTTTTCAGCAATAGCCTGTAATGTTTTGGGAGCCTTTGGATAATTATGAAGAGCAAGTCAAAAGGGGATTTCTCATGCCTGGTACTGTTGTTTTTGTTAGATTGTCTATGGTTCTTGCCAGAAGTATCATCGATGCAAGTGATTTAAATTATATATACATGTGTTTCCACATATTTTTATATGTATATGTACTTTTCGATAAATAAAATATTAATGTGATTCCTTGTGTGACTCCTTTTCAAATACTCTTAGTCTTTTATTTTTCCTTCTGTATTGATCTCCACTCCCAATTAAATTCTTGCCCTCTGTTTTTCTTTGCAGCCAAATAGTATTCCATTGCATATATGGCATGTATATATTCCATATTACCATTATACACTCACCAGCTGAAATATATTTATGTTTCATGAAGGTACTAGATATTACAAATTTAGGAGCAATGAGCAGAGCTGAGAATTTGCCTGTGGTATAGAATGTCCAGACCTTTGGGTTTATGCCAAGGAGTGTTCTAAATTGGTCTTCGGGGGGATTTATTTTTAGCTTATTGAGAACTTGTTTATTTAATAATAAAATAGTAATAAAATGCTGCTACTACTACTAATAATAATCTGTACTTATTTCCAGTGTAGTTGCATCAGTTCTCAGATCCACCAATAGTCATGTTGGTGGTGGTTTTGCTGATCTTAGCTATTCCAACTGGGGTGAGATAAAAGAGCAAGGTTGTTTTAATCTATACTTCCCTAATTACTAAGGATAATGAACACTTTTTGAGATATTTAACCACTTTTTATTTTTCCAGATTTTTAAAATTACAATGTAATTAATACATTAATTTAGTACATTATGTCTCTCCATTTTCTTTTCTTACTCCTATGTGTATTACTTGCTCTTTTTCATTGTCTCAGCTTCCTCTTCTTTAATTATTATTCTAACACAAACACATACTCGCACACACATGCCACTGTCCCCCATGCATAAATGTATAAATACAACCTACTGAGTCTATTCTGTGTTCCTCTCATGTACATGATTTCACAACTAAACAGTGTATATTATATAGCCAACTAGAGAGAGGACTCATCCCCAAGGAAGACTGCTTCTCTTGTCCCAGAATTCTTAGATGATGCTAGTTCTTTATTTAGTGTTACGACCCCATGAAATTTCCTATTTTCTTTTAGAATTCTCTGTCAGAAGCCTACTTTTAAATTGATTAATTTGTTTTATTGATTTATTTTGTATCTTTACATATCCTGTCTATTAATTAAATATTAGATGACTATACTTATGTGTACCCATATTTTGGCCTTTTAATTTGTACCATTAACCTAAGGTCCATTTCTGGGCTAGCACTATATTATTTTACTATGTATTTTTTTTCAGTGAAAATAGATTTATTTCATGTATTTTATTCTAATCATGGTTTTCTCTCCCTAAACTCCTGTGAGATCCTGCACTTCCCTATCCACTCAAGCTCACACCCTTTTCTCTTTCCCTCATTAGAATACAACAGGCATAAATAATAACAATAAGTATAAAAGAAGATACATAAAAATATCTATGCTCTTTTTCTCAAAGTTTTTGTTGTTGATGTATAGAAAGGGTAATCTTTTAATTGTGACATTGTGTCCTGACATTTTTTTTCTCAGTTTTTTAAATGTTTATTTATTACATTAATTTACATCTCCATCACAGTCCCTCCATCCACCCCTCCCAAGGCCACCCTCTCCCTCTCCCATCCTCTCCCCCTTCTCCAACCTATCCTACTCCTCCAGTGTGGAATGCTATACATGTCAGCTCCCTTCAGTTCATCAGCCATATAAGGGCAAAGAGCTTCCTCTTGCAATGGGGGCCTTCATGGCAGCTCTAGGGCAAAGTGTTCCACTAACAAGTAACAAAGTCTATGTGCCTGTTCCTTTCAGTCTGTTAATTGTAGTATAGTTATCCTGTACTATGGGCTAGAATCCAGCTATAAGTGTATAGATGTCATGTGCATCTTTCTGGGTCTGTGTTAGCTCACTCAGGATGAGTTTTTCTAGTTCCAACCATTTGGAAAAAAAATTGCATGATTTCCTTGTTTCTGATGACAGAGTAGTATTTGGTTGTGTAAATGTACCACAGAATCTTTATTCATTTGTTGGTTGAGGGAAATCTGGGTTGCTTCCAGTTTCTAGCTATTACAAATAAAGCTGCTACGAAATAGTTGAGGAGATGTCCTTGTGGTTTGGTGAGGAATTGTTTGGATGTATACCCAGGAGTGGTATGCTGAAATTGTTTATTATTTGTAAAAGTTTTCTTGTGGAATGTTTTGGATCTCTGCTATATAGTATCACAGCCTCTGCAAATAGCAGGATGCAGGTGATATAAATGGGAAAATGAACTTGACAGTATTAAATGAGGAAAGTGTATAGTGCAGAATTTGGGTGAGGATGGATGGATAAACAGCATTAAGGATGTTTGAAAACTGTATGGAATCATTATTTTACATTTATGTAAAATTCCATATACTACCAGTAAGTGTATGTGTACTTAAAAAGAGTGAATAAATGCTTCTTGGGGTGATAAATTTCCCCTCAGGGTCCATAAACTATTTAACAAAACCCAAGAGCAGTCAAATGAAACCACATTTCAAGTTGTTGGAAAAGGAAGTCTAAGACACTCCAAATATTACAATTTATTGCTATTGCCCTTAGTTGCCTACCAGAAGATGAATGTAAGTCTTTATTGCTTAAGACATTGCATATATTCTACAAAGGACTTTAAAGATTTGTGTTGGATATGATGTAAAACTACACTCCCTGAAAACTGCTTACATACCATATGAAGGATCTGTATAAGCTGCCAATGGAGCAAATAAATCAGTAACACTATTCAGTTGTGATGCCTATAAATCATAACCATGAACAACAAAGGATGATATTCCTGAAGATATAATAGTAACAATGATATCCTGGCAGTAACCAAGCACTGTCCAATTGGACATAAGGTCCAATAATAGGAAGGATATAACACTTGGTAACAGAAACCTAGCCAGTCATCCAAGGCTTATGAGATCTCATATTGTCATTTTCCAAAACCATTAAAATCCCTAACTAAATTCTAATAATCTATCTTTATACCCCCAGAGAGTTAATATTTCAACAATATTTGAAATATTAACACTCATACTTTGATTTTGCAGTAGTTGAAAGCCATTACAGAGAGCCATAATCATACACATGAACATCACTGTTATTTCCATATGCTGTCAGATGAAAATTTTTAAAAATATATATATTTTAAGAAGTAAAAAAAAAAATCAGTGTCATGATCTTGAGATTTGTTTTTAAATAATACCAAGTGTAGCACATAGGACTTTTACTATTCTTATAATTATAAAATAATTTAAACATAAAATTCAATAGAACAGATTACACGTAATCATTAAAATTAGGAAATAGACTTTCTTTCAGTTCTGCTTCAATATCATAGTGCATTGTTTCAACCATAACTGACAGAACTACATAAGGTTAATATGATTATTACAAATGTTATTAAGATCAAGTACATACAGAGAATGAACTTCACCATAGTGTTAGCATGTGGAGAGAGAACCATTAATTAACCAGCTAGAAGTAGCTCTTCTCTACTCTCCGACTCTGAGAAAAGTGATGACGATGTCATTGCTTCATTGCCGTCAGCTGTGCACCCACTTGACTTCCTTCACCTTTGTGTATGTATCAGGGATAAATGACATGTGGTCACCTTGCCTTCCCAAATCTCCTGAGCGCTTCTTGCATTTCTGAGCTTTATCTTATTTAACCTTCTTTTCTTTCTTTCTTTTTTTTTTTAATGATGAAAGGTGGTCTCACCATCATCAATTCTTTACCCATTGTGAACTTTTGTCACTAGTTCCCAACTTAAACACTTAAGGTTGAAGCAACATTGTTTTACCAATCTATGCAATTATTTTGTCTGTTTTTTTTTTCTCCACGTAGTCTAGTGTATAGCATTCTGTTGGACTCTTATGATTAGTGGGGAGAACTTAATAAGAGTATCTTTAGGAAAGACTGGGCTGAGTGTTTGTGGCATAACCCTGTGCAAAGCAATTCCTTAGGGAGCCTGCAGGAACAAGACTGTTTTCTGCAACTTTGAAACTACCATTGTTTCTAAAGAAAAACAAATATCTCAGTTGTTCATTCTAAGAAAATAGAGTATTACTGCATTTGATATTTTTTGGTTTTTTGCTTGTTTGGGTTTTTTTGTAAATTTTTATTTTTTTTTTTAATTTCTTCAAGTTACATCTCAATCACAATCCCCTCCCTACTCCCCTCTCCAGTCCCACCCTCCCACCTTCTTCCCCCTCATAAACCCTATGTGCTTCCTTTTTTTTTAAGTTTAAGGTATATCATTTTCCCCCCAACAGTTCCCCCTTTCAGTCCAACAAATGGCTCTTTCTCTACATAACAACAAGTGCAATACAAAACAACAAAAATAATTAGACCACAATTTTGAAAATTAGAAGGCTTATCATACATACCCAATGTCCAGTTCACATGTATTTGAAAAATGACTTTGACATTCTACTTTGCAATCATCTCCTTGAGTTTAAAGTTCTATATCCAACTCAGCTTCCATCCTAACTTGCATCACCATTTTATATTTTGTTAACTAAACTTAAAGGATCTCAACATTGGTTTTATATATAAGATGCAAAATCACTCATTTTATTTCAAATGAATTTCAAGCCAAAACATACATAATAACTTGGAGTTAATGAGTGAATATTTAATATTGAGTTTGTAACATTTCAAAACCCCAATATTATGTAAGCTTAGGTGCTATCGATAGACTACTAGATAGGGTATGCCTTCATTACAAATAAATTACCAAACATAAGATGTACTCCATCACATTTAGAAGCAAACTACCCTTTGCTTTCTATAGTGTAAAGAAATAACTACACACTTCCAAAATGCACATATGTCAGTCTTGTTATGATTGTTATTGATTTTAATTCTGTAGCAAAATAAATGACAGGATCATTTAAAAAATGCAATGAAGTGGGTGATATGAAAGCATTTTGTTTTTTCAAATAGCAAAAAATTCAAATAGTGACATGATTCTTTCTATGGAAAAATAATACTAATAAGGTTATTTTTCTCTGATGCTGTGTGTTATTTTTAGTGATTTGTGGTTGGAGTCATTATAAACTCCATACAGACATGAATACTGTACTGCAATTTGGAATAAAATGAGTAAAAGTCAAAGCGAGACTCATTAAACAAGATGACATTTGGGGCTGAAATGCTAAACAAAATGAAAAGATTTTTAGAGTTTACAAAATTAACATTAAATGGCATTGGAACAATAAGAAAGAGAACAAGGTAAGTCCTTCATAATCCCTGCTCTACAACAAATGTCTGTCATAGAAACAGGACCCAAAGGCTGAAGATTGATGCTGTAATGTATGGAGAGAAAATGGGAGCTGTCCAGGCAGCCACTGGTATGTCCTTTCTTAGTTTTGGAAGCTGCAGGCCCTGCACTTCCTATATAATCAGATATATTTATCCCTCTCAGGTCTCTGAGGTGATTGAAGAATAGACAGCTAGAGTCTCATAGTTAAATTTTGAGTTGTTTAGTAATCAAGAGGATGTTATAGATCTAAGAAGATACTCTTAAAAGTGTGTTGCAAGTTTGTATGTTGAGTCAGATATAGACCTTTAAACTCATGGAGATGGTTAGATAGTAGAATGTTAAAGTCAGGGGCCAAATATGTATAAACTGGACATTGGGAAGGTATACTGGGCCATTTAACTCTCATAAAGGTGGCATATTTATATCTGTTGTTTTGTATAATATTTACTGTTATAAGAGAAGGAACCATCTGTTGGACTGAAAGGGGAAACTTCTGGGGGGAAGAGGGTGGAAGGGCAGGATAGGAAGGGGGAATAGGGAAGGGTTTGTGACTGAGATGTAACTTGAAGAAAAAAAATAAAGTATTTATAAAAAAAAAGAAAGAAAAGAAAGAGAACAAATTTGAGTGCAAAGGTGTAATAGGTCTTTATCTTGTTTTACAAAACAAAAACAAACAAACCAAAAAAAAAACAAGAATACTTTAAATGTGTGCATAGTTTATACAGAAACCAAAATAGAATAGGATTAAGCATTATTTTTAAAAGGACATCTATTAAATAAGTGAAGTTAATAAGAAAAAGTTAGTAATAGGAGTTAAAAACAACAATTATATTTGCTGTTCTGGTTGATAAATATAAAAATCGAATAGGATGTGAGTATTCAATAAGCAACTCCTTACAAGTTTCTAGATGGGTTTAGTGCAAGAGTGTTAATACCACATATTTGTGTGTACTTTATATATCTGATGGGGTGATGTTATGCATTCTAAATGCCAATTAACCTGCTCCCAGAGACCTGCATGCTGTACATCAGATAATGCTGTGTTACCTTGCTTTCTAATCATTGTCTCTGATTAACTTTAATAAAATCTCAAGGCCTGTGATTGATCAGAGAAAAGTAGGCGGGGCAAAAGTTTGAGGTCTTCTGGGGCAGACAGAGAGTTTTATGGGTAGAAGCCAGGTGGTAGAAGAAGGAGACACACAAAGATCACTCCACATGGACTGGAACATCAGCATAATGTGGAGAATAGCAGCCCAGGGGATGTATTATATATGAGGTCATATTTGGGGAATAGAATATGGTAGCTTAGATGGGCCAAGATTGCTCAATCCAGGCTAAGGTTTATTAAAATCCATAGGTCTAATTTCATTCTTTTACAGGTGGACATCCAGTTGGACCAGCACCATTTGTTGAAGATGCTGTCCTTTTTCCATTGTGTGGTTTTGGCTTCTTTGTCAACATTTAGGTGGCCATAGGTGTGTGGGTCCATTTCTGGGTCTTCAATTCGATTCTATTGATCTACTGGTTTGTTTATATACCAATACCATGCTGCTTTTACTACTATTGCTCTGTAGCACAGCTTGAAATCTGGGATGGTGATACCTCCAGATGTTTTTTTTATTGTACATGATTGATTTCTGTGGGTGCTCATTTATAGTGAAGAGTTAAGGATTAACACCACTAGCCAAATAACTAATAATTGAAATACTGGTAAATAATTTACTTATTTTCTGCTACATATATCTACTAAACTGCAGAGGAATTAAAAACTGATTTTTTATTTACATTGTAACAAAAATTATGTTGGTTGAATAAATTAAAAGTAATGATTATTTAAATTTTAATTAAAAATGACAAAATTCTCTCTCTAAATAAAGACAGATTTAAGGAAAAAAGAGTGATAAATACCAAGAAATTTTTAAAAACTACCTAAAAACAGTTAAATGTACAGTAAAATACTTCCTTAATACTTTAAAATAGTATACTTCAGTAAATATACTATATATACAATAGATGCATAACAAAAATATCAGGTAGAAGGTGGGTTATAAAAAACAATGTAAATTCAAAATCCAAGATAATAGCTTCTATTCACTTATTTTGATGTTCTGATGGAGTGTTTCAGTACCACTGGAGCCCAGGCTTGCTGTGAATTGACATCATGTCACCAAGGTTACCAAAGTCTCACCCTCTAACATGCATGAATTAGCATGAGCCACTATACCCCATTTCAAGATTATATTTTTGAATCATTAGTCTTTATTTATTCCATTTTAATGTTAATTATCATTCTGTAGTCTTTTCATGTTTTTACTTTATCGTTGTTCAAAATTTAGAATTGATGTATTAATATGTGTGGTCATATTTAATTGAATGTTCTATTTTAAAATAATGTTAAATGTATTTATATAATATTTCATGTAGCACTGCTTATCTATTTATAGTAATCTGGGTCCTATTATATACATGTATAAGCAATTGGTTATGAATTCAAATTTAATAGAAGACATAGAATATTGATTTTAGTTAAATATCCATGATGTTACATTGTTTAAGAATGGAAATGTAGGAGATAAGGAAGATAGATGTTTATTTTGTTGAATTATTGGTTTTCTGCTTGATTCTCTACTTTCCTCTTATACTGAAAGCAGATTTTTTTCCTGCACTTTTTTCTGAGTGTTATTTTCTCTCTCCATACTCCTCCTAGTTCCTCCCCACTTCTCCTCCATGTTGATTCACACCCTTTCTGCTTCTCCTTAGAAAACAAATAGGCATCTAAGGAATAGTGCAATAAGATAAATAAAAAAACAAACTAATCAGAACATGAGAAAACAACCAAAGAATAAAAGCTAAAGTAAAAGCACAAGAAACTCATATAACACAGAGACACACATGTTCTTACACACAGGAATCCCATTAATACAGAAGTCTAGAAGCCATAATATATAAGAAAAGGATTTATGTGGTTAAAAACAATAATACACTCTCACTTAACATTATGAGACAAAGAACCTCCAAAAGACACCATTGAGTTTGATGTGTGTTGATCATGATCATCTACTACTGATAGGCACGGGGCCTACCCTTAAGAATAGTTTGTTTCTCCAGAGAGACTCCTTTGGAAAACACTTAATTTCTCATTTTCAACTGGCTATCAATTGAAGACAACTTGTTGGGTTATGGATAGGGGTTTATAGCCATTTCTTCTTTTCACAGGTACTCCAGCTAGTGTATACCTGGGCAGTCCCAGAAAAGCTGCCTCAAGCTGTGTGAGCTCAAATGTGCACCAGCACCCTTGTTTCTAGAAGACCTTGAGTCTTTGATGTCTTTCATTCCCTCTAGCTCTTAATTCTTTCTGTTTCTTCTTCTGCAAAGTTCCCTAAGAGCAAAGGGATTTGATGGAGACTTCCATTTAGGACTGAGTATTCCAAGGTCTCTTACTTTCTGTATATTGGTGGCAGGTTTCCATATTTGTTCCTATTTGCTACAGGAAGAGTCTTCATTTATAATAGGTGAGTGAGACAAGGATTTATGAGTACAGGAGAATGTCATTAGGAGTAATTTATATTAGGAGTCATTTTGTTGCTACATCTCTTTAGTAGAACAGAAATATTTGACTATCCATTAGATTCCTAGCCTATCTAATATCATGTTCTTGGCCAACCTCTTAGCCTCAGGTATAGGATTTATCTTATGGAATTCAAATAAGATTTTTTTTAAATCCCACAAATTTTGTACCCTTGTTGCAGCTGTGTATTATACAAGCAGGGGTTTGAAGAGTTTATAGCTGAGTTGTTGTACACTTTCCTCCTTTAGTGGGGGAGCAGAGTGTCCGCTAATATAAGGAATACAACACCAAGGAGAAGCCTGTGCATATGCACCGCAAAGACTACTTCATGTTCAATGAGTTGTGTAGGAGTTGTCTTCAGCAGTGGAGTCTTAGCATCACCTTCTGGAGAGATAGCAATATCCTGGGTTGTGTAGGGTTATCCATGCAACTTTTTTATGACCAATGCCTCTATTAGATGTAACCAGAGTTATTAGTACTTAACTTATTTTGGAGATGAGAGATGGTGAGGTGGGGCTTTGGATCCCTATTATATGATTGATGGGGTGATCTGCTTGAATTCAGTTGTTAATTGGTTGTGCCCTGCCACCCTTACTACGATTTGGCAGTCACTACCCCCCAAAATGATATTTGTAACTCTTGCCTCCCCCAAAACTTCTCTGATTGGTTGAATAAAATGCCAGAAGCCTGGATTGGGTAGAAGAGAAGTAAGCAGGGAATAGCTTGGTGGGTTTTTTGAAGAAAAAGGATCATGGGAAGAATCTAGCCAGAGGAAGAAAGAAGCAGAAGAAGCGAGGGGTGAAATGGAAGAAGATCATTCTACGTGTCCTGGAACATCAGCATAGTATGGGGAATAACAGCCAAGGGGACACATGTATATATTGGGGTTTTATTTGGGAATAGCATTAAAAGCTAGTTTAGATGGGCTTAGATTATAGAATTCTGGCTAAGGCTTGTTAAAATCCATTGGGTGTCTCTGTGTGAACACTATAATGGCAGGCTAAGGTTTAACACTGCTGACCAATTAATTATAATGTAAATACTGGTAAAAATTTAATATCTACTTGTACATATGATGATCTGTTTGGGTAACTTTCATATATGCATATATAATTTGAAGCTTCTACCATATTAAATTTCCACAAGACTCCTCAAATGGTCCTTAGTTAAGGCTGTTCCTCCCTCACTACTCTCTTTTCTCTCCATATTGGTTTGGTTTTTCCCATGCCAGTCACTTCTTTTCATCTGTAACTATCTTGTTCTTCTTACTAGGAAGATACATTACTCCCTCCTAAGGCATTGTTATCAACTTAACCTGTATGGTTACATGGATTGTAGCATGTTTGTCAATGATTTAATATGAAGATTTAAACTAATATCCACATATAAAACAATACATATCATATTTGTTTTTCTTGATCTGAGTTACCTCACTCAGGATGCTGGGGTCTTTCTTTCTTTCTTTCTTCCTTCCTTCCTTTTTCCTACTTTGTTCAGGGCTTTTATTTGAAGTGATATTATATTTTTTAATTTATTTATTTATTTATTTATTTACAGCCTGATTATGGTCCCCTCCCTCCTTCCCATCAGGTCCTACTCTCTCACCTTCTTTCCCCCTCTCTTTCCTCTCCTTCTCCCCAGATGAGGAGGATCCAGAGGGGACAATAATTCTACAAGATAATGTTTCTAATCCATCCTTTTACCTGCAAATTGTATGATTTCACAGCTTTTATGGTTGCAATATTCTATTGTAAAAAATGTACCACATTTTCTTTAGCCATCCATGCCTTGATGTCATCTAGATTGTTTCTAATTTCTGACTATCATATATGGAAGCAATAAACATAGTTGGTATGCTTAAACGAGTATGCAAGGATGCATTTTGAACGTGGGGAAAACTGCTATAACACCAGAGTTATAAGACACTGAGCAATAATCTGAGTGGCACGAACCCACTAGGTTTCACCTAGCAACCCAGGGACTAATAAGAATCTCTGGGCAACTCTCCTCTCTAGGACACTCAGAAAAAAAGACCAGCAGAAACCACAGAAGCCACTGACTTCTGGACACAGGAGAATCGTCACCAGGTGAGGAACCAGGGTACGAGCCACTCAACCCCTAGCGCACAGCTCCATACCCCAGACAGATTTACTCATCAGCCTCCTGAGCTCCCAGAGACCACTCAGGCATTCCTGTGGGGAAGAATGGCAGAGCTGTGGAATGGATATATTCTCAACAGAACCATTGTGGCCACGGGCCACAGCACGTTCTGAGCTGTGGGACTGCAATGGAACCACAGTGGAGTGGTGGTCTGAGAAACACAAGCATATTTGGCATTGCCCAGAGGGGTATTGGACCTACAGGCCCCTCTATTGGATTTGCAGTCACTGGGAATAACACTGCAGCTACACTTCCAGCAGAGGGCTGTGTGGCACCAGTCCAGTGTCCCTGGATTTGGAGGAGAGCGGCCCTAATTGCTAATATCCACAGGACAGCTCCAGCAACCAAATTGGGTCCAGCACTGACATAGGAGCAGTGAGATCAGAGCCGGCTGAAAAGCGGGTGGCTGGGTTGGAAGGCTGCTTGGATCTCCACTGGGTCCAAACCCTGGACAGGTTGTGGGGTTAATGTCATACCCCTTTGCTAGAGCTGACTCCCCCTGCTGGAAACCAGATCTTCAGCATATAAAATTAAACTTCTGGAGCAGCGAGTTCTTAGCCTGTGTGCACTGCTGAGTGACTCGGACTACAAGGGCTTAGTGCTTAGGGCCTAGAGGCACAGAGGTGCCCTGGGGACTATCTAGACAGATTGGACAACAGCAGAGATATACGCAAGCTGAAAGGCAGTGAGTGAGGTACAAGCCTATCAGGGCCTGCCCAGCAGGGACAACAAAGAACTGTACTGAAAATATAGACACTGAAGGATCGGAGTCAACAGACACGAACACTGAGTGCCTCCCACTAGAAAACTGTGTACCCTCCCTTTCAGATCCTTTCAGGTCTCCAGCTGGCAGATTCAACCCCCAAACTTAGGACCTCCAGAGTCCACAGCATCTGTGCTTGCACACCCAGGAGTAGAGTAGCAGAGCGATAACACACTGAGTACCCAGGCTTCAACAGAGAGCTCTGACTCGGCAGGCAGTGAAATAATCCTGGGCCATTGCTCATTGTGTGGAAGATGTGGGCTGTACCAGATCACAGTGCTTCTGGCTATTAGATGCACATTGATCCTGAGAACTCCCTGAGTGAAGATTGGGAGGACCACAAACATGGTCTGACACATAAGCTGCAGGGGAGCTACAGCTCCAGCCAACAGTCTGTGCCAACCTGCCCCATCATGGACACAAACACTGGTTGGATCTCAGGAACCTACAGGAACACATCCCGCCACAACCCCTGACCTGAGTCCCCAATTGGGACACAACAGGGAGGGTGAGCTCTGGGAGACACACTGAAAACAAACCTCTACACAAGTCCCCATGCAGCCTGTGGAGAGCTACAGATCACTAAGCTATACAATTTCTACACCCTTCTTGGCACCAAGCCCAGAAGGCACCAGGAATAAACAGCTAAGAACAACAAGATGGCTAAAGGTCAGCAAAAGAAGAAATCCAACAAAAGTCAGGGAAATATGACTCCAACAAAATGCAGCTATGCTAGTATAGCAAGCCCTCACCACTCCACCACAGATGAAACACATGAAAATGGTGACGAATCCATACTCTGGAAAGTGATAGAGTCCTTTCAAGAAGAAATTAAATCTCTGAAGAAATTCAAAGATTCCACAATTTTACAAACAAAAGCAATGGAGAATACCACTAGAGATCTCCAAGCCTAATTGGAACAACGTGAAGAGGAAAGAGATAAGGCAACAAACAAATTGGAGCAGGAAACATCAAAAACAAATAAAATTGTTCAAGACTTGAACTTGGAAGTCGAAAAAATAAAGAAAACACATGCAAAAATAATCAGGTAGGTGGAAAATCAAGGGAAGAGAACAAGAAATATAGACCTGAGTATCAAAAATAGAATACAAGAGATAGAAAACATTATCTCAGGTGTGAAAGATTTGATGGAAGAAATCAATGCAACAACCAAAGAAAATGAGAAATCTAAAAAAGTTCTCACCCATAACATTGAAGAAATCAAGGACACTATGAAAAGATGGAACCTAAGAATTATAGGCATAGAGGAAAGAAAAGACGCCCAACTCCAAGGTCCAGGAAACAAAATCATAGAAGAAAACTTCCCAAACCTCAAGAAAGAGATGCCAATAAAATTCCAAGAGGCATACAGAACACTAAACAGGTTAGATCAGAAAAGAAACTCCTCTCGCCACTTAATAATTGAAACTCTAAATGTACAGAACAAAGAAAGAATATTAAAAGCTGTAAGAGAAAAAAGATCAAGTAACATATAATGGCACACCCATCAGAATTACACCTGACATGTCCTCAGAAACCTTAAAAGCCAGAAGGGCCTGGGGAGATAACCTACAAGTCCTGAGAGTACATAGGTGCCCAGCCAGACTACTATACCCAGCAAAACTCGCTATAAACATAGATGGAGAAAACAAGAAATTCCATGACAAAATTAAATTTAAACAGTATCGATCCATAAATTCAGCCCTATAGAAGATTTTAGAAGAAAAATGCAAGCCCAGAGAAGATAAATACACCCAAGAAAACAGAGGAAACAAACAAAAAACTCCACTGTGGCTAAACAAAAAGACACAACCACCACCAACAACAAAATAATAGGAAATAATAAACTTTGGTCATTAATATCCGTCAACATCAATGGACTCAACTCCCCAATAAAAAGACACAGGCTTACAGAATGCATCTTTAAACAAGAACCATCATTTTGCTGCATACAAAAAGGCATCTCACTAACAAAGATAGATGCTACCTCAGAGTAAAAGCTGGGAAAGGTTTTCCAACCAAATGGACCCAGGAAACAAGTTGGAGTAGCCATCTTAATATCAAATAAAATAGATTTTAGACTGAAGTTAATCAAAAAAGACAGAAAAGGGCAGTACATACTCATTAAAGGAAATATTCATCAAGAGGACATATCAATATTGAATATCTATGCCCCAAATACAAGGGCACCTACACTTGCAAAAGAAACTCTTCTAAAGCTTAAATCACAATAGATCCCCACACATTAGTAGTGGGAGACTTCAACACCCCATTCACAACAATGAACAGGTCATTGAGACAGAAACCAAACAGAGAAATAATGAGTCTAACAGAGATCATGAACTAAATGTACCTAACAGATCACTATAGAACATTTCACCCAAACACAAAAGAATACAACTTCTTCTCCGCACCACACACAACCTTCTCCAAATTCAAACATATAGTCAGACACAAAGCAAGCCTCAACAGATATAAGAAAATTAAAATAACCCCTTATATCTTATCAGACCACCATGGAATAAAGCTAGACTTCAAAAACAACAGAAATAACTGAAAGCCTACACACTCATGGAAACTGAACAACTCTTTACTGAATGAAAACTGGGTCAGGGAAGAAATAAAGAAGGAAATCAAAGACTTCTTAAAATCCAACGAAAATGAAGGCACAATATACCCAAAAGTATGGGACACAATGAAAATTGTGTTTTGAGGAATGTGCCTTCAAAAAGAAAATCGTAACAGTTCATATTATCGAATTAGCAGTTGAACTGGAAGAACTTGAAAAATAAAATAAAAGAAGCAAACACTCCCAATAGGAGGAGAAGGCAGGAAATCATCAAAATTAGAGCTGAAATCAACAACTTAGAAACTAAAAGAACAATACAAAGAATCAATGAAAGCAAGAGTTGGTTCTTTGAGAAAATCAACAAAATAGACAAACCCTTAGCCAAATTAACTCAAAGGGAGAGGAAAAAAAAAACAAATCAACAACATCAGAAATGAAAAAGGAGAAATAACAACAGATATTGAGGAAATCCAGAGAACCTTTAGGTCCTACTTTAAAAATCTATACTTCACCAAATTTGAAAACCTGAGTGAAATAGGCAGTTTTCCTTTTCTTTTTTTTAATATTTATTTATTGCTTCAGGTTACATCTCCATTGCAGTGTCCTCTTTCCACCCCTCTCCAACCCGTCCTCATACCCTCTACCTACTATTGCTTTCATCACTTTCCTATGGAGTGGAATGTCCCTACATAACAGTCCCCTGTCCCATTTCAGCAGTCATTGAGGGCCAAGTGCCTCCTCATACACTGGGGGCCTACAAGGTGACACTACTAAGGCAAAGTGTCTCAATGACAGGAAAGAAAGTCTATATTCATGTTCCCTTGGGTGCATTGGTTGTAGTATAGTTATCCTGTACTATATGATTAAAATCCAACTACAAATGAATAGATGCCATGTGCATCCTTATAAGTCTGGGTTAACTCATTCAGAATGAGCTTCTCTACTTCCATCCATTTGGCTGCAAATTGCATGATTTTGCTGCATCTGATAGCTGAGAAGTATTTCATTCTATAGATGTACCAAAGTTTTTTAATACATTCTTTGGTTGTGGGACATCTGGGTTGTTTTCAGTTTCTAGCTATTACAAATAAGGCTGCTATGAACATAGATGATGAAACTTCCTTGTGATTTGGTGAGGAACTATTTGGATGTATACCCAGAAGTGGTATGGCTGTGTCCCCAAGCAGAGCTCTTCCAAGTTTTCTAATATATCGCCAGAGTGATGTCCATAGTGGTTGCACAACTCTGCACTCCCACCAGCAATGGAGGAGAGTTCCCCTTTCTCCACTCCCTTGCCAGCATGTGCTATCTTTATATATTTTGATCTTAGCCATTCTGACAGGTATGAGATGTTATCTCAGGGTCATCTTAACTTGTAAAAAGCAATACTCAACTTCATATGGAATAACAAAAAACCCCAGAATATCTAAATGATTCCTGTACAATTAAAAAAATTATGAGGCAAGTTAGTATGAAAGCTGAGTTAGATATAGAACTTTAAACTCATGGAGATGGTTTGATAGTAGAATGTTAAACTCAGGTGCCAAATACATATGGACTGGACATTGGGAATGTATGCTAAGCCATATAACTCTTATAATTGTGGCCTATTTATTTCTGTTGTTCTGTATTGTATTTATAGTTATAAGAAAAAGAACCATTTTTGAACTGAAAGGGAGAGCTGTTGGGGGGTAAAAGAAATACCTTAAACTAAAAAAAAAAAAAAAAAGAAGGGAAGAGGATGGGGGGCTTGAGGGGGAGGAGGGTGGAAGGGTGGGACTGGAGGGGAGAGTAGGGAGGGGATTGTGATTGAGATGTAACTTGAAGAAATAAAAAATAAATTATTAAAAAAAAAACATCTGGAGGTATCCACATCCCAGATTTCAAGCTGTACTAAAGAGCAATAGTAATAAAAACAGCATGGTACTGGTATAGAAAAAGACCAGTGGATCAATGAAATAGGACTGAAGACCCAGAAATGAGCCCACACACCTATGGTCACTTAAATATTGACAAAGAATCCAAAACCATACAATGGAAAAAGAATAGCATCTTCAACAAATGGTGCTGGTTCAACTGGATGTTGACATAAAAAAGAATGAAATTAGACCCATACTTATCACCTTGTACAAAACTGAAGTCCAAGTAGACCTTAACCTAAGGCCAGAAACACTAAATCTATTAGAAGAGAAAGTGGGAAAAACCCTTGAACTCATCGGCACAGGTGACAACTTCCTGAACAGAACACCAACAGCTCAGGATCTAAGACCAACAATCAATAAATGGGACCTTATGAAACTGAAAAGCTTCTGTAAGGCAAAAGACACTGTCATTTGAATAAACGACAGCCTACAGATTGGGAAAAGTTCTTCACCCACTTCACATCTGACAGAGGGGTAATATCCAAAATTTATAAATAACTTAAGAAATTGAATGCCAAGAAACCAATTAATCCAATCAAAACATGGCAAACAGAGCTAAACAGAGAATTCACAAAGGAGAAATTCCTAATGGCTGAGAGATATTTGACAAAATGCTCAACATCCCTAATTATCAGAGAATTCCAACTCAAGATGAATATGAATAACATCTCACACCTGTCAGAAAGGTTAAGATCAAAAGCTCTAATGATAGTGAATACTGGCAAGGATGTGGAGAAAGGGGAACTCTCCTCCATTGCTGGTGGGATTGCAGGCTTGTGCAACCAGTATGGAGGTCAGTCTGGCAATATCTTAGAAAACTTGGAAGAGCTCTGCTTGGGGACACAGCCATACCACTTCTGGGTATACATCCAAATAGTTCCTCACCAATCTCAAGGAAGTTTCCTCATCTATGTTCATAGCAGCCTTATTTGTAATAGCTAGAAATTGGAAACAATCCAGATGTCCCTCAACCGAAGAATGGATTAAAAAACTGTGGTACATCTACACAATGTAATACTACTCAGCCATCAGAAACTATGAAATCATGCATTTTGCAGCCAAATGGATGGAACTAGAGAAGCTCATCCTGAGTGAGTTAACCCAGACTCAGAGGATGCACATAGCATCTATTCACTTATAGTCATATTATAGTACAGGATAACTATACTACAACCAATTCACAAAGGGAACATGAACATAGATTTTGTTACCTGTCAATGAGACACTTTCCCCTAGTGGTGCTGCCTTGTTGGGCCCCAGTGTATGAGTAGGCACTTGGCCCTCCTATGACTTCAGAACTGGGACAGAGGACTGGTATATAGGGACACTCCATTCCAGAGGAGTGGGATGCAAGCCATAGTGTGTAGAGATGGTGGGAGGGCAGAACTGGGAGGGGTGGAAAGAGGACACTTTGATGGAGGTGTAACCTGAAGTAATAAATAAATATTTTTTAAAAGTATGCCTGTAGTAGAATGAAGCATCCTGTGGGTGTATGCCAAAGGAAGCATCTTATGGGTATATGTATAGCTGTATCTCAAGATTGATATGATCCCAGCTTCCTGAGGAATCACCTCAATGAAGTCAGTAATAGGTGTACAACTTTGCAGACCCACCAGCAATGATTGTTCCCGTACTCCACAACCTCATCATAATGAGTTGTCACCTATTTTATTGATCTCAGCTATTCTATCCCATGTAAGATGGAACCTCAATGTGATTTTCATTTGTATTTCGCTAGTGATTAAGGATGTTTAATATTTGTTTCTTAGTCATTTGAGTGTCTTCCGAATTTTTTGTTTAGATATGGACCTTACTTTTAATTGTGTTATTTGTTTTATTGATGTCCAATGTTTAATTTTTTTATATTTAAATGTCATCATTCCATCAGATGTACAGTTGGTAAAAAGAACTTCCTGTGAGGTAGCCTGTAATTTTGTCTGAATTATGTTGACTTTTACCATGCAGAAACTCTTCAGTTTCTTAGGTCTCTCTCACTTATTGTTAGGAGTGCCTGTGCTATAGTTATTGTGTTCAGAAAATCTTTTCTTTGCAAATGAGTTCAAGACTATTTCTCATTTTCTTTTTTTCAGATTTACTGTATTTAGCCTTATTTTGTGGCTTTTGATCCAGTTGGAGTAGTATTTTGTGTAGAGTGATAAATGCAGATCTATTTACATTATTTTGCAAGCAGCTTCCACTTTACCAAGTGCCACTTATCGAACATACTGTCTTTTTTCCTTGATTGTATTTCTGGCTTCTTTAAAAAAAAATCATGTGTTCATTGTGGTGTGGGCTTATGTCTGAGTCTCTTCAGTTCTAGTCCATTGACTGGTATGTTTGCACTTGTGTTAATACCATACTATTTTACTACTATAGCTTTGTAGTACAATTTGAGATCAGGGATGGTAATACCACCAGCAGTTTGGTTATCACTAAGTAATGTTTTAATGTTCCTAGTGTTTTAGTGTGTGTGTGTGTGTGTGTGTGTGTGTGTGTGTGTGTGTGTGTGTGT
>CAJQZJ010000143.1:601427-616354 GCA_907164525.1 Lophiomys imhausi | reverse complement strand
TGTGTGTGTGTGTGTGTGTGTGTGTGTGTGTGTGTGTGTGTGTGTGTCCCTATGAAGTCTAAAATTGTCCTTTCAAGTTCTGTAAAGGATTGTGTTGGGATTTTAATTGGGATTGTATTAAACCTGTAGATGTATTTGGTAGAATGGCGATTTTCACTATATTAGTTCTAGCAGTGCCTAAGAATGTAGGATCTTCACAGCCTTTAATATCTTCAATTTCTTTTTTAAAGACTTGGCAATTTAATCCTACACGTCTTTCACATGCTTAGTTAGAGTTACCCCAAAGTATTTTATATTTTGAGGCTATTATAAAAATGTTATTTCCCTGATTTCATTGTTATTCTGTTTGTACTTTGTATATAGGAGGGCTTCTGAAGTTCATGGGCAAAATTTTTTTTCAGACACTTAACTGAAATTGTTTCAGCTGTAGAAGTTTTCTTATGGAACTTTTGGTGTTACTTCCTAACTTTCATATCATCTGAAAATAAAGATACATTGACCCCTTTCTTTTCAATTTGTATCTCCTTGATCTGCTGCAGTCGTCCTACTGCTCTAGTTAAGGTTTCAAGTAGTGTATATTGAACAGTCATGGAGAGGGTGAACAGTCTTGTTTTATTCCTGATGTTAGTGGAAATGCTTTCAGTTTCTCTCCATTTAAATTGATGTTGGGTTTTGGCTTGCTGTAAATTGCCTTCATTATTTTGAGATATGTCCCTTGTATTCCTAATCTCTACATTACTTTTATCATGAAGGTATGATGGATTTTTCATAGCCTTTTTCTACAGTTTTAGAAATGAATATGTGATTTTTGTCTTCAGTCCACTTTTATTGTGGATTACATCTATCAATTTATGTGTGTTGAAAAATTTATGTGTGTTGTACATCCCTGCATCTCTGGGAAGTAGCCTACTTGATCAGGGTGAATGATCATTTTTATGTGTTTTTAGATTTTGTTTGCAAGTACTTTATTGAGAATTTTTACATCTATGTTCATAAGGGAAATTGGTCTGTAATTCTTTCTTTTTTGGATCTTTATGTGGTTTCATTATCAGAATAGTTTGCTCCCATAAAAAATTTTGCAGGGTTCCTTCTATTTCTATTTTTTGAAATAGTCTTTGGAGGCATTAACTCTTCTTTGAAAGTCTAGTAGAATTCTTATTAAACCATCTGTTCCTGGGCTTTTGTTGGATAAGAGAATCTTTATGATTGCTTATATTTTATTAGGGATTATAGTTCTATTTAAATTACTTATGTGACATTGATTTAATTTTTGTAGGTGGTATATGTGTAAATATTCACCATATATTTAAAATTTTTCAATTTAGTGAAGAACAGATATTTAAAGTATGTCCTTATGAGTCTGTGGATATTTGTGGTGTTATGTCCTTATTTTCATCTCTACTTTTGTTAATTTGGATCTCCACACTAGGCCTTTTAGCTAATTTGGCTAAGAATTCATCATTTTTATTGATTTTCTCAAAAAAAAACACAACTTTTTGTTTCATTGAATATTTATATTGTTTTGTTGCTGTTTATATTTTATTGATTTCATTCTGAGTTTGATTATTCTTGCCGTCTATTCCTTTTGGATGTTGTTTTTTTCTTGGGGAGTATTAGGATACCAGAAACTGGAGTTAGTGATGGTTGTGAGCTACTACATAGATTCATAAACCCAATAGTAACTGTTATTACTCTTTGAATCATCTGTGTCTCCAGTCCTGAAATTTCAACTCTTAAAAAAAGAGTTAAAATTTCTTGTTCAGTGACTAGTTTGCCACTAATGCAGCCAACTCCAAATGGTGATCCTTCGATGCTCACCATCTACTTCAAGTATAAATTGGGGTGGCCTGCCAACCTACAGGAACCTGCAGGTGGGAATAATACATCTCACCCAAACCCCTGAACTGAGTTCCCAATTAAGACACAACAGGAAGGGCAGATCTGTGGGAGACCCACTGACATGGGCCCCCAACACAATGCCCCATCCAGTTTGTGGAGAGCTACAGATCATTTTGCACTTTAAAGAATTATATATGAACAATATCTTAAAAATAGTTAAAATTGTATCAATACACAAAGATCTATACCAATGTAGCTAAATATAACCTTAATTTTGCATGACTATACAAAGATATGAGTATATATAATAATCTACCCCTTTTTCTTTATCATTCCTACATCATATGTCTATAATAGCCTTTTTTTCTTTTGAAGTCTTTTCTCCCTACATAAGAGAGAAAGAAACGTAGAGAAAACAAGAGAGAAATCCCTGGGTCTAACCTCCTAAACCTTGCTTAACAAGACCTTTTAACAACTTGTAACCAATCCCCTTAAAAGACAACAAACATCTATAAACCATCAAATGACCAAAAAAAAAAAAAAATTGCTCACTCTCCCTTCTGGGAACAGGTTGTTGGCCTGTTAAAATTGTTTCCTGCTGATTTGGGATTTAGGAAAACTGTTTGGGGGCCCAAATAAGAATGGAAAAAATGGTGAAGCAAGTTAATAGTAATATTTGTTGTTCAGTCTTTTTGTGCTCAGCAATTTAAATATCCTGACAAGTTTGTAGTCATGAGTTGAACTTTGGGTTGCTTTAACTGTTGCTCTCTGAAATGGACAAAGCTTGGAAGCAAGTGAGTTGACAGCCTAGCTCTGCCAGGACATGCTAGGCAAGTCCTTCATAATTCCTACTTTACAATTAATGGCTGTCAGAAATACTGGGCCAAAAGATTGAAGATAGATTCTCCCCCAGAGAGAAACTGGGGACTGTTCAGGGAGTCAATTGACTGTCATTTCTGAGTTTTGAAAGCTGCTTGCTCTGCATTTCTTATTTATTCAGATATATTTATCCTTCTCAGGTCTCTGATGTGGTTGAAGACTGGATAGTTAAGTCTTATAGTTGTTTTAAGTTGTTTAGGAATTAAAAGGATGTTCTAGGTCTAAGAAAATGTTTTAAGTTGGTAATGCAAGTTATAACAGAAATGTAGTTAGGTATAGAACTTTAAACTCATTGAGATAGATAGATAATAGGATGTTATTATTAGTTGCTAAATACATTCGGAATGGATATTGGGAGTCCATATCATACCTTATAGTTTTCATAATTGCTTCCTAATTGTTATTATTGCTTTAAATTGTACTTATTGTTAAAAGAAAAAGGTACTTTTATTGGACTAAAATGGGGAGATGTTGGGGAAATAAAGGGTATACCTTAAATTTTAAAGATTTATAAAAAAATAAGTTAGTATTTTTGTAACTATTTATTTATTTATTATTTTTAGTTACATTTCAATCACAGTCCCCTCACTCATTTCCTCCCAGTCCCACCCATCCACCCTCTTCAACCTTTCCCTCCTGTCATTCTCTTAAGATAAAGGGAGCCCCCTACATATCAACCCACCTCAGATTATCATTCCCATGAAGTCTAAAATATTCCTCTTGCACTGGGACCTGACATGGCAACCCAAATAGGATAAGGTATTTCACTAATGGGTAACAGTGTCCATGACAGAGACATACACCTCCTCCCATATTTAAGGGATCGGTATGAAGAACAAGTTGCCTATTGTCTATACTTATGCAGAAGGAATAGGTCTAGTCTATATATGCCTTCTCCTTATGTTTGTTTGTTCATTTAGTATTTCAGTCTCTATAAACATATAGGGGCCTGGGATGTTTGGTTGTATTGATCTTCTTGTGGTGTTCTTGTCCTCTATGGATCTCTCTATCAATCCTCCCTCTCTTATACACTCTTCTCAGAGCTCCACCTAGTGTTTGGCTATGTGTCTCAGCATCTGTTTTAAACCACTGCTGGGTGGAGTTTCTTATAGGATAGTTATGCTAGGTTCCTGTGTCTGGGATCTGTTGGTTGTAGAATTTTTCTCCTGAACTATATGTCTAATATCCAGTTATAACTGAATGCATCCCAAGTATATCTTTCTGTGTCTGGGTTAGCTCACTCAGGATGAGTTACTTTCATTTGGTTGTAAATTGCATGATTTCCTTTTCTAATAGCTGAGTAGTATTCCATTGTGTAAATGTACCACAGTGTTTTCATCCATTCTACGGTTGATGGACAACTGGTTGTTTCCAGTTTCTGACTATTACTAATAAAGCTGCTTTGAACATTGTTGAGCTGATGTCCTTATGGTTTAGTAGAGAATCTTTTGGATATATGCCCAGGAGTGGCATGGCTGTGACTTGAGTTAGATCTATTCATAATTTTCTGAGATATCGCCAGTTGGATTTCCAAAGTAGTTGTAAGAGTTTCTACTCCCACCAGCAATGGAAGAGTGTTCCCCTTTCTCCATAGCTTTACCAGCATGTGATATCACTTGAGTTTTTGATCTTAGCCATTCTAGCATATGTGAGATGGAATTTTGGAGTCATTTTGATTTGCATTTTTCTGATGACTATGGATGTTGAACATTTCTTCAAGTGTATCTCAACCAGTAGAAATTCTTCTTTTATGAATTCTCAGTTTAGCTCTGTACCACATTTTGTGATTGGGTTATTTAGTTTGTTGGTGTCTAATTTCTTGAGTTCTTTTTCTATTTTGCATATTAGCCCTCTGTCAGATGTGGGGTAAGTGAAGGTCTTTTCTCAATATGTAGGATGCCATTTTGTTCTAATGACAGTGTCCTTTGATTTACAGAAGTTTTTCAGTTTCATAAGGTCCCATTTATTGATTGTTGGGACTTAAGTCTTAGAGCCTGAGCTATTAGTGTTCTGCTCAGGAAGTTGTCTCCTGTGCTAATGAGTTTGAGGCTTTTCTCCATTTTCTCTTCTATTATATTTAATCTGTCCAGATGTATGTTAAGGTCTTTGACCCACTTATACTTAAGTGTTGTGCAAGGTGATAAATATGGGTCTATTTGCATTCTTCTATGTGTTGACATCTAGCTAGGCCAGCACACTGACATCCAGTTAGACCAGCACCCTTTGTTGAAGATGCTTTCCTTTTTCCATCTTATGGTTTTGTCTTCTTTGTCAAAAATTAAGTGACCAGAGGTGTGTGAGTTTATTTCTCGGTCTTCAATCTGATTCCATTGACCAACCTGTTTCTTTCTATGCTAGTACCATGCTGTTTTTATTACTGTTGCTCTTTAGTATGGCTTGAAACCAGAGACAATAATACCTCCAAAAGTTCTATAATAGTAAAGGATTATTTTAGTTCTTCTTGATTTTTTTTCCATATGTAGTTGGGAATTATTTTTCAAGGTCTGTAAAGAATTCTGTTTATATTTTGATAGGAGATGCCTTGAATCTGTATATTTCTTTCTATAGAATAGCCATTTTTATTATGTTGTTCCTACCTATCCATGAACATGCAAGATCTTTCCATCTTCTGATATCTTCTTCATTTTCTTTCTTTGGGGACTTGAAGTTCTTGTCATACAGGTCTTTCACTTGCTTGGTTAGAGCTAACCCCAGATATTTTATGTTATTTGTGGCTATTGTGAAAGGTTCATTTCCCTAATTTATTTCTCGGCCCACTTAATTTTTATATAAAGAAAGCCTACTGAATTATATGAATCCTGATACATTTTTGGTCTTCAATTAGAAAATGAAGTTTTATTATCTTAGTTGCTAAAGTACTTTCTTATGTATAAATAAAGCTGCATCGGGCATAATAAAATTTTGTTTAACTGGTTGGTGGTTAACTTTATTATTGTATTGTTTTTTCTCCTTCTAGGTAAATGTCCCTGAAGCCACCTTGTCATGCTTAATTAAAATTTCTGAGCTTTCTGACTGGAAAATGTTTTAGTAGGTAAGAATGATTACAGCTATTGCAGAAGATTCAACTTCAGGTCCCATGTTGGACCACTCAAGACGCTCTTTAAATTCAAGCCCCTAGGAACCTGCTATTCCCTTCTGGTTTCTACAGGCACCTGCAAACATGTGACTTTCACTAATACACATACACATAATTTACAATAACTTTTAAAAAATTAAAAGTAAGAGATTTATTCTACTCTCCATTTCTGTAAAATGCCAGCATTCTATTGTCTTTCTGTGGGATCTCAGTAATAATGATACAGATCTCATCTTCTGAGACTCCACCTTAGATATTCTAGTAATGGAATAGTCTTATAATAAAATCATAATATTTTATTTCTGAAGGCAGCTTTTTTTAATAATTGAAGACTTTATTTCACTTACAGCTTTATTCATTACCAAGAAGATGCAGCTGACCAACTATGGATCCAGTTTTGAGAACTCCCACCGGAGCTCCGAAGCTGTTTTTAGTTTGTTTGTTGTTTGTTTGTTTGTTTGTTTGTTTTTTAATTAAATGTAAGACCTGATATTGGTGAGATTGATATTTATATGCAGTTTAAATCATTAAACCTGTAGATCAAATGGTACAGTGACTTAAAAACAATTTGCCACATGGAGTTCAAGAAAAATAAACTTTTATATTTCAAGTAGTTCAATTTAGAATAAATATAAATTCCTTGGTTTCCTCATTCTGCCTTGATATCAGGGTTTGTGCCTACCCTAACTAATTTTTTTATGCCATGTTTGGTTGATATCTCTGGGAACCTGCTCATTTCTTATTTTTATTTTTGTTTTGTTGTTGTTAGTTTTTCTTTTTTTCTTTTTTTTTATATGGAGGAGATGGGAGGTAGGGGCAGTACTGAAAGTATGGAGCTAGGGGAAACTGTGGTTGAGATGTAACATATGTAAAAGTATTAAAACAAAAAATAAATTAAAAGTTCAAATATTAAATAAATAGTATTTTATAAAATTTAAGAAAACATCAATTGCTTTAAAGTGGAATAATAACAAAACCGTTCTAATTTAAAATTAGAATGTATACCCATCACAATAGCATAAAAATTACAGTCATGAATAATAATAATAAACATTTAAAATATGTATGTAAAAACTGTTTGCTGATTAAAGGAATCAATATTGCTCCTATTTTAATAATTTCCAAAGTAATATATTTTCAATAAAATATCAATGAAAATTGTTGTATAGAAACTGAACAAATTGACAATGCAAAGGAATAGCTAAAGTAACCCAGAGCAGATGAAGAGGACTCTCGGATACCAATCCAATTTCAAGGTTGTCTGTGAGCCACAAACAAAATTGGAAAAGAAGAAACTCAAATCAATGAAATAGCATGAAGAACACAGAAATAGGCATCCACAAATAAAAACAACTAATCTTTGATAAAGAAGTGAAGTAAAATCGATGGAGAAAGGATAGTTCTTTCAACAAACAGCATCAGCAGTATGGGATGTCTATTAGCAAACAAATGAAAATAAAAGTAGGATTTTCAACACAAGCACACACTTACATTGCAAAGGGATAGTACAGATACATACAAAATTTTAAAAGATAAACTTTAGAAGGTATTATAAAATGAAATACTTAATATTGCTTTGCAAATGAGATAAGTACATCATATCCAGCGTATCATATGTTAAAAGAAAAATAAGTGTAGCCTACTAAGTTATTACTTTTGAAAGCCACTGCTAAAGAATGGAGGTTGGTACACATATAGACTAGGGAAATACTTGGAAAAAAATGAAACAATTTGAAAACATAAATGATAAGAATACCTCACAAATACTTAAATAGCAACTAAATTTATGCCATGATAGCATTTTTTTCATTAAATAAAAGCAAATGCCAAGAGCAATGTCATACTACCTTATTTATTAGAGCCAAAACTTGTTTCAAAATGAACGTGTAAGTTGGTTATAATAACAACAATCTTCCATTTCATATTCAACATGGTATTCATCATTCTCCCTATGATCCAACAATAACATGTGAACACATATAGCTGTTTCTCAATATATTTGAAAAGTGCATCTATGTAAAACACACAGAATGAATGCTAAATAGAAGTGTCATAATAAGTACTAAAAATATAATCACTGATTGGTAATTAACTTAGTGATAGAGTCCCATGTTAAGTATCTATGTGTTAATGCTATAGTTCAATCCCAACACTACAAAAACAATGTAAATGAAAGCAAGCACAATTTCATTTCATCACAGGCCAATGAATAATCTGGTGGCCATATTCCATAGGAGAGAATACTACTGACATAAAAATAAATAAAATTATCAATGCATGAAAATTAGGATCAATGCCTAGTCTGTATTTTTCCATGAAGGAAAATCATCAGACGAGACCATGTAATATATTTATTTGACATTAGGATAAAGAATATTACTGTTCACTATGATGATAGTAAACATTATGATTGAAAGAGATAAGAAAAAGGCGTGTGTTAAAGAGGACAAACACTGAGGTTTTAGAATGATAGCATTTTGCTCTGATGTTGTAGTGATGAACATATAATATTATGCATATTATTAACTTATAATGCTTTATAATAATTCACCTGATATTGAACTTTAATGTCAAATTAAAAGAAAACATTCAGGACATAAGAAGATCCCAGGAGTGAATGCATTCATCAAAATGTGTGATCATATCATGAATATATAGACATTGCCTCATTCTAATAAGTTGAAGAAATGATGATTATTTGAGTAATTTTGGAACAAAGAAGACGCTGTAAAACTAAAAAGAAATTGACATACTATGTGCATCATACTCCAGTTTATAAACTCTCTTTCCAGAGATGTAAATGGTTGGAATGATTTTATGATAAGATAGTCGAGTTGGACATGAGACAAACTTTTCCCCTGAAGTATATATAGATATAAAAATAAATGGTTAATTATAGACATATTTACATCCATGTATCTGATATATCAGTTAAGATCACCATGTAATCCATTCAAGTATTCAGAAAACCAAACACCTGTTTGTTGGATATTAATAACATTTATCTATAGGAACCACTAACAAGACAGGAATTGTGGATTATTTTTTCAGGGCATTGTAGGATATTAGCTTTGTTATGATTTATTTTCATGATTAATCTGACTGGATTTTGAATCCAATGACACGTAGCTCTGGAGGTTCTCTTCAGTGTATTTCTAAGAGGTTTAATTAAAGAGAGAAGAACCAGCATGAATCAATTCATTCAGAATACTTCATTCAGAAGGTCATACCATATTCCAGGCTATGGTCTTAGAGTAAATATAAAAGAAAGAAAAACATTAAGTAGCACTACAATTTGCTCTATGCTTTCTGACTTCTGACAAAAATGAAGCCAGCTGCTTCACACCTTTGCGACAAGTTGGCTTTGTCATGTTGGGTTGTTAGTGAAAACTGCACACAACAAAAAACCATTCTCCTTTTTTTTAATGTTCATTTATTACTTCAGGTTACATCTCCATTATAGTACCCTCTTTCCACCCTTCCCAGTCCCCCCCTCCCACCCTCTAAGCCCTATCTCTTCCAACCCACTGCTCCAGGATAGAATGTCCCTACATGTTAGTCCCCCATTCAGGTTCAGCAGTCATATGAGGGCGAAGAGCCTCCTCATATACTAGGGCCCTACAAGGCAGCACCACTAGGGCAAAACGTCTCATGTACAGGGAAAAAAAAATATATGTTACAGTTCTTTTTGGTGTATTACCTGTACCATAGTTTTGCTATAACATATGGCTAAAATCTGATTATAAGTGAATAGAGACTATGTGCATTCTTCTGAGCCTGAGATAGCTCACTGAAGATGAGCTTCTCTAGTTCCATCCATTTGGCTGCAAATTGCATGATTTCATTGTTACTGATGGTGAAGTAGTATTTCATTGTGTAGATGTACCACAGTTTTGTTTTGTTTTTTTTTGTGTTTTTTTGTTTGTTTGTTTGTTTTGTTTTTAATCCATTCCTCGGTTGAGGGACATCTGGGTTGTTTCCAGTTTCTAGCTATTATAAATAACGCTACTATGAACATAGATGAGGAAACTTCCTTGTGATTTAGTGAGGAATCATTTCGATGCATAACAAGAAGTGGTATGGCTGGGTGTTTAGGTAGAGCTATTTCAAGTTTTCTAAGATATCGCCACAGTGCTTTCCATAGTGGTTGTACAAGTTTACACTCCCACCAGCAATGGAGGTGTGTTCCCCTTTCTCCACAACCTTGACATCATGTGCTGTCATTTGAGTTTTTGATCTTAGCCATTCTGACAGGTATGAGATGGAATCTCAGAGTTGTCTTGAATTGCATTTCTCTGATGATTAAGGAGGCTGAGCATTTCTTCAAGTATCTCTCAGCCATTAGGGATTTCTTTTTTGTGAATTCTCTGTTTAGCTCTGTTCCCCATTTTTTGATTGGATGATTTGGTTGGTGTTAAGCATTCTAAATGTTAATTATCCTGTTTTCTATCTGTTATGTAATTGATTCTGATTGGTTAAATAAATACTGAGGCCTGGAGATTGGGCAAAGAGAGAGATACATAGGACTAAGGTTTGAGGGCTTTTAAGAGATAGACAGAGAGCATCTGGGGAAGAAGAAGGCCAGAGAGAGAAGCCAGGAGTAAACAGGGAAGACACACTGTGGGGTAGATTAAAGAAGATCTTTCCATGTGGCCTGTAACATCGTCTTACAGTGGAGAATAATAGTCCAAAGGGACATATGTATATATGGGGTTATATTTGGGCAATAGAATTATGAGCTAGCTTAGATGGGCTAGGATTGCACAACCCAGGCCTAGGCTTGTTAAGATCCACGTGGTGTCTGTGTGTATTCATTTATAATGGCGGGTTGAGGAATAACACCACCAAATCAATTAAATATAATATAAACACTTGGTAAATCATTTAATTAGCCATTTTTTCTACCTATGACACCCAGCATTCAACAACTAGAATCCATGCTTACAGCCCGAAAAGGCCCCTGTGAGAGATAGTTTCCTAGCCAAAGATCTGGGAGACAAACCCAAAAGTTCCTTTAACAAAAGCTACTGCCTTACAGCAAAGGTGGGAAGCTTAGCTTTCCTTATATGCTAAATAACCAGCAGCCTTCTAAACAGAGTTGAGAATGGAATTAAACCACCTAAATTAAAATTGGAGAAATTCATAATGTCTCAATATGTTCAGATTCCAATTGAGTTTGTTTCTCTTCACATACAGATAATTTTTATGCTGACAATTGTGGTTCTATGTATACTTTTTGAGAAAGATTTGACTAGGATAGGCTTAAGGATATCTGTAAGAGAGAGAACTTACAGATGGAATGCTCATCTGCTGACAATAACAATGGGGGAAGGAAGGAGACCTGACCTGATACTAAAAATGTCAGCGGGAACTCACAAGTGCCTAACTAGGTACTTATCAAGAGTATCTGGGAAAGGCCCACCAAGGATATACAGTCAAAGCTAGATTTGAGGATAATGAATAAAACTTTAATTACAACATTGGATGCCATGGTTAAACTACGGCTTTTGTAATGTTCTTGTTTCTTTGCTTGATTTTTGTTTAGATGTCTTTGATTTTCCTATAGCAGGAGGTAAAAAGGATGTTTTTGTTGTTTGACAATGCTGAGATATAAGACATTTTTAAAGATATAAAAAGAAAACTAGAAAACTGGTTTCAAGAGAGATATTAGACCCTAGGGAAAATATGTTAACCATTGGATGTGATGTAACATGCCTTTAATCCCAGCATTTGCAAGACTAAAACAAATGGATCTCTGACCTTCGCCAAGGTCAGCCTGGTCTACAAAATAAATTCAAGAAAAGGACATACAGAGAAATCCTATCTTGAAAGAAAAAATAGAGAGATATGTGAATTGTGAGAAATTATATATTTTCAGAGCAAAGGGACCAAACACCAAAGAAGACAAGACAAGCCAGATGGTCCAGTTCACAGACTGTTCCAGCCACGACTTCAATTAAGCCATGAACTTTCCCACCCAAAGTTCAATGAACTACAAACTGCTCAGGACATTCAAATTGCTGAGCACATAGAGACTGGACAACAAATGTTACAATTAGCTTGATTAATTATTTTTCCATTTTATTTGGGCCCCCAAACAGGTTTTCAGTGTCTGAATTCAGCAAGGAGCAATTTTAAGAGAGTGAAACCCCATTCACAAAAGATGGGGGGGATAATATTTTGCTCATTTGATATGTTATAGATGTTGTTTAGGGGAAATGGTTACAAATTGTTAAATGGTATTATTAAACAAGTTATAGGAGGTTAGACTCAAGGACTTTTCTGTTTCTTTTTATTTTCTCTACCCTTCTTTCTTTCTTATATGGGGAAAACAACTTAAAAAGAAAAAAAGGGGAATATATGTATATAATACAGAATGATACACTGAAACTTAAAGCTGTTGTTATTCTTAAAATAAGGTTATCTTTTGATACATTGGTATAGAATTTTGTATGTTGATAAAAAATAAGATTAATTTTGATAGAATTTTACAGTTTTCTTGTTCAATGACAGATAGATTTATAAATCAATAGATGTCTTCAAAACCCTCAGAGAAGTACAGAAAATGGCATTTAAAGATATTATTATTTTAAGAATTGTTTGACTTTAAGACAGTCAGCTCCTGCCAGCTCTCATTTGACTTGTAAGAAAACAGTGAGCAACAAAAAGAAATCTCCTATCAGGAGATAATTCCTACTGGACAAAAATGTCCCTGCTTTCTCAACAGACTATATACAGTCCAAAGATGGACCAGAGCTTAAATACAGGTAAGTTGGTGTCCTGATTCTTCAGAGACAGAATAGAAAAATCCTTATTTCCTACTGCACAATTATGTCTGTGAGATATGCTTGGCCAGAAAGCTGAAGATGATGCCCCAACAGTGTCGAGAGATATTTGGGACTGTCTAGGCAACAAACTGTCATTTTTTTCTTTTTGTAAGATGCTCTTCTGTGCTTCCTATTCACTCAAATAATAATTTTATCCTTCTTAAGTCTTTGATGGGGTTGAAGACATAATGGCTATTAAATTTCAATTAAACTAGAGTTATTTAGGATTTTAAAAATATATAGGATATGATATAAATTATTTAGGCTCAGAACTTTAGACATGCTAAGATAGATAATTGTTTTCTTCTTCAAGGTTGCCTGATGAAAATAGGTTCAACATTATATATGTACCTTTTATCCTTTTTATTAGACAAAAGGAGGGAAATCATGGGTTGGTTTTAAGCATTCTAAATGTTAATTGGTCCTGTTTGCTATCTGTTACTTAATTGACTCTGATTGGTTAAATAAATGCTGAGGCCTAGAGATTAGGCAAAGAGAGAGATAGGTGGGACTAAGGTTTGAGGGCTTTTGAGAGATAGACAGAAGTGTCTGGGGAAGAAGAAGGCCGGAGATAGAAGCCAGGAGTAAACAATGAAGACACACTATGGGGTAGATTAAAGAAGATTCTTCCACATGGCCTGGAACATTGGCTTAGTGTGGAGAATAATAGTCCAAAGGCACATATGTATATATGTGGTTACTTTTGGGTAATAGAATTATGAGCTAGCTTAGATGGGCTAGGATTGCACACCAGTCCTAGGCTTGTTAAGATCCATGTGGTGTCTGTGTGTATTCATTTATAATGGCAGGTTAAGGATTAAACACTGCCAAATCATTTAAATATAATATAAACACTGGGTAAATCATTTAATAAGTTATTTTTCTACAACATTTAATTTCTTGAGTTCTTTGAAAACTTTGGATATTAGCCCTCTCTCAGATGTGGGGTTGGTGAAGATTTTTTTCCAATCTGTAGGCTGCCGTTTTGTTCAAATGACAGTTTCTTTTGCCTTACAGAAGCTTTTTCAGTGTCATGAGGTCCCATTTGTTGATTGCTGGTCTTAGATCCTGGGCTGTTGGTGTTCTGTTCAGAAAGTTGTCACCTACGCCAATGAGTATGAGGGTTTATCCCACTTTCTCTTCTAATAGATTTAGTGTGTCAGACCTTATGTTAAGGTCTTTGATCCACTTGGACTTAAGTTTTTTGCAAGGTGATTAAGTATGGGTCTGATTTCATTATTTTACATGTTGACATCCAGCTATACCAGCACCATTTGTAGAAGATGCTGTCCTTGTTCCATTGCATGGTTTTGGCTTCTTCGTCAAAAATTGAGTGACCATAGGTGTGTGGGTTCATTTCTGGGTCTTCAATTCGATTCCATTGATCCATAACTCTGCTTCTATACCAGTACCATGGGTTTTTTGTTTGTTTGTTTGTTTTTTACTATTGCTCTGCAGTACAGCTTGAAATCTAGGATGGTGATGCCTCCATATGTTTGTTTTTGTTTTTGTTTTTGTTTTTTTTTGTACAGGATTGATTTAGATATTCCTGGTTTTTTGTTATTCCATATGAAGTTGAGAATTACTTTTTCAAGGTCTATAAAGAATTGTGGTGGTATTTTGATAGGAATTGCATTGACTCTGTATATTGCTTTTGGAAGGATGGCCATTTTTATTAGGTTGATCCTACTTATCCATGAGCATGGGAGATCTTTCCATCTTCTGATGTCCTCTTCAATTTCTTTCTTCAATGACTTGAAGTTCTTGTCAGACATTTCTTTCACTTGCTTGGTTAGAGTTACCCCCAGATATTTTATATAGTTTGTGGCTATTGTGAAAGGTGTCATTTCCCTAATTTCATTCTCAGCCTATTTAATTTTTATCTAAAAAGGGCTTCTGATTTTTTTGAATTAATTTTGTATCCAGACACCTTGCTGAAGATGTTTATCAGCTATAACAGTTCTCTGGTGACATTTTTGGGATCATTTATGTATACTATCATATTGTCTGCAAATAGGAATGATTTGACTTCTTCCTTTCTAATTTGTATCCTCTTGATAGCTTTTAGTTGTCTTATTGCTCTAGCAAGAAATTCCAGTATTAAATAGAAGAGATATGGCGACATTGGGCATCCTTGTCTTGTCCCTGAGTTTAGAAGAAATGCTTTAAGTTTCTTTCCATTTAATTTGATGCTGGTGACTGGCTTGTTCTATATTGCATTTATTATTTCTAGATATGGTCCTTGTATGCCATTCTCTCCAGGATTTTTAGAATGAAGGGGTGCT
>CAJQZJ010000143.1:558695-580519 GCA_907164525.1 Lophiomys imhausi | reverse complement strand
ACACACACACACACACACACACACACACACACACACACACACACACACAGAATGTGTTTTCTTCATACAGTAGGGCATTTGTACATATGGACTCACAGCAACTGTAGCAACATGCATAAGACCTGTGCACGTTCAAGCTACACAAAATGCAGTCACAGATAGAGATGGCAGACATGGATTCCCACCTCTAGCTGGGGATTGATAACTGCTAAAAAAGGGTAATATTTTTTTCTTTAAGGTAGATTGACTAAGCTCTACTGAAAGATCCCACGTCCCAAAGTATTTTCACACAGGCTTTACTCAATGAATTTTAAAAATATAAATGTAGGTAGGCACAAAGTTGGTAGGTAGAGAAGATGGTTGGAACTTCAGGGAGAAAAAAGATTCTTTCAGAACTATTCAGAGTACATGGTAAAGTAATTAATACATTAAAATATAATTCATGATGAGTTACTACTGAGAAATTGTATTTGCTAAATGTACACCAAAATATTAAAATCAAACAGAATAAATACTCTGTATTTAAGGCATTTATTTCCTTTCTTTGCAATTTCTATTAAAGAACTGTTTTTGTAGACTCCTTTATGAAGTTATTTACCTATAGAAGTTATTAAAAGACTTTAAAATAAGTGTGGTGAAGTATCACCTATGACACAGAAAAAGTACTCAACATTCTAAACACAGGTGGATTGGTTTTCAGAAATGTATGTCAATACCATATATCGTGTTCCATCAGTATTTATCACAATACAAAACCACAATGGCTGAACAGAAGGAGTAGTCGTCACTGATTAACAGGAAAGACATAAATGGTTTGAAGAATTGAAGGTAGATGTCATAAAAGGAGAAAAGAAGAGCAATGCTGTGAAAGCTGTTAAAATTCTACCTAGATAGGCTGTCACTTTCTCTAACTGGGAGTAGTGACCCCAGTTATGGAAAGCTGAGAGTCAGTAAGTCCCAGTCTGATTACTAAGAGTAAAAGTAACTCTAAAGAAATGGAAGCTCAGCATTTTACAGTAGAAAATTTCAACTTGATGTTGAAAGACCATTATTATTGTCAATTGACAAAAAATAGAGTTCACAGCAGTTGGTATCTTGGACGACTATGAAAGCAAAGACAATGGGAAGAGTTTGGAGAAAAATATTATTTCTAGAGGAAGAATGATAGCATTGTGTTTTTGCCTTGTGATCTCATAAAACTTTCATGTTAGACTTGCAAGTTGATTTGAGAGCATATGTCTTAATATCCTTAGTACAGTCTGAAAGCCAGGTGCTCCCTCCCATTTGGATAACATGTGTTCATATATTGCCATGGCATGTGCATGGGAGATATATTAATAGATGTTCTTTGTGGTTATAGAAATAATTCTTCAGTATGAGTGAGGCTGTTTCTGCTAGTTTCAGTTGTTCCAGGAATAAGAGATAATGAGAATAACAATTTGCTATGATTGTTACATAGAGAACTTTACCAGAGGTTGTTATCTTCTTAAAGATAACTTTTCTGAGGCACAGCAGTTATTGCTGCTTGTAAAGATCATGCTCAGGTTTCAGGCTGATTTATTTAATATTCTTGATGAAGTGCCTACAGTGATGTTTGTGATTGATACTAAAATAATCTTGTACATGTTTTTGGATATGTTCAGAAATGTTGGCATGTGATATAGTCCAGTACAGTTCTCTGAAGTCATTTTGTTAGAGTGAGTCGATCCTCACTCTAACATAGAGGGCTCTTTTAAATGAATTTGTAAGCAAGTACTCTTTTAACTCAAACACTGGCATACACATTAGATCACTTAGAGGTCAGGGAGTAAGGATACTCATGGATTCTCTGATTATACCCATTTTACAAGGCTAATTTTCTTGTTCCTTATTAATTTTGGCTTCCTATGTTTACAATTTGTCAGATAATTTTTTTAACTTAGGGGTTTTCTTTCAATCAGTCATTCTGATTGTTTTCTTATGTCTTCTACCTATGTCTACCTATGCCTACCAAATCTATCACTGTCTAACTATAGCCACTTATTTAAACTTAAGTCTACCTATGTCTGCATATGCCTGGCTCTTCTACCTATATCCATATACCTTAATTATCCTTATCTGCCTTTGAACTTTTACCAATATTCTGTCATTTCCTCCTTGTTTTCATCTCTCTTCCAGTCTTATTTTGTATCCTTTCATTTTTGTTTTTATCTTTATTTTAAACATTTCCCCTTTTCCCTATGCAGTTGTGTTTTACTGATGCTTCTTCACATTTATCTATATAATAGTAAATACAAAAATCTCAGATTTCGATTGTATTGCATTAGACATTAATTTAGTAGTAATGTATGTCTTAGCTCCCCCCTTGCTGTAAAAAAAATCTATGAAAAAATGAGATAAGAGTTAATTTCAAGTTATATATTATAGTCTAATATGAAGATAAGTCAGATCATGGATCTGGAAGTAGCAATGAAAGTATAGACCTTGAAGAAATGATATTCTTGGCTTGCTCATAATTCCCTAGAGAATTGCCTACAGGCAATCTTGTAGACATGTTTTCTCCATTAATTGTACTCTTCCTAAATAACTCTAGCCTAGGTCATGTGGATAATAACACGAGCCAAGATACACAGCACTTGGAATTTAAGGTGGGAAGGTGCCAAGTAGCAAGCACATATCCATGCTCCAAACTTGTTGCCTACAAAACCCTCAGTGTGTCTTTTTTTCCCAACATATTATTATATTTTCAAAATATTTTTACATTGATTTATTATTTATGTGTATATTTGGGAGGGAACATACCACAGTGCATTTATAGATTTCAGAAGAAAACTAGTGAGAGAAAGTTGTCTCCTTCCACCTTCACCCTTGGAGACATCTCACAAGCACTAGGACTAAAAGTGAACACGGAAAGTACATTTAAAAATATTAAATATTGACTTTCACATTGTACAATGTTTAGTGACATATGGAGAACATTACACAGATTATAATACTAAGTTATTATATATAAAATTTGTGACCAATATCTACTTTCAAGAAACATTAGGAAAATAGAGCATAGTAATCATAAATCAATTAGGTATTAAAAATGCCACCACTCTAATGATAAATTTCTGACCATTTCAGAATTTCATAGGTAGATGGTGTTATCATCTGTGTTTGCTTATGAATGTAAACAAATTAATTACTTTAATCTAAAAAAATGTAAAATAATTCTCTTCTTAAAAATACTGAAAACAACATGCATGAGCACAGGGTTATGATGTTAAAAACAAAACTATGCTGATGTATCTAAAGTAGTCCTGGAGGAAACTGTGATTTGTGATAGGCTCTCTAAAAGAGTCTCCTACCTCCAACAGTACAAATAGCAGGTGCTGCTTTACAACAGAATGATACCCTAAGGAACTGTAATGCATTGCTGCAGGTTTCTGTGACATTACTCCATGAGGCAGCGGTGTGCTAAACAGGGACACTAAATGCTGCCATGTTTGCCATGTCAACTAAAGGTTTTGCTGGCCACATTGATTTCTTATATATTTGCTTTTCCTCAAAAAAATGTATTGTAATCATATTGTTAGTGCAAGTTTTAACAAGTGTTCTCTAAGATACAGACAATGAAACAACATTAGAACATGACTATTTCTTTAAACTAGAGAGAAAATAAATGTGTTATTTCAGCAATGGTGCTAAATTCTTGACACACATTGAGTGTGAGATTAGGATTTGGGCTGGGGATTTTCAGATGATCTCAAGTAATCCAGGTTGATCTCAAAGTAATTTTATATAGCTGAAAATGACCTTGAACTCTGGATTTTCCTATTTCTATCTTCCAAGTCTTGGGAGATGACTCTAATGCTGTGAAAAGCAAATAAGGGAAAATACTGTGCATATACAGAGAGTAAAACCTTTTATGAATATAATTCTGAATTTCCCAGAAATCTTTGAGTTAGAATGGTGATAATATGTAAATGGTCAGCCCTGAAAATATATACATACAGATAGCTTTATATGCACTGAGCAAGTTGTATTTATATATTTAGAAATATATATGTATATATACATATAGCTTTTAATGTATATATAAATAAAATGTAAATACACATAATTTTATGTTTGTGCATGTATCATATATTGTTATATATTATTTATGTTTATACATATTATTGACATATTATATATATATGTATATGTGTATAATACTAATTAAAGAAGAGCTTATAAATTTAAATTAAAACAAGGGATCCATGAAGTATGAGAGAGGTTAGAAGGAGGAAAGAGAAAGAGGAAATTGAGGAAATTTTATTATGATCTGGAAAAAATAAAATAATGAAAACATGAAGCACAGTGCTCTCCAATATTTTGAGCTTGTTGATTCATAATTTAAATATTAAAGTTTTCTTTATATATATTTTATTAAATGTAACAGGTCATAGAGCTGCATGTATATTTTTAATACATCCCTTTAATTTGACAATAGAGATATTGTCCTCCTGCTTATCCTCCTTATTTTCTAAGTGTGCAATGACTCATTGACAGATTGTGATGTTTTTATCTTTTAATATAATTACTATACACTGGAAAAGGTAGCATACGCCTTTAATCTCAGCAATCGGGAGGCAGAGGCAGGCAGATTTCTGTGAGTTCAAGGCTAGCCTGGTCTACAAAGTATGTCCAGGACAGCCAGGGTTGTTACACAGAGAAATCCTATCTTGAAAAACCAAATATATATATATATATATTAATATATATGTTTTTAATGCAAAGAGCTTAACACAAGTCTTAAGCTTTAGTGAAGTAAATCATAAGCAAAGGATTTCCAATGACTAAAGACCAGATAATCTGACTTTTACAGTAATATAAAATGAAATTACATCAAAGGTAAATCCAGTCTTTCTCAGCGTCCCATTTTATCTCACTTGTCTTCCATGATAGCACATGGCTCCAGAATATCATCCCAACTTAAAGTAAACACATCCAGGAAAAGTAAGGATTGAGTGTATTTAATACTTTTACAGGAGATTCCTACACACTGTATTTGATGAGACCATGTCTTATCTAGTGCATGGTACACCTTGATTTCTGATCAGAAGAAAACAAAAACTAATGCTTAACATCAATGGTTGTAGAGAAGATTATTTTTATCATCCAAAAATAATCCAAATTATTCAATTTAAAATGTCCATTGTTTTACTTATATATGCTCTGGTTTACATGTTCTTTTAAGAATGTGATCTTGAATTAAATGCCAGAATTGTTTCATTATATAACCATATCAGATATGTTCATTTCTATTTTTCAGGAAATACTGTGGGGGGAGAGTAATATATAATATTTATGAAGTCATTCACTGGAAAATCTAAAGCTCAAAACAATGTATTCAAAGCAAAAAAAGTTTCTGTAATTTGTATTTCAAATTTTAAAATAAACATATTATTTTAGTTACCACTACACATTTGGTACAATCACTTTGACTATCGGCCAAATAATGGCTATACTAAGCTCTTTGTCATTTAAAGATATTATTTAGATAAATACTTATAATATTCATCTAATAAAGATCTTTTGAATTCTCACCAAGTGCTTTTGGTAAAAATATGGACAAAAATTATTTTAGTTCAATTATTTAATTAAATGCTAAACTACTGTATCTACAAAATTTCTCACATAAAACATCTTCTATTGCAAGGAAATCTGTATTTCTGACTTTTGTTGGCCTACATTATATATTTTACACATGAAGATTAATTTGACATATGTCGAAATTTTCTAGTTGTTTTGTCTTATTCATTGGCTTATTTTTATTTATTTTATTTTTTACACTTTTTTTTGAGGCAGGGCTTCTCTGTGTGGCCCTGGCCGTTCTAGACTTACTTTTTAGACCAGGCTGGCCTTGAACTCTCAAAGATCTGCCTGCCTCTGCCTCCTGTGTGCTGGGAATAAAGGTGCACACCACCACACCTGGCTATTGACTTATTTTTGAAAAAAAATAAATTTATTTCACTGGTCTGCACAGACAAGTAAAAAAAGCAAATTCATTATAATGTTTCTATATCTTGGATGAGACGTTATATGTAACAAGATGCATAGCTTGTAGTATTAAGTTAATATGTTTGAATAACCAATAACTTTTTGAGGTAGCAATGCAAAAAAATCACAAAATAAAATTCATATTTCAGCATATTTATTGAAGTTATATTTTTTGTGTTCTAACTGCCAGACAGTAATAAAGAGTAATTAGTTATGATACTCAAAATAAAATTTACAGTCAAATAACTTTGCTATCAGAAGCTAGCCATACATAGTGGCCAGTTGTGATATATTAGAATATTTCTAACAAATAGGCACTATCTCACTAGCCTGGTTTGTTCTTAATATATGTTATTGTATTAAATATTTATTTTTATTGTATCTGGTATAATGGACATTGTGGGTTTTTTCACAGTGTGTACAATTTGTATACTTATAAGATAATGTATCAGTTTCATCTGAAATACACATTTGCACTATTCTGCTTTGTTCTAAACTGATTAATTCCCTTCTCTGATATATGTATTTACTGCTTTCGAAAAATTTTGTTTCTTTCATTGCTCTATTTTCTTCCACTGCTGTGTCTAAATAACATTATATTGACAAAATGAAATCAAATGTAAATATTGAGGAAATTTTTACTGCTATATATTTTCTATAATATATCTATCTATATACTATGGTGAGTTCTTCAATATACTAGATTTCTAGTTCACGAAGTACATAAATCCTTACTAACAAAAAAACAAAAAACAAAAGGGAAGAAGCTTCTAATTAAGTTTCAAAATGTGTGTTCTATTTTAACCAGCATGATTTATATATATTATTTATTTATTGTTTATTTTCATTACAATCACAACTGCCCTCTCTCCTCACCTTCCAGTCTAATCCTCACATCCACTTCTCCTGTACCCCCCCTCCCATGCCTGGTACCAACCCACTCTTGCACATCATATCACATCAGGACTAAGTGCCTCCTCTTCCACCAATGCAAGACAAGGCAGCTCTGGCAGGAAGATGGGACCCAGGGAGAAACAACAGAGACCAAGTGTGAGATAATCCCTGTTCCAACTGTTGGGGGACCAAGCAGCCCATCAGCTTTATATGTGTAGTGGTTCTAGGACCACTCGATGAATATCTTTGGTTGGTGTCTCAGTCTCCATGAGCCTTGCTGTGTCCATGTTAATTGCCTGTGTAGGTCTTCTTGTTCTGTCTTTGACTTCTCCAGCTTTCTCTAACTTTCTTCTAACTCTTTCACAAGGTTCCCTGAGTTTCGTCTAATGTTTGGTTGTGGATCTCTGCACCTGTTTCCATTATCTGCTGGGTAAAGCCTCTCAGATGGCAGTTATGTTAGGCTCCTGGCCAGTTTCCTCTCTCCATCCACTTTGGATGTCTATTTTATTTCACTTACTTAAGGGGTTCAAGTATCATCTCTTGAACCCTCCTTTTTACTTAGTTTTTTTTGGAGGGGGTTGTGGATTGTAGCATGGTTATCTTGTACTTAATGGCTAATATCCTTTCATGAGTGAGTAAATACTATGTGTGTCTTTCTGGGTCTGTGCTAACTCACTGAGGATGATCTTTTCTGGTTCCAACCATTTGCCTGTAAATTTCATGATGTCCTTGTTTCTAATAGCTGAGTAGTATTCCATTGTATAAATGTCACCATGATACATAAACCATACAAAGACTCAACAAAGAAATTTTCAGACAAATTCCCCTCATGAACATTGATGCAAAAATACTGAATAAAAAATACTCAAACATCAAATCCAAAAGCATGTCAAAAACATCATCCACAATGATCAAGTAGGCTTCATCACAGGGATGCAGGGATGGTTCAACATATAAAAATTTAACAATGGAATCCATCATATAAACAAATTGAAAGAAAAAACCCACATGGTCATCTCACTAGATCCTGAAAAAGCCTTTGAAAAAATCCAGCACTCCTTCATGATAAAAGTATTTAAAAGATCAGGGATACAAGGCCAATACCCAAAGTTAATAAAGGCAATATGCTTTAAGGCATTAGCCAACATCAAAGTAAATGGAGAAAAACTTAAAGCAATTCCACTAAAACCAGAGATAAGAAAAGGCTGCCCACTCTCTCAATATCACTTCAACACTGAACTTGAAGTTTTAACTAGAACAATAAAACATCTAACAGAGATAAAGAGGATACAAATTGGAAAGGAAGAAGTCAAAATATCCCTGTTCACAGATGATATGAGGATACATAAGAGATCCCCAGATTTTACCAGAGAACATCTGTTGCTAATAAATACCTTCTTCAGCAATGTGCCTGGATACTGAAAAAAAAAAAAAAGTGACTAGCCCTCTTTTACAGAAACGATAAATGGGCTGAGAAAGAAACTAGAGAAACAACATCCTTCAAAATAGCCACAAACAAAGTAGAATATCTTGGTGCAACTTTAGCCAAGCAAGTGAAAGACCAGTATGACAAAAACTTCAGGTCTCTGAAAAATGAAATCCAAGAAGACATCGAAAGATAGATCTTTCTTGTTCAAAGATTGGTAGGATTAACATAGTAAAAATGTCCTTGTTATTAACAGCAATGTACGAATTCAATGCAAATCCTATCAAAATCCCAACACAATAATTTGCAGACCTTACAAGAGCAATTATCAATTTCATATGGAAAAACAAAACCAGGATAGTGAAAACAGTCCTGTACAATAAATCAATCTCTTCAGGTATCACTATCCCTGATTTCAAGTTATACTACAAAGCGATAGTAGTAATAACTGTGTGGTATGGACATAAAAACAGACAGGATGAACAATGGAATTGAATTGAAGACCCAGAAGTAACCCAAAATATTTATCACACTGAACAAAACTCAAGTCCAAGTGGATCAGAGACCTCAACATAAAAATGGACACACTAAATCTAATGGAAGAGAAAGTGAAGAAAAGCCTCACACTCATTGGCACAGGAGACATATTCCTGAACAAAACTTCAATATCTCAGGCTCTAAGACCAACAATCAATAAATGAGATCTTATGAAACTGAAAAGCTTCTGTAAGGCAAAGGACACTGTCAATAGAACAAGATGGCAGCCCACAGATTGGGAAGGATCTCCACTAACCCCACATCTGGCAAAGGGTTAATATCCAAAATATATAAAAACTCATGAAATTAGGCATTAACAAACCAAACAATCAAATTAAAAATGGCACAGTTAAGGTGAGATTCACTACAGAGGATTATCTATTGGCTGAGAAGCACTTAACAAAATGCTCAACATCCCTAGTTATCCTAGAAATGCAAATCAAAATGACTCTGAGATTCCATCTAACACTGGTATGAATGATTAAGACCAAAAACTCAAGTAACTGCACATTATGGTGAGGATTTGGAGCAAGGGGAACACTCCTCCATCGCTGGTAGGAATGTCAACTTGTACAACCACTTTGAAAATCAAATTAGCCACTTTTTCAGAAAAATGGAAATAGCTGTACCTCAAGACCTAGCTATAAAATTGCATATACCCAAAATACATTTCACCAAACATTTCCTCAACTAAGTTTATAGCAACTTTATTCATAATAGCCAGAAACTGGAAACAACCTAGATGCCCCTCAACTGAGGAATGGATAAATACATGTGTCCTTTTGTTTTGTTTTGATGTAACTATTTTAACCATTGATTTGCTTTTGCTCGTCAGCCACTAGCAATATGTATAAACCAGTCTTATGTCCTTCAGCTTATGCGAAATTCTGTGCCATTGATGTGCTCTAGATTCACTCACCACTACCACACTCCTTTGATATTAAAGTTTTATCACCCGCTGTTTTGTGTGTGTGTGAGACTGTTTGTGTGTCTGTCTCTTTATATATCTCACTCCAACCCGAGTTGAATACTGGGTCTTTGTGCATGCTATGCCATCAGGCACTGCTCTAAGAAACGTTAGTCCTTTGACTTTCCTTTTTACTCAACATTGACTCAGATATTGTAGTTATTTTGTCTTTTAAGTGAGTGTGACACTCAATTTGTACTCACCCATGAAATAGATATATAAATATTTTTATTGGTGCTATTTGGATCTATAAAAGAAATTGTCAAAATTACATCTTTGAAATATTAAATCTCTCTAAGTATATTATATATTCCTATTCATTTAGAAATAATAAGATTTATTATAACTTTGCATTATAGTGTTTTAATATATATTGTATATATTTACACCTAGGTAATTCATTTATGATGCTATAATATAAATAGTAATGTGAGTTTAGTTAAAAATTCTATGTGTTAATTGCTAATGTATATGAAAGTAGTAAAATATGTACGTTATACTTTGTCTCCCTAACACTATGTATGCCCATGCTTAATTTAAGAGTAATTTTACAACCTTTGTGAAACATATTCACACATCCATACATTCATTCACATGTAATTTACAGAGGAGCTTTATTTTTTTCCAGAATATGTGCAAATACTATTTTCTCCATTATTAAATTAACTAGGATTTCCAGTACTGTGTTTTAAAGAAGTTTTGAAAGATAACTTTTTTCTTTGTTGCTAATATTACCAGAAAATCTTCTAATTTTTCTTTGCAAGGAATCATGTTTACTGTCAAGCATGGTATTACAAACCTATCACACCAGTTTTCAGGAGGTAAGGCAGGGAGATCAAGAGTTGAAGGCCATCTGTATAGGGAGTTTGAGGGCAGCCTGAGTTTTATAAGACCTTGTCTCAAGAAAAATAATTATATTTTATATGTATTCAGAAAGGAAACATACATACCTGAAGGTTTAAAACTAGCATCCACAAATGAAAGAAAACATGTAGCATCTGTCTATCTATAACTGGGTTACTTCTTGCATAATGATTACTTCTAGCTCTGTCTATATTCCTATCATTAATTTTATTTTCCTTAACAGCTGATTTATATTGCATTGTGTAGTTTTACTACATCTTCTTTACATATTTATTAGCTGATGGACATGTAGGCAGTTTCTATTTCCTAGTTATTTGTACTAGAACAGTAATGAACATGAATGTGTATGTATATCTATGTATAACTATCTCTATAGTAGGATTGTAGTATTTTGGGTATATGCCCATGAGTGTTGTTGATATGAAATATATACTTTTAGCTTTTTGAAGTTTTTGCACTCACTTCTATACCAGTTTGCACTCCTATGAACAGTGAACAAGTGTTCCACTATCACCACATGTATGCCATAATTTGTAGTCATTTATTTCTTTTTAATCTTAGTCCGCTCTTACCAAAGCTCAAGGATCACCAAAAGAGATGGAGTAGATAGATTCTAAGAGCCAAATATGCTGGATGAGTAGAAGGAATCAGTACTTTTCTGGACATAGCAGAACTATTTTACACATGAACACAACAGTTTTGACAACATGCACAAGATCTGTGCAAACTTAAACCAAACAAAATCTCAGTACAATGAGGGATTAGCACAAAATTATCCCTAACAAGGAGCTATTGGTAATTGATTGCTTCTGGGAGAGTGTAAGTCACTGCATTTTAAAGATGACCCACTGGGATACAGTTGAGGGCCTCACATTCAAGAGTATAAACTCAGTGCCAACTTTACTTTATGAGATGTGCTTTAAACCAAAGATGGGTAGAAACCCATAAATTCTCAACAAAACGACTACTTAAACATATTCTAAACAAGAAAAATAGCAATACATATACCAAAGTAGTGAGAGGAAAGCCCACAAGGCATACAAAAAAGACCTAAGGCAACTAAAAAGTACTTACTGCAGTACAAATAGTCTTTTCTAGGGAAGAGCACAAGAACTGGCTTTTCAATATCAAATGGTCTCCTCTGAAAACATGCATAAAAGCACCAGTATACAGACTGAGCAATTATGTTTAGGAATATATGTATACATATGCATGTAGCAATTAATAATAACAGAGGGTATAAACATGAAAGAGATCAAGGAAGAGTATATAGGAGGGTTTGGATAAAGGAAAGTAACAAAGCAAATTCAACTAAGAGACATTAAAGTAAGTATAGATAGTCAATACGATTGGTGTTTCTTTCAGATTAAGGAAAATATTTTTCATTTACATCTACTTATTCCAAAACCTATATGTTAGCATACATGTTGGTATAATGTATGTCTAATAAACTTTATCACTAATTTCAGGTAAAATCATAGATGTGATATTCAAATACACTGACAGACTGCATATGTACCAATGTATATGTTCCTCTAGGACCTGCTATTTGGTTGAATAAATGTCACGTTATTTATTCCATTAGTTGAAAAGAAGGCTTCAAATATGAACCAAATAATATAAACATTGTTTTGATGTATAATGAAAAATAAAATAGAATTTTATCTTTACATATAGGATAGTGCATTCATATCCTCAAACCACAAGCTGCCTCCAGTGGATTTATATTTTAGGGACATATATCTATGACTGGTTCACGTAAGATAGTTGTCAATTTGGTTAGAATTATCTAAAGTGTTTGCCTTAGTGATTAGGTGAAGAAGTAATTCTTGTTTCAGTTAGCTCCTGCTTAAAAACTGTAATTCGTTCCCTAGAGGTATTTTGCTGACCTATGCACTTACAGTGAATACCATAGTAAAAAAGTATGTAGAGACTGATGATATATACTGTAAACATATATCTGTCATTTAAAATTGTGCAACATTGTGGGGAACATGGAGCATCTCTTTATTTCAGCTTTATATATAAATTGAAGGTCAGCACACCCATCTTTTGCTGTCACCAGAATAAATACAATGGGATAATTAAAACATCTAATTAGCTTGTGTAAATAATTGAAAGATTCTTGCCCTTTAATTTTATGTTTTAACCCCTTCAATGGGAGGGAATTCCCAACAGTGCCTGTTCAACAGCACTAGATAATCCACCACTGTTTGTAATTTGTGGTAAGTATAACTGGAATTTTTAGAACATATCTGTGGGGAATAGAATATGCACACTTTCCTTTCAAAGTCCAGATGAGATGTGGTTGTGTATTTCTATGGCTTATTTTTCAACATAATTTAATAACCCTTGTCTCTTTTGCTCTCTAAAACAATCTGAAAACTTATAGACATTCTTGTTCACATCATGATTATAATAGGAAATTCCTCTATCCCTCAGCATATTGGAGTACTACAACATTGAGTATGTAGGAAGTACTTAGGTAAATGTGTCTTTATATATGAATATTAGGAAACATTTTCTTTCTGATCCTCCACTAAATCCTCCATTTAAAAATTTATGTTTTAATCATTCCTTGTAGATGATATTAAAACTTTTAGAATTGTATTTAGGATACAGAAGATATTCTGCAAATTAAATCATTGCTATTTAGTGGTAAAGAAGGCCTCATAGGAGAATAGACAATCATTAAGAAATTAAATATTGGACCTGATATCAGATTGGCTTTCTTGTTGAACCACTGTTTAAGTGAAAAGTTTCTTTATTTCTAAAATAGGATGAACAACCTTATTACATCATAGAATTATTGTGAAAGTCTGTAAGATTAATTCTAGAACTGTGGTGGCATTTAAAAGACATGTAAACAGCAAACACATAGTAAAGTAGCTACATAACCACATGTATCTATGTGCTAAGCTTTTGAAATGAGCTAGGTTGTTTGAAATGTATCCTTTACCAGCTAATTCAAATTATGCCACGTATGCAGTCTCTCTAAATAATTTTAATGTTCAATATGTAAATAATATGCCATTAATTAACTAGGAATTTTAATTAAAATGATCCATAGATAGAGTTCAGAACAAATTAATGTCTGAATAAATAATAGCTATCATAATTTTCTGTTCCTAAAAATGTCTTAACAGTTCTAATTTTTCATTATTGTCATTGAATACTTGGGGAAATAACACTTGATGTCATATCTCAACTCCTAATATCAGACTATCTCCTAAGGTCCTTTTTTGAAACATTAACATTCTAAAAACTGAACTTAGAAATACTGAAGGGCTTAATTTAATAGATCAATATCTTCAAAATAAATAAAAACCCCATTATGCTGATTTCTGTATGATGCACTCTCAGCTCATAATTTGTGTTGGGGTAGTGTTAAGCATTCTAAATGTTAATTAATTGGTTCTGCTTGCTGTCTGTTACTTACATTGACTGGTTGGTTAAATAAAATGCCGAAGCCTGAGATTGGGCAAAGACGGAGAAAGGTGGGACTTCCTGGGATTAGAGCAGGAAGCCTGCACTTTAGACAGAGGATTAAAACATTCCAGCCAGGAGCAGCAGGAAGGAGGCACACACCATGGGTTAGGAAAAAGAACCTCAGTCCACATAGCCAGGAACATCAGCATATCATGGAGAGTTGCAGTCCAAAGGGACGTATGCATATATGGGGTCATATTTGGGTAATAGAATTAAGAGCTAGCTTAGATGGGCTAGGATTGCACAATTCAGGCCAAGGCTTGTTAAAATCCATGCGGTCTCTGTGTGTACTCATTTATGTCTGCTTAATGGCGGAATAAGGAGTAAAGGCTGCTGAACAAATTAACAATAATCTAAATACTGGTTAAACAATTTAATTAATTATCAGGATTGCACAACTCAGGCCAAGGTTTGTTAAAATCCACGTGGTGTCTCGGTGTGTGCTCATTTGTAATGGCTGCTTAAAGATTAACAACTGCTGAGCCAACTAACAATAATATAAATACTGGGTAAATAACTTATTTTCCATATTTTTTTTACAAATTTGTCATGTGATAGTAGGCAATGTATGCAGAATTATAGTTTACTTTGGGGTAGTTTTTTAATAGCCATTCTAGCTGGACATGGTGGTTCATACCTTTTTTTGCCAACAATTAATGCAGATTGCATATTCTAGAAGAAATTGGACTAAATAGACAGACCTTGTCTCCAAGAAAAACAAAGATAAAATACAACACCCAAACCTTATAACAAATAAATACACACACAGACTCACACAAAAATTGAAAAGTTCACTATTCTAACTTAAGTATTGTATTTTGATTTGAATTTTTCTAATGAATTACCTTGTTACATTGGACATTTGGTGCCAGCCTGGATTGCACAAGATTGTCCCAAATAAAACAAAGCAAAGCAAATTTCATAGTTCAAGCACAGCAAAAACTCCTTACCATACATAGACAATCAAGACACATGAAATATAACCATGGTTGAGAATCTTATTTCTGGAATTTTTGTGATTCATAGCCAGCCTTTTCTTTTTGTATCCCCATAATTATTCCTACTTTCTACTTTAAACGCATGTAAATGTAATATGCTAAAACAAAAAGAAAAGAAAACAAACAAACAAAACCTACCATACACTGAAAATCTTCTAAGTAAAAAATATTTCTACAGCCCTAAAATGCCAAAATCATGGTTTAGCCACAAAATGTCCTCTAGAGTGTAGGCATATGCCCAGCAGTCATCTAGTTTTCTAAAGCTGAAGCTTATCCTTGTTGACTGTATGACTTTGTTGAACCATGTGTTCCAAACCAGTAGAAATATAAAAGTCACATATAAAATACAGTATGTCTAAGAAGAGTTATCATTTTTGTACCATTTTAAATTAAAAAAAAAAAAAAAACGGATACAAAGTTAAGTAAAAAGGAAAATTTTTTTGTCTGCTTCATTGTGGTTCCTTGATCATCTTTTATTAACTTAAAGTTAATATGAAAGTGTAATGGCTTACTTGTAATTACCCATATCTTATATTTATAATATATTATTTTGTATATATATATATAGTTTTATATATATATATATAGTTTTATATATATATATATAGTTTTATATATATATATATATATATAGTTTTATATATATATATACTGGTTGAAGCTACTCAGAAGACAGTTATGCTAGGCCCCTGTCTGCAAGCATAGCAGAGTAGCATTAGTAGTGTCAGGGACTGGTTATCTCCCATGGGATGAGTCTCAAGTTGGGCCAGTCTTTATTTAGCCATTTCCTCCATCTTTGGTCCACCTTTGTCTTTGTCCCTGCAATCTTCTAGGCAGGACACATTTTGGGTCCAAGGTTTTGTAGAAGGGTTGGTCTCCTTATCCCTCCACTGGAAGTCCTTGCTGGCTACTTCAGGCTCAGCTGCAGTCATCCCTACACACTTCCTGGAGCCTCCCTTATCCAAGGTCTCCGGCATGTCCCAGGAGGGCCCTACCCATTTCTATTCCCTCTCTTAGCACTCTCTCTCTTCGACTCTCCCTAGTATCCAGCAGCTACCCAACCAACTTCGCTGCAAGTGTTTCTACACTCCCTACTCCTGATTTCCCTCCTCCATCTTCCATCACCACTCCCTCTCCCACCCAGTTACATCCCACCATCCATCTCTAATGCCTATTTTATTTCCCCTTCTGAATGAGATTCAAACATCCTCCCTTAGGCCCTCCTTGTTATTTAACTGCTCTGGGTCTGTGGTTTGTAGTATGGATATCCTGTATTTTATGCATAATATTCACTTAGAAGTGGATTTTATACCATTATACCACTCCTGTGCACATACTTAAAACATTCTCCTGCAAACCACAAGACACTTGCTCAACTATGTTCATAGCAATTTTTCTCATAGTAGCCAGAAACTGGAACCAAACTAATGTACCTCAACCGAAGAATGAATAAAGAAAATGTGGTACATTTGCCCAATAAAATACTACTGAGCTATTAAAGACAAAGACATCATGAAATTTGCATGCATATGAATGGAACTAGAAATATTATCGCAAGTGAAAGATCCCCATTACTACAGGAACATGAACATGGTCGACAAGCGGTATATTTTGTTAATGCTTTACTTTTCATTATTATTTATTTTATCTTTCTTTATGCTAAAAAAGAATCTAAGATTTAACATTAAGGCTAACATCCTTGTTTCAGCAGGAAGTTGTTTCAGCCAGAAGGGAGAGGTTTTGTGATGTCAGGAGGAGGCATGGCCACAGGGACCCCACCTCTCTACATATAATTATGTGATCAGAATAAAAGTCAGTCTGAGAGTAGATCTCTTAGAATTCAAACATTGGATAATATCGCCCATTCTGGCTTGCAGATACTATTGTATTTTCCTCAGTGAGTCCTAAATCCCGAAGAGTGTATGTGGAAATGGTAGCTCCTACTGTATTGAGAGTTAAAATTAATTCAAACCATCTGTAATTTACTCTTCTAGCTTTCCACTTGAAACTGCAATTCTACAACATAATTTAGAATTTCAACATAGTTGAGTCAGATGGACTTGAATCATACCAAATATGCCTGTTTTTTTGCCTGTCATCTCCCTCCACATAATCCCACTGTGTTCCAATCAGCTCATCATTTTAGGTTAATTTAGTTTCTCAAAGTTCCATTTCTATGCCACTTTCCCTTAACATACTTCATATTCTACTGCTGCTGTTACACTATGTACAAACGTCATACCTTGAATTTACAGTTCTTTTTCATTTCTACCTTACTGTATTCCTAGCTAATAATAATAATTGATGTATTATATTTTTCACACTACTGATATCTCATTTCTTTAGAGATATTCCCCTGAGAGCAGTAGAAATAAGAGTATGAAAGGAAAAGCTATGCAATTTAACAAAGGCAGAGTCCTTTTCTTGCCTCAGGCTAATGATGTGACCTTATACAAGAAGTTCAACTCCTACTGACTTTTCTATTACAGTATTATCTGTAAGAAAATGAAGGCTCTGCCTTATTAAACTAAATAATGTTTAAAGGTCTACTAGTACTCAGTTTGTATTATGCTGCCTCCTCCTGGTATACTCAATGGCTTTTATGATGGTAATGATAAATATTAAGTTGCCTTCTGCAGTACAGGGCTATGGCACATGGCATAAAAACGGTAAAAATTCAATTGTACTCTAAGAGGTCGCTCACAATAACCAGAGTGCTCACTCAAATTTGCTTAATCATTGACTTTCTAAGGCACTGTAGTTGGGAAGGAAGAAAGAAAGTAGAGAAATGTAAAAATAAAACATAAATTACTGACTTAGAATAAGACATGGATAATTTGGTCATGGGTGAATGAAGGCTAAAGGGAGGTCCTACCTGCTGATAACTTCACTTAAGCTACTGCTACTTATTTTGAAAAAGTAATGGATAATGTTTCTCATTTTATAATTATCTTCCAAAATAACCTTTCTACAATAATAAAGTATAATACAATTAAAAGGTCATACAATTAAATAAAAATATTTTTAAATATTAATATTCTTCCATACATTGGTTTATGCTCCAATTTTTTCCTAGGCACTCCCATAGAATTCCCTATACTAAAATACAAATTACAGATGAGGCATATATCTGCCCCCAAGCATTAAAATAATGTAATACATTTTACACCAAGGCTTTTAAAGTATTGTGAAAGGAGAAAGCAATACAAAAAATTGAGGGAAAGCATTAGATACACTAAGGAGTGAAATATTAATTGAATGATTCATTCATTCATTCATTCACTGATAACTAGTTAGAATGAATTAATACGCCATTATGTATTATATATTTGTTATTAACCAATATTACCTCAATAAATAGAGTATAGTATATGAATGTGAAACAACTAATAACGTCATGAGGAATACACTCAAAAAATCAATAAAGACATTTTTATGAGATTTGAAAAAGGAGATAACATTTTTAAAAATCAGTCTTCCAAATTGGGTTGAGAAGTATGCAGTGAAAGATGAAGAAAATATTTAAGAAAAATAGATATTATTAACTAAGAAATAGAAGAATGTAGGTATAGGTAAATGAATATGGGTGACAGATATTATTAGGAAAGAGAAATAGAATAGATAGTTATGGATGGATTTGGGGGGCTGGAACAGGAGAATTGAGTGGGAATGGGGAAGAAAGAGTAGAAGAAGGGAGAGATACAGCTAAGATTAATTGATATTTGAGAAATAGTATGGAAAACTAATACAGTATGAGCTTACTATATATATATATATATATATATATATATATATATATGAAGGCAATATAACCTAAATTGTCAAATAATGAAGGAAACAGGAACCAAGTGGCCATTTCTTGCCACCAAATTAAGCTCCCAGTCCTGGGATTGCATGCTTCCTACCAAATGCAACTCCCAATTCTAGGATTGCATCCAATTGAATTGTTAGCCAAAGAGACGCCTTGGGAAAATTCAAACAGACCAGGCTGTTGCCTAGACATTACTTTGCTCTCCACAAACTTATGGTAATTTCCCATTGTTAAAGAAAACACCTACACAACTTGCTGAGTATAGAGAAGTTGAGCTAGTGCCTACATAGACTATTCACCACTTCATTCTAGATCTAGAGTCTTTGGTATGGGTTGGTACTCTGCATGCTACCAGAAGATAAACATAAACATCAACTTAGCCAAAAAAACTTATATCTTCACTGCTGTTCAGCTTGCAAGATAAGATAGGGCAACAGTGGCATAGCTTGTGTGTGTGATGAACTAAGATCTGATTTGACTTAAGACCTCCTCCCTGAGATGCAACCCGTGTATGAACCTGCTTTATGACCAAGAACCACAGACTAGATAGCCCAGGAACCTAGGTTAAAACCAAATACTACTGCTCTTAACGAACAGAACAAAAACAACAAATGAAAAATAAAAACAAAAGCAGAAATAAAATGATGCCTAACAATCTTCTGCTATACTCATAGATCAGCACTTTGCTCATCCATCATCAGAGAGGTTTCTTTCTGCATCATATGGGAAAAACAAATGAACACATAAACAAAAGAGAGAGAGAGACCTACGACCAGACTTTATGCAGAAGAAAGACTTTGGAAAACTCAACCCTAAATGGGATGTCTCTATCAAATATGTCCCTTTGGGACTCAGGGAAACTAACAGAGAGGAGTAGTAAAAAGTGTAAAAGCCAGAGAAGATAAAGAACACCTTGAAAACTAGGTACTCTAAATTAACACGTTCAAAGCTCATGTGCACTCACAGAAACTGAGGCAATCATGCACAGAGCCAACATTGGTCTGTACCAGGTCCTCTGCACCTACATTTTGGCTTTGAATTTAGTGTTTTTATGAAATTTCTGAGTGTTAAAATGAGTGGGTCTTTGATTCTTGTACCTTTTCTTGGTTCCTTCTGTTTGATTTGTCTAATTTCTTGGTTCCTTCTGTTTGATTTGTCTAATTAAAATGTGTTAGAATTTGTTTTAATTTATTATACTATAGTATACTATTATATATTTTATATTGTATTAATTTATTACATTACCTTAGAAGCCTGTTTGTTTTCTAATAATGAAAGACAGAAAGGGAGTGGATCCAGATTTGAGGGTAGGTAGGGAGGAACTGGAAGGAGTACAGGGAGGGGAAAGTACACTCACGATACATTATGTGAGAAAACTCTATTTTAAATAAAAGGAAAACAGAAAAGAGAATGACTTTGAAAGATCAATCCTTTCAGTGACCAGTCGTTAGCATTACTGATAGCTTTCTAGGGCTCTGCAGTATATGTAGAAAACAAAGCAACAGAATCTCTCTCTGGAATTATTTGGGTGAAGAATCTATCACCATAGAGCTATGGTTTGTGCTTCGGGCTGTACAAATTGAAAACAATCTTTCAATTAAAATGAATCATTATAGAGAAACTTAACTAAAGAAAGATCTGCATCTGACTGGTCTCATGTTCACTGCCCCCAGTACAAGAGGAAGCTCTTGGCCTGCATATGACTATTAAGCTGAGAGGGGTTGATATGGAGGGACATTCCACATTGGAGGAGTGGGATGGTTGGATGGGTGGGAGAGAGAGGAGAGGGTGGGAGGGTGGAACCGGGAGGGGTGGAATGAGTGCACTTTGTTGGAGATGTAACTTGAAGTAATAAATAAAAAAAACAGGGCAAAACAAAACAAAACAAAACAAAACAAAACCCTCACTTTTTTTTCACTTTTTGACACCCAAGTCCCATTTTCAAGTTGGCTCTTGTCCAGAATCATTCTCACCTGCCCAGCAATGCTCTCAGGCTCTTAATAAGTGGTCCATTGTCTCTTTAAGGCCAGACCAGAGGCTCTTACTCCTACAAATAAAAGCCTGTATTCTGGAAAGGACTTAGTTACTTTTTGATGCTCATCTCCTTGGACAGAACCTCCAAGGCAGGCTTGTTGTTGATTATCTCAGTGTCCAGTGATTATTATCCAAGTTCCAGGAACAACATTGTTTACACACAGTCAAAACATGTACCCAAAGGCAGGTTATTTCAGGAGGAATACAGGAGAAGAACAGAATATTGGAGAGCACATTGTACCACCAGGCAGATAGGAAAAGACTAATAGGGTGGTAGTGGGATGCAACAAAAATTTTATTTTAGTCACACATAACTGATTGTTTATGAACTTTTAGAAAAATTATTTAACTCCATAGCAATTTTTGAGTTTTATTGTTCGTGGAAAATAGATATTCTTAAAGTCTATAAGGAAGGAAGTGCTGCTGAATTTTACAAAGTTTAATGAGCCATTCATGATGGTAGACATATAAAATCCCAACACTTCAGACTGAGACATAAAGACAGCTGAAAGTAGAAGAGTGCTCCTGGGCAGCATATTATGGTCAATTCACTAACGTGCCTAATTCTGGAGAGCAAGTGAGAAAACAAAACCAAACAAAAAAGTCATTCTGCTTGATAAAGAAGAGAATTATCACATTTAGGAGAGACCTAGCACAGGCTTTCCATGAGGAAAACTTTCTTCCTCAACAGAACAGTAAAAATGCTTGTAGAGATAATTGAAGGACAGGTCCGTTGTTTCCTTCCTTCCTTCCTTCCTTCCTTCCTTCCTTCCTTCCTTCCTTCCTTCCTTCCTT
>CAJQZJ010000143.1:534227-558685 GCA_907164525.1 Lophiomys imhausi | reverse complement strand
CTTCCTTCCTTCCTTCCTTCCTTCCTTCCTTCCTTCCTTCCTTCCTTTATTTCTTCTTTTTACAAACAGTGCTGAAATGCACACAGGAGCCCAAATGTTGGCTTCTCACTACTGTTATTGGGGATTAGTTCCCAATAATTATTTCTAACCAGAGAATTTGTTCAGGTGTCTTAGAACTCAAGTGCATGATGCTGCAGGGGACCCAAGTAAATGTCAAAACAAATAAGGATATGCAACAGTTTTGTGCAGTTTTTTTTTTTTGCCTAGAGAACATTTCTCACACACATTTGCCTTTTTGTCATATTTAACCATCAATATATGTTTTTTAAATGCTTATATCAATGACTGTCTTAATTCAAGTGATGATAGTCACCCACATCAAGTTCTCTGTTCTTCTTTCTACCCTTCAATATTCACTCTAGACACATTAATGAATCATATGAGATGAAGATGAATTTTTGCTATGTTTTGCTTAGAAAAGAGATCCAGGCAGGAAGTGACAGGTAGTAGTCAGCAGTCCCACTATAACTAATGCTATGTTGGCAGATGAACAAACTACTCTTCATTTCTGCATTCAGAGAAGTCATTATATAATAAAACAGCAATAGAATAACTCAAGCTTAGACATCTTTTCAGGAAAGGAAAAATATAGACGGGTATTCTATCAATGGATCCTAAAGTGATATTATAAGTTACCTGTAGAATAATATTCTGATTCATGCTCAGATAAGTAGTATATTCAGTATTATTATCACTTGACTATTTACCTAAAATATACTCATTTTCATTTCACAACAGAAGTAAATTTCAATAACTGTTGAATTACCAAAATGTTGTGAATAATATTTACTCATTTATAAGGTCTTTCCCCTTGTGAGGATAATCTTGCTGTGAATGGCTTTTCCTTCATGCTTACCTCTAGAATATCAAGATATATTACTATAAATGTTTTCACTTTTGCTCTGAACATTGATTAAAAATGGGTCTTTGAATGTGCTTCAGAATATGAAATTCATCATATAAACCTCGGAACCAGGCCTTAGGGGGAAAACAAACAGCAACTCACACCTAAATTCTGAAACTTACACAGAATAAGCCTTAGGTATTAGAAAAAATTCTTTATTTTATTTTTTTTCCTTTATTTTTTATTTCTTCAAGTTACATCTCAAACGCAGTCCCCTCCCTATTCCCCCTCCAGTCCCACCCTCAACCCCCCATCCTCTTCCCTTTTTTTTTCTTTTAAGTTTAAGGTATATCTTATTTCCCCCTACAGTTTCCCCTTTCAGTCCAACAAATGGCTCTTTCTCTTATAATAACAAATACAATACAGTACAACAGAGGTAATCAGGCAACAGTTATGAGGGTTATATGGCTTCACGTACATTCCCAGTGACCAGTCCATATGTATTTGGTACCTGACTTTAACATTCTACTATCTAAACATCTCCATGAGTTTAAAGGTCTATATCTGACTCAACATTCATACTAACTTGCAACACAATTTTAAAAGTATCTTCTTAGATCTATAACACTCTCTTGACTCCTAAACAACTCAAAATTAAATTATGAGACTCTAGCTATCTGTTCTTCAACCACCTCAGAGACCTGAGAGGGATAAATATATCTGATTTTAAAGGAAGTACAGGGCCTTCAACTTCCCAAACTAAGAAATGACATATCTGTGGCTGCCTGGACCATTCCCATTTTCTCTCCATACATTACACCATCGATCTTCAGTCATTTGGCCCCGTTTCTCTGACAGACATTGATTGTAGAGCAGGGTTATGAAGGACTTACCTACCCAGTCTTGGCAGAGCTAGGCTGTCGACTTACCTGCTTCCAGGTTTTGTCCTTTTTGGACAGCATTCTGTCTACACTTGGAGCAAGGGGCTTTTCCTACCAAGAGATGGGCTTGCGACTAATTCAATCATCTCCCACTGGAGATTCTTCGATGCTCATCTTCTACTTGGAGGAGAATAAGGGGTGCTGTCAGGAGTTGATATGTCTTGATATAAAAAAAAATCTAAAGTTACGAAAACGTCTTTGAATGCCATATTCTGCAGATCTCTTGAGGTTTTTGAAGAGGCCCTATCTATCTCTTATATTAGGGTAAGCAGATATTGCTTGTCTCTTAGCAGGTTTATTTCTGATTAGCTTAGCAAGTAACTATAATAGGCTGTCATAGTACCTAACAGAATGACAGGCTTGCATAACCATTAGTTTGCATTTCTTAATTATCCTAAACAGTTTATGACATAGTAGTAAAAGGCTGAAACATCACATTTCATTTTTTCTTTACCTCCTAACCCTTCTTTTGTTTTAAAATTCCAAATCACATAGTGATTTTTTTAGAAATTTTGAGGTCTTTCAGTAATTTAGGCTTTGTAATATTTAAATTATTTTATAATATCACATATTTTAGCATATTTTCAACAAATATTATTATTCTTTAATTAGGGTGAAGCCCTCACAGGAACAGAAGCAGAAACAAAATGTGGAGTGGGAGAGACATAGAGTTCTAAAGGTAGTCATGTATTTCTAGTTATATAAATGTATATATATACATATATATACATAGATGTAAACAATAAGATTTAATTGTTGTCTTTTTTCTTTTTTTTATATGAGTACTTTATTTTTTTTTCTTTAAATTACATCTCAGTCACAAACCCTTCCCTATTCCCCCTTCTTGTCCCACCCTTCCAACCTCTTCCTCCCCAACAGCTTCCCTTTTCAATCCAACAAATGGTTCTTTCTCTTATAACAGTAAGTTCTATACAAAACAGCAGAATTTACTATGCCACATTTATGAGAGTTAAATGGCCCAGTATACCTTACCAATGTCCAGTTCATACATATTTGGCCCCTGACTTTAACCTTCTACCTTCTAACCATCTCCATGAGTTTAAAGTTCTATAACTGACTTAGTTTTCATACTAACTTGCATCACTATTATAACTATCTTCTTAGATCTAGAATGCCCTCTTGATTCCTAAACAACTCCAAATTTAGCTATGAGACTCAAGCTGTCTATTCTTCAACCACCTCAGGGAGCTGAGAAGGATAAACATATCTGATTATATAGGAAGTGCAGGGCCTGCAGCTTCCAATACTAAGAAATGACAAACCAGTGACTACCTGGACAGTTCCCATTTTCTCTCCATACATTCCAGCATCAGTCTTCAGCCTTTTGGTCCCGTTTCTCTGACAGACATTTATTGTAGAGCAGGGATTATGAAGGACTAACCTACCCTGTCTTGGCAGAGCTAGGCTGTCGACTTCCTTGCTACCAAGTTTTGTCCTTTTTGGACAGCAGTCTGTCTGCAGTTGAAGCAAGGAGTTTTTACATGCCAAGAGATAGGCTTGCCACTAATTCAACCATCTCACACTGGAGATTCTTCAATGCTTATCTTCTACTTGGAGTAGAATAGGGGGTGCCCTCGGGAGCTGATATGTCACGATATTAAAAAAAAATCTTAATTTAAGACCACATCTTTGAATGCCATATTCTTCAGATCTCTTGGGGTTTTTGAAGATGCCCTATCTATCTCTTGTATTTAGATAAGCAAATGTTGCTTGTCTCTTAACAACTTGATTACTGAGTAGCTTAGAGAATATCTGTGATAGAATGTCATAGTAGCTAACAAGGTGACATGCATGCATGACTAGGAGTTTGTTTTTCTTAACTTTCCTAAACAGTTTAAGACGGTGGTATCAAGAGGCCAGAGCTTCACATTTCATTTTTAAGTATCTTTAGGTACGATACCATTAGGAAGCGTTACCTTTAATTTTGTATCAATATAGAAAGATCTATTCAAATGTGGCTAAATATACTCTTAATTTTGTATCAATATACAAAGATCAATGCCTATGTGGCCCAATACAATCTTAATATTGCATCCATATACAAGGGTCAAAACCATTGTGGCCAACTATAATCTTAATTTTGTATCAATATGCAAATATCAATACCGACGTAGTCCCTTAAAATCTTATTTTTGCACAATAAACAATGGTCAATACCACTTTAGCCAAATACACTACTAATTTTGTATCAATATACAAAGGTATAAGGGCATATTCAATAATCTGACCCTTCTTCTTGGTCTTTCCTGTGCTATGTCTATGTCTCAATTTTTCTCAAGTCCGTGCATTCCTACATAGGAGATAAGGATACAGAAAAGGGAAAGAATGAATACCCTGGGTCTAACCTCCAAAACCCATTAAACAGGACCATTTAAAAACTTGTAATCTCTTCCCCTAAATAACAGAGTTTTCAGTTGTCCTTCAAATAACCAAAAGGGGGGGGGGCAGAGAAACACCCTCCCCACCCTCTGGGTATGGGACATCGCTCTCTTAAAATGACTTCCTGCTGGTTTGGGTCGTAGTAAACCTGTTTGGGGCCAGAACCAAAATGGAAAAATGGTTAAAAATGTTAGTACAATCCTTTTATGTTCAGTCCTTCTGTTCTCAGCTGTTTAGATGTCCTAAGGAGTTTGTTGTCTTTTTTTCAATTTTCATTGTAGATAAGTCAACTCTCACTCATTTTAGTTCATACTGATTTTACACACTGTTAGCTTGATTTCTGAAATGTATTAGGCACAGTTCTATATAAGAATTTTTTTCTAACCCTTAAGGGTTTGGCCTCATTTCTCTCACAGACATTGTTTGTAGAGCAGGGCTTATGAAGGACTTACCTACACAGTCTTGGCAGAGCTAGGCTGTCGACTTACCTGCTTCCAGGTTTTGTCCTTTTTGGACAGCATTCTGGCTACACTTGGAGCAAGCGGCTTTTCCTACCAAGAGATAGGCTTGCGACTAATTCAATCATCTCCCACTGGAGATTCTTCGATGCTCATCTTCTACTTGGAGGAGAATAGGGGGTGCTGTCAGGAGTTGATATGTCTTGATATAAAAAAATCTAAAGTTACGAAAACATCTTTGAATGCCGTATTCTGCAGATCTCTTGAGGTTTTTGAAGAGGCCCTATCTATCTCTTATATTAGGGTAAGCAGATGTTGCTTGTCTCTTAGCAGCTATATTTCTAACCCTTAACCTCTTTCAGCCCCTCTCAGTCCCACCCTCCCACCCTCTACCCCCTATCCTTCCATCACAACCCTCTGGAGTGGAATGTCCCTACATAACAGTCCCCTAACCCATTGCCCCAGTCATATGAGGGCCAAGAGCCTCCTCATACACTGGGGGTCTACAAGGCAGCACCACTAGGGCAAAGTGTCTAACTGACAGGAAACAAAGTCTGTGTTCATATTCCCTATGATGCATTGGTTGCAGTATAGTTATCCTGTACAATATGGCTAAAATCCAACTATAAGTGAAGAGATGCCATGTGCATCCTTCTAGGTCTGGGTTAGCTCACTCAGGATGAGCTTCTCTAGTTCCATCCATTTGGCTGCAAATTGCATGATTTTGTTGTTTCTGATAGCTGAGTAGTATTCCATTGTTTAGATGTACCACTTTGTTTTTAATTCAAAAAAAGTCAGAAGCCCTTCTTTATACAACAAATAAATGGGCTGAGAAAGAAATCAGGGAAACTACTCCCTTCACAATAACCATATTTGTATATTTGCCCCTCTCAACCTTGGTCAGAGGAACTTCTCATTGCCAAAGGTAGTGGTTAGTTCAGAAACTAGCAAATGTTTAAAATTCAGAGAATAAGATTATGAGATCTGGGCTATAGATGGGCATCATTAGCAACACCTGCACCCAGCAAGGATCAGGAGACACAGCAGAAGAGTGAGCGGAAAGAATGGAAAAGCTAGAGGATGGTGAGGCATGTTGTGAAATGTCATCCTCTAGGCACTGCATGACAGTTACCCATATGAACTCACAGCAATTGCAGTTATTACAGGACCTGCTCACGATCAAGTTAATTAACATTGAAGCAAAATCTAGGAGAGATTTTCACAAACCACTCTTAGCTCAGGAAGTATTGATAGTTGATGACATAGAGTCACTTTACTTTGGGGAATGGCCACATCCATGTGCATCAGGGCATCACTAATTAGACAGAGAAGGCTGTAAAACCAATTTTAAAGTTAAAAGGAAAAGGATATGGATGGAGACATGATAGAAAACACCTCATTATCCCATGGGAGTATTAAAAGGAGGGAGGGGATGTAGATAAGATCAAATACATTAGATATATGTATGAAATTAGGACACATTATTGGAGCATGATCTAAAGTACTCTGTAAGCTGCCCACAGATAGCAACAATTAACACTCCTACCCAGCTACAATATCTATGAACTAAACCAATGACAAGCATGGCATGGTATCTGCCAAACTGCAGCAAGTGGTACTCACATTGGTGATAACTAACAACTGTCTAATTTGACTTAGGTATACTCAGCAGGAAGTTTTTCACACATGCTAACAGAAACCTATTCAACGCCTTAGATAAAGGAACTTAGAAGAACTGTCACAAGTTTGCTGGACCAGTGTAATGGCTTATTATATTCTCAATCTTACCCTTACACAATAGATAAGTGCATCACCACACTGGATCTAAGAAGTTTCTCTTTATAACTAATGGAGACTATCACCAAAAAAATGACAGCTGAACAAATTGCACAGATCAGTGAATCCTGGGGATTGTGCCTTAACAGATACGTCAGCATCACAATTCTTGGCTTTGTGGCTCACAGAACACTAAAGAGGAGACTGAAGGTTGTAGCAGCCAGAATATCAGAAAGTCTCTACTGAAAAAATGGAAACAAAAGTCTCCTGAATGGAATACTACTCAGCTATCAGAAAAAAGGAAATCATGCAAATCACAGCCAAATGGATAGAACTAGAAAAGCTCATCATGAGTGAGCTAAACCAGAGTCAGAAAGATGCACATGGCATCTACTCACTTAATTGGATTTAAGTCATATAATACAGGATAACTATCCTACAACCAACACACCAAAAGGATCAGGAGCACAGACTCTGTTACCTATCAAAGGGACAATTTGCCCTAGAGGTGCTACCATGTAGACCCAATGCAAGAGAAAGCTGTTAGCCCTCATATGACTGTTGAAGTGAGAGGGGCTGATATGTAGGGACACTCCACATAGGAGGAGTGGGATGGGTGGGAAGGGAAGGAGAGGGTGGGAAGGTGGAAACGGAAGGGGTGGAAAGAGGCCACTATGATGGAAATGTAACTTCATGTAATAAATAAACATTAAAAAAAAAGGAAAGTGGCTCTTTCCGAGAAATAGCTACAAAAGACATAACAATGACAATATCAATAAAAATGCAAAAATGGAAGTGAAACAATGTCATAGTATCCCACTTCTAGACATATTTCTCTCTCTATGTATGTATATATGTGTGTGTACATATATATGTATATATAGATAGATGTCTACACACACACACACACACGTGACAATAATAATAGAGAAAAAGAGACTATCAACTTGAAAATGAAGAGGATATGGAGGTTGAAGGAAGAACAACTTGGAAGAGCTGGAGAGGGGAAATAAAAGGAGAAAATGGTATAATTATATTTTAATTAAAATGTATAGTTTAAAAAAAACAGTAGAAAAAGTTACACTGTTCCACAAAGCAGCCATTTCAGCAACATATGCTCCCAACAATGATGATCTCCTTTTTTCAGTATGTAAAGGAATTTGTAGTAGATAAGGGTATTAATGATGTGCAGGTTGTCTAACTTCTCAAAGGAAATTGCACAAATTATCAGGAAAAAAAAATCGTTAGTAGTTGTTGCTGATGATGTCCTTTCTTCTTATTGTAAATGTAAAGATAACTCTACAGTCTTCATTGCATGACAGACTGTATAATGACCTGCATTTTACGTGTAAGCACCTAGACAGGAAATCATCTCATTAATGTAAATTTAATCACAATGCCATCTAACTTAAGCTAGTATGCTAGTTAATCAAGCATTTCTATGGAGTCATGGTATGACAAAAGCAGTTTTGGAGAAATGCTATAACTAACACAAAGAGAAACCAAAGGTTTTACACAAAGGTGAAACCTTTGCTTTGCTGAGACAATTGATACTGTTAAAATGATGCTGAACAATCATCTTCCATACAATGTTTCCCACCTCCCTACTCACCTCTCTCTCTCTCTCTCTCTCTCTCTCTCTCTCTCTCTCTCTCTAAAACAAACAAGCAGATAAAATAAAATAATTCACACAAAACACTTCAGAAAAAAGTAAACCTAAATATATAAGCAAAAGAGAAGATACAATTCTATTTTAAGATATTTTTAAAAACATTAAGACTAAAAGAATACACCAGTATCATTGAGGCAAAATTTTTGTGCAAAGTGTTTCCTCAGGGTTAGCACAGAGAAACTGTGATACAGGAGAAGCCAAGACTGTACAACTTGCTGGCAGCCAAACTTGGTCCTGTGTAAGAGTTTCCTGGAGGGTCGGGTTTCAAAGGCATAAAGAGGTCACGAAGAGCACCCCAGGCTGGGCACTGTGAAAGGCTAGGAGAGGCCCTTGGTGATGGTGAAGCTTCATTTACAGTAAAAATAAAAATAAAAACAAAAATACCAAAACAAATATACAAAAAAAAAAATAAAACCAAATGATGTTGGAGAGAACTACCATGTTGCAGGATCAAAATCACTGAAGAGAGTCCAAGACAGGCTATCAGTGAGGGCGAAACTGAGTTGCAAAATTCCTGCAACCATGAGATGTCTGTACCATGGAGTGACAAACCAGGACAGAAGCAGCTCTGAAGTGAAGCTGGCTTAGTACTTACTGCCAAACAAGTTGTATAAGCTGTGGATGGAGAGCTAGAGATACAGAGCTAGAAATGCAGAGCTGCCTACGCCTTTTATGGCCAAGAAGATTCTCAGTCCCAACCTCTGCTCCTGAGTTTTACACTGTAACATTGGTTTTGCTTTGATCTGATCATGGCTATGTCCTGGCTCTTCTTTTTTGAAATGAGATTATATAACTTCTTGAGAATTTTGAGAGACTTTGAACTTCAAAATAGATTTTCGATGTTTTTTTTTCTAACTTAATTTTTATAGTGTTTGCATTTTTAAAAAACTGGAACTTCTGAAACTTAGATTGTATTTCATATCAAGATATTGATAATAATATCAGATTTTTGGCATAAACAAGAAAACAAGAGTTATGGTTAATAGTAATGTATTCATATATCAGGTTGGCAATGGTCATTATCCTGACCTGTTTTAGTCAGCGACACAAACCTAGTTATATCCAGATAGATATATATTTAGTTGAGGAAATAGTTCCCGCCAGATTGACTTTAAAGCAACCACGTAGGGAATTTTCTTGACTAATTGCTGATGCAGAAGGGCTCAGATAGTTGACACCATCTCAAATTAACGGAGCTAGTCAAAAGGAGAAATCCTGCATAGTGTTTCTCCTGACTTCTGTGTCAATTTCTGCCTCCAGGTTGCCCGGATTTCCCTCAGCGTCGGTGTGTGACCTGGGAGATATAGAAGAAATACCTGTTATCTTCCCCGTGGAGAAAAATTTTGGTCCTGGTGTTTATTACATCACAAGAAATCTTAACTAAAAAAGCAAAAAAGCTCATGTGTTTTAAAGCTGTCTTTCCTCTACTGACTTTCATCAAAAAACGTTTGTTCACATGTGCTCATGTTCATTCAGAGGACTGCATCAGGTAACTTTATAAACATACTGAAATGAGTCAGGATTAATCATACACTTTTTCCCATGTTGTTTTGACCCTACATTACGTCCCTGTTTAATCTATAAACAAATTGAAGTCAAACTGACATATGGATATCTTCTGACCTATAAATGTATTAAGACCTAATTCATTTGTGTATTCTTACACCTCTTTAAGAAATACACTGTTTTTTCTTCATATGTGCACAAAAGCATTTTATATTTCTGCTTCTTCACTTTGTTTTTTCATTCATTCATTTTAATGTATAACTTTATAGTGCTATCAGATATATCCAATTACAATCAATTTTATTCTGTGACTTTGACTTTTAAGAAAATTCTGTTTGCTTTCTAGGAATTATTATTGTATTAGCAAATACATTTTTCTAATATAGATGCCATCTTTCTCATCTAATTTTGCTGGCAAAAAAGCATCAACCCTACTGTGTCATTGCAGATTAGAGGCCTACTTAGTAATATACTCCTAACCCAGAGAATATTTATTAACTTCAATGATTTGTTTTGTTTTTGAGACAGGGTTTCCCTGTGTAACAGTACATTCTGTCCTGGACCTGGCCGTGTAGACCAGGCTATCCTTGAACTCACGGGGATTCACCTACCTCTGCCTCCCAAGTGCTGGGATTAAAGGCCATGCCTGGCTCACTCATTTTCCTTTAATTTTCTTACTTTTTAAACTTATTTTCACTGATTTTTATAAATAATTTTATATATTTTGTTGGTATTTTACTAAAGTACCTAATTATTATTGTAAAAATAAAAGATTCTTATTTAATCTACAAAACCAACTATATTGCCCTAGTGATATAATAATAATACCCAATATAAATGTACAAACATACAGAGGTTGAGAGGAGAAAATGTATTATTTTAAATGCTTTATTACTGTAATAAATGCAAAATCTTATCAATTGTAAGCTACATATATCAACAGGAAAGTGAAACCTATTTTATGTACTAAGAAAGACAGATTATCAAACTAAAAAGTTGTCTTTCTATTTATTTTTGTCAGAATAATATGACTGAAAGGAAATATGATTTCCTCTGTAACCTTTAAAACATATAACTGAGACAAATTTTTAAAAGTCAAACAAAATATAAGTACATGTAAATATTAATCTTATTTTGACAACTAGTTACTGAATTTTAATTTTCAAAGTTGTGGCATAGTATCTTTAAGGTAGAAAGTATTCCAGAAATAGCATACAATTCCAGAATTACTATAAAATTCATTTGGCATAAACATGTAATTGGAATATATAAAGGTAAAAGCAATGGTAACTCTGAAAAACATAAATTCCTCTACTTTAGAAGAATTTTATTGGTAAATGACAGGTATACTCATTTTAAACCACAAATCTGATAAGTAGTAATCTTCAAATGAAACCAACCGCACATTGCAGGAAATAACTGAAATTCTGGCTGATAGGAAACAACAAAACAAGAGGACAAAGATGTCATATAACACTTCTACAGTCTCATACTGTATAATATTTTAAATATTCATATTAATATAATGCTTCCATGCAGATTTAATCTAGAGACATCCAAGCATTTCATTTCGTTCTACATGTCTCATTTCCATATTGTACATGAGGGCAACAAATCGTAAACAAGGAAACAAGAGCATGAAAATCAGCCAATGATATTGAGATTTCAAACATTTTATACCATGTCTAACTCCGATTTTAAAATAAAACAAAACAAATGTATTTCACTTTGAAACCATATCTTTCAATATCTTCAGCCATTCTGTAATACAGATTCTTTGCTATCTTCAAATCTTGGTGGGACATAAAACCACAACTAACAACAATATTCTTAAAATGTAGTATGCACCATGTTTGTTATTGCTATAACTAAATATAAACAATGCCAATATTTTAAAATCCTTGTGTTATATTTAGTAACAGGAATATGAATATCTTCTATCCTCTTTGATGTTCTAAAAAGTGTGAAATGGTCACTGGACTACAAAGATCATAACGACATGGAAAACACTAAGTCAAAAGAATTACTCCTTTCACAAATATTAGAAATAATTACCCACTTATTTCTTCCTGGAATTGTTTCTCTTTTTTTTCAAGTCTAACTTAAAACATCTATTAATTATAATTGTAACGAGAGTAATAAATTTAAATTTCATAGAAAGTACTATGGAGAATTAGTGAAGATAAGTACTAACATTTTATTGTGTAACTAACTTGCTTGCAAATTTGCAGAGTTCATAAATACAGATATCTCCTGAAGCCATATACATAATTTATTCTGCTCTTTAACTGGTAGAAGTAAGTGTTCACTATGAACTCAAAGACAGGTTCTATCTATTAGTCGCAAACAAAATAATATGCAGAAATGTAAGATTTAGCCTTGCTTAATAATGCACCAATGTTCTTTTTTTCCTCATTATTATTTAGGTGTTTATGAATATACTTCCTCAAATTTCACCAATCCGATTCATGTTACTACAAACATACCACAACATCTAATATTTTCAAAATAATTTGTCAAGGTAATTAAAGTTAGTTTAAAATTGTATCTTTCATATGTTAAACATTAAGCAAAAGTAATGCTAAAGTATTCAACCTATAATCATATTTATTCAGTGACAATAAATATCAGTGTAGTACACTACACTTAACACTGACATATAAGAGAACACATTTTTCTTTTGATGAAAAACAAAATATTAAACTTGCCTCATATGCCAAATACTGTATGTAAATTATGAAGCTTTGAATTCATAATACATTTCCACATTCATTTTTTTTAAAGACTACTTTTATGATAGTGTGCTAAAACTCAAGTTCCTTGTTACCTCTAGAAAGGAATTCTCCATTTTGCATGCGTGTGTGTATGTGTGTGTGTAAGTAAGTAAATAAGTAACTAAGTAAGTAAGCAAAGGAAAAGCCAACACACAAAAGTGGCAACATGAACACAGATGCACAAACATAAAGACAAACACAGAAATGTACCACTTCAATCCCATTACTCATCACTGGATCAAGAGTAAGGACAAATTGCAGAACTCACTAATCCATATCAAAGACTTGCCCTCTTCCTATTTGGAATTCTTTACTATTACTTGTCAAAAGAGAGGAGTAGAAAAGACAAACACTCTAAATCATCTTTCACAACTCACTGAATTAGGCTAAGCTCTCAGCAAAGCTGTAATTGGTTTATAAAGTTCATCATCTTGTTAAACTACTGAAGCAAATTTCCCTGTTCTGTAATTGATGAGCAGGATTCAAATGCATAAACTAGGGCTTATCCTTCTGCCTAATAGTCATCATGAAAGGACCAAAGGTGAGAATGTGTTCATCTGGTGAGAGCACAGGGTGACTTGAAAGGAAATCTGATCATAAGATATGACATATTTTCTAAGTTAACCAAAAGTCCAAGTTCTGAGACAAGCAACATTTGCATATGCAAATATAAGGGGATAGATAGGTGGTCTTCAAAAACCTCAAGAAATCTGTAGAATATGGCATTCAAAGACAGTTTCTTAAGAAGTTTTGATATTGAGATATGTCAGCTCCAGACAGCACCCCCTATTCTACTCCAAGTAGAGGGTGAGCACCGAAGAATCTCCATTTGGAGATAGTTGCATTAGTGACAAGGCTGTCACTGGGCAAGAGAAATCCCTTGCTTCAACTGTAGATAGAATGCTGTCCGAAAATGACAAAACTTGGTAGCAGGGAAGTAGACATCCTAGCTCTGCCAAGACAGGGTAGACAAGACCTTCATAATTCCTGCTTTACAATTAATGTCTGTCAGAGATGCTGGGCCAAGAGGCTGAAGATAGATGCTCTCATATATGGAGAGAAGCTGGGGACTGTCCAGGCAGCCAGTTGTCTGTCATTTCTTGCTTTTGGAAGTTGCTAGCTCTGTGCTTCCTGTATAATTAGACATATTTATCCTTCTCAGGTCTCTGATGTGGTTGAAGAAAAGATAGTCATAGTCTCACAGTTAAATTTTAAGTTGTTTAGAAATTAAAAGGATGTTCTAGGTCTAAGAAGATGTTTTTAAGTTGGTTATGCAAATTAGGATGCAAAATGAGTTAGGTATAGAACTTTAAACTCATGGAGATAAATAGATTATAGTATATTAGTATCACTTGTCAAATATGTATGGACTGGACATTGGCAAAGTATGTTATACCTTATACTTTTCAGAATTGTGATGTAATTATTAAAAAAAAGAATCATGAGTTCCAGGAGAAGGGAGAGAGGGTGAGAGAGTGGGGACTAGAGGGGTGGAGGAAGGGGACTGTGATAGAAATGTAACTTGAAGTAATAAACATTAAAAAAAAAGAAAAGGAAAATGGAAAGGATAATGCATTTGGAAAACTGAGAAGTTAATTTAATTTAAACTTTAAGTTGTATAAAGGTTCATTTCTGCAGAATATTATTTCAGGAAGGAAAAAAAAAGAATGAAACATTTTTATAGAGGCTAACATGATTTAGAGTGTAGTCCATGTGGGAAAGAGTGGCTCCAGCAGTAAGTTGTTTCCAAAGACAATATAATGAAGATGATCTTAAACAATGTTTCTTTCCAGAAACATGGTGATTAAAGCCTGCCATTATCAAAAGAAGCCTGGGTTTCCTGTCTCTACTGACTGGAAAGGCAATTTAACACTGACTGAGGAAACTTTAAAACTCCTTAGCTTGAGGAATCTTCCTTGAGTTCCTTTCTGACAACATCACTGATTTAATAACAAGGATTTGAAATCACCTTTTCTGTGTTTTGTTTGTTTTTACGATTACAGAAGTGTGATCTGGTATACACTATAAAGGTACTCAAAACTTGGTATGAGAATATAGTTTAGTGATAGAGCAAATATATAACATACATAATACCACGGGCCCCTAAACTGAATAACTAAATGAAAAGGTAAGCAGAGAGGGAAAAAGTCTTCATATTCAATTCTCGTCAAGGAATAATGTATTTGGAAAACTGAGAAGTTGATTTCCATTTAACTATAACTTGCAAAAATGTTCATTTCTTCAGAATATTATTTCAGGAAGGAAAAAAATAAGAAAAGGAAAGAAAAAACTTTTCTAGAGGTTAACACGTGAGTTAGGATCTACTTTACTACATTAAGGAAATTTTTAGAAAACCATAGCCAATCAAAATGCAGAGCTTTAGAACCCTGGCTCAAAGGTTACATCTACAAAACTCTCTTCTATCTAAGGATCAAGGAACATCAGAAAAAAGGAGGCACAAAGATTGTAAAACTAAAATGATCAGAAAATTTGCTGTGAAATTTTCTCCTGGGAAGCTACACAGAAAGTCTCTTTAACATGAGCTGGATAAAAACAATTACAATAGATTCATTAATGAAGACAGGGGAAAGTCCAGTAAACCTCAACTCTACACAGAGAACTACAGGCAACTAAGGAACACTTAATGTCAGAAAATAATGTTCTTCTAGAAAGATCATGCCAACTGCTTAATAAATACCAAAAGGTTTGCTGTGAAATCACATAACATGTGTGTGTGTGTGTGTAATTATACAGTCTGAGCAGATAATATTTCTGTGTTTAGGAATATGTATATATATAAATATCATATGTATATACATATATGCATGTCACAACAGTAATGAAAAAAATGCAATGAATTTGCAAAAAGGAAGGGTACCTGGGAGTGTTTGAAGGGAGGAGAGAAAAGCGAAAATGATGTAATTATATTACAAACTCAAAGAGAAAAGAAATAATAAAATATTTTACAATAAAGGTGTTAATATGTTTATGTCTAAATATATTTATAAATATAGGTAATTTAAAATGTAAGTATAGAAATATTAGTGTAGATAATTTATATATATTATTAAAATATTACCAAAGAATATGTCAATCACACATGGAAATAACAAATACATATAAACACTTGAACAAGTTCATCTTATACTTAATTACTTAGAAAACTATCAAGATTCTAAAACTAAAAGTTTTAAAGTTGGCCATTAATGTCAGGCATTTCTGGAATTGAAAAGCTGATTTGTTCCTTATGAAAAACAATAAATTTTCTCTGGAACAAGAAAGGAAATATTATATATTTGAGGATAAGAAAATGTAAAAAACATACTGTACAGTCTGTGATGTCAGTTGTGATTACAGGTTTATGGTCCTCTTTGTGTTTAATCCCAAGATTGTCCTTAAACTTGGGCTGTGTGCTTTCGCCTATCATCCCAATCACTGGAGGGTATATGTAAGTAGAAATTCAAGGCCAGGCTGGCTGCATCAAAATTTCCTCAAACTACAACAAAAAGAAGACTGAGGAGAAGAAAAAGACCATGGTTTATTTAGGATTTTCATCTGTCACAAATTTAGGAACTATGACTACGATTTCTTCAACATTTATGTCTTAGTTAGGGTTCCTATTGCTGTTTAGAAACTCCATGAACATGACAACTCTTATAAAGGGAGATATTTAATTGAGTTTGTTGTTAGAGAAAGGTCTAACACTTGGGTTCTGAGAGGCTGATTTCAGTGCTGAGAGGTGGTTACTGCCCCTTCTTAGGCAGTCTCTGATTGGTTAATAAAAGTCGCTGATGACCAACTAGGTGGACAGAAAAAGTATAGGAAGGATGGACTTTCTGAGATGGAAAAAGGAACCCTGAGTTTTACACAGAGGGATCTCTCCCCCAGGAGACACAGAAGCAGAGAGATGTTTCTGAGAGCTCTTGAAGGTACAGCAAGTCACATGGCTGTTTGGGATTAGGTGGTCTGGGTCAATTTAGATTAGCTAGTTGAGAGTCTCCCCAGCTAAGGGGTAAGCATTGAAACACCAAAGGGTCTTGGTGTATTTAATTATTGGGGAAAAAGCCTGCTGCAAGTTTCAGGTTGAAAGGCCTACCGGCCTCTCTATCTAAGGCAGGCCTACAGATTCTGGCCATAGATCAAAGTCAGGCCCTGGTGGGTACCCTGCCAAGCTGCCAACTGCTGTTCCACTGTCTTAAAATAACAGTTTAGAGTTATTATTAAATATTCAGCAGCTACCCCACCTGCCAGGCCTACAGGCCTCTAAGGCAAGTCAATCCTGCTGAACTCCAGGCTGTTGACTGCTCTGCTGGCCTAATATAACAACTTATAGTTATTAATGAATATGTTAGTTAATAGAGTTTAGGTTGCAGGTGGTAAGGCTGCCCTTGATCAGGGCTTCATCCCCAGGATGAGTCAGGTCACCAGTTAAAGGGAACTAGGCCTGCCAGCCTCCTACCAGCCTGCTAGCTGCTCTACCACCCTAATCTTACAGTTTATTCTTATTAATAAATACAATTGATAACTAAGTTGTGGTTTCAGACTGCCTCACAACTTTTCAGAGGTTTAGTTCATTATCATGATGGGAAGCATGCCTGCATCCAAGCAGACATAGTGCTGAGAAAGGAGCTGAGAGTTCTACATCTTTATCCATAAGGGGAAGAAGGAGACTATCTACCACACTGGGTGTAGTTTGAGCATGAGACTTCAAAGCCCACCTTCACAGTGACATACTTCCTCCAACAAGGCAACACCTAATCTATCAATGCCACACCTCCTACTAATGACACTCCCTAAGGCCAAGCATTCAAAAACATGTGTCTATGGAGGCTATACCTATTAAAACCACCACAGTTTCATACCCAAAAAGTCTGTTGTGGTCTGTGATTGTCACGTTCCTTAGATATTCTCCTACCTCATGTTTAGTATTCTGAATCCAGAGAAAGTCAAATGTGCTAACCTCACCAATCACAGAGGATGCCTTACATGTTTCCTACAATGCCAATATGTTAATACTTTCCAATTAAGGCATACTGGAAGGCTTTCCTCTTTCCTAATATACAAACCATTCTTGTGCTTGTCTTAGAGTCTCTGCTCAAAATGATGGAGGCTGATTCTTCGATACAGCTAAGTTTTGAATAAATAACCTCTACTTGTCCTCATTTATTTATTTTGACTTTTTTCATATATGTCATGGAAGTCCATCTGTGACCCTGCGATATTCTTGGTATGGACCCAAATATTTGTCTGATTCCAAGATGCTAAGAGGCACTGCCTTGCTGCTTTTAGCAAGTGGAGTGAGTAATGTGAGTATAGCAGGTCTTCACTTTGCCATGTTACCTTCAGTCTGTCTGTTATTCATTCTTTGATCTGATGCCGGTATTCTACTATGGTTTTCATATACATTTCTGCCTTGGAATTTGGCCATTCATTCATTTCCTTCTTTGTCATCTTTTGTGCATACTGATTTTATTTTCTTATGTTTAAAAGACATTATTGAAAAATATTTTTCTTTTATTTTGATTTGTGTCCTTTATAAATGTTATTCTGTATGCTAACAACTTCCCATTGAACCATTATAATTTAAGTACAACATGAACAATATTTGGGCACACCTAATACAACAAGCTTAGACTTTTGGCTTCAAAATATTCTTATGGAGAAAAATTTAATTCTCTATGTGTAAGACAACAGTATGCTAGATTCCTGAGCAAACAAAAAATTCTGCCCTAATTTTTCCTAGTGTATGGATCATATATGTAATCTTTGTGGGTCAAACAAATCAATACATACCTATTTGATATTTTTGTAGATTTATAGTGAATGTATGGATAATATATGTAACCTTTGTATGTGGAACAAAATAATGCATATCTATTTGATTTGTGTATAGGTTTCTAGTGAATGTAAATACATACATTTGGATTATTAACACTGCTTTCTTTGTCACTATGATTTTTAAACAGAAGCTCCACATGTAAATTTCATTTTATCAGTGTTTGGTTTCAGCTTTTCTTTGACTCAAGTACATTATACTATGTCATCAATTTTATTAATATCAATTTTGAAAAGAGCATTGGAAAGATATTTGAGTTTCACCATCTGTTTTAAATTGTCATTTTCTCTCCATGCAGTGAGAGTTTCCTCATGTTTTCAAATGTCTTTTTAAATTTCCCCTTTCTATGACATGTGTCTGCCAGAAGAAAATGATATGAAATGGTAATTACATGATGACAGTGACAGCTCTGTTATAACAAGAGATGCTCAAGAACTGAAACTATGCTAAAATTAACATTAATTAGCTTATTTTATTTACACACAAGAAGCAAGACTGGTTATTAGCACATGTGCTGGGAAGTGATATTATCAAGAAGGTTATCATGGTTAATCTGACTGAGGTCACCTAACAGTGTTGGTGTTAGACATGGGATCTAGATGTCTAACTTAACTCTTCTACCATTACACTTCTTAGTAATGTGAAAAATAGAAGGACATCATATATTCTCAATTCAGGTTTCTTGTTCATCTAGAAATTTCTAGGTAACCTCCAAGAATGTAGTCTAGAAAATACCTATTTGTGCTGTGTATACTTACACATACACAAATTAATTATTTGAAGATAGTAAATGTGGGTTTATTTTAAAGTAATAAACATATATTGAAAGTTCATTAAAGACTGGAATCTGTATAATAAAGAGATGACTGTGCTTTAAAATTTTCTACATGAAGAATTAAATCTTGGTTGAATATTTTATGTCCTGGTTTATAAATCACCATGAGATTATTGCAGAGTTTTTCTTCAATTTATGACCACTTCTCAGTATGCTACTTCCTATAACTACCTAGTACAAAATGGTAGAAGGGGATTTAGGGCTCCTTCAGAAATTACTGGAATTATTTTCAAATCCCAAGTCAAATTGAGCAAATGAAGCTTTTTTTTTTTTAAACTCAGCCCAGCAACTGTTATGTATTGACTTCATTTTCAACAAGGCTGGATTTACAATCAACAAGGAAACTCACATATGACGTATCATTTAAGGTCCCATAAAGGTTCAACAGAGGAGGAAAATCTCATCTTAAATGTGGGGTTACTGTTTTTTGGGGTTTATGATAAAATAGAAAGGAGAAAACTAGCATCCATCTTTCTCTGCTGCATAAAGGCAGGCAATGTGATCACCATCTGCCTCACATTTATGCTTCTATTTCTCATCCCATGGGAGACCTATATCCTTTCTTAACACATAGTTTAAAATAAACTCTTTCTCCCTTAAGTTGCCTTGGGAAATATTTCTATCATAGCAACAGGAAAGCAACTAATACCGCAACTCAAAGAACTGAACTGGAATGTACACAGATTGTATGATTTACCTGGTGAGGAATGGTGGGGGAAAAACTCTTAAAGTCTTAGCATTCTTAAAATAAAACTGCTATACTCTTACAAGGGAGAAAGATTTATATATACAGGAAAACCACTGAAGTACATAACATAAAGAGGTCTCGATTCTGAGACAAATCATTTCAAGCAGCGTTTGTCTTGTATTATGGGATGGCCAAGTGCATGATGTCCATTCAGAACTAAGACTACAGAAGGGTTTTGTGGTGCAACATGGGTGATTCTGCCCTGTGCTGTCAGAAATGCATCAAATTCATTATATGTTGAGATGCATATGTGTGTATATATATGTATATATGTATGTATAGATATGTATGTGTATGTGTGTATTCCTGTTCAGACCCAATAATATGACATGTATGCATATTATTTCAGGAATGATCATTCCCCCACTAGTATTAGGTAACTAATTGGTGATCTCATAAGAAAATTTTGAGCCTACCTTAGCATTTTTAATCATTAGCCCTTTATTAAGTATGTTTTTGTTTAGGGCTGAACATAACCCCATTATGCATATGTACTACATTTTCTCATCCATTATTCTCTTGATGAACACCTGGCATGATTGAGGTACTAGCAAATCATATTTTAGATATTGTAAGTTGTGCCATAATGATGATATCTTTGTTATATGCTGACTTTGATTTGTTCAGATATAAATCTGAGATCAGCACAATCTCATTATATGATAATACTATATTTTTATGCTTTTGAGGAACTTCTATATTTGTTTTTGCAGTTTGTCTTGAGTATCTTTCTAAAGATGTTATATAAGGTTTGTTTTTATAACTATGTTATAGATAAATTTAGGCAAAAAGAAGTTAAGTAAGTTATATGAACCCAAAGGGCTGGTAGGTTACCATTCTGTAGGTTGTTGTTTACATATATTTGTATGATAAGTGACTGAGTAGGTCTCTTTAGCATTTGTTATGAAATAACTACTTGCTGGATAAAACCATTACTTTTGGTTTAGGCAAATGTTCACTTACTAACCTAAAACATTTTTCTCTCAAACTGTATACATTTACATATCTAGATGTTGTCAGTTTCAAAAGTTTTGTACATTTATAAATTCTATGATTCCTATCAAATAATAAAAACCTTTAATTGTAGACATTACTGTGAAAGTTATTTTTAATGGTAACTATTTTATCTTTATTTAATTTTATTTGTTTATGCATTAATAAACAGCAATCGATACTCACAATGCTATTAATATTCTCTCATTGATTGCCTAAGCACTCTGAAAGTTCTTCTAAAGACAGTGACATTATGCTCATTAACTTCGTATTCCTAGAACATTGACACTCAAAACCTTCAATTGTTCACAATGTCTGTTCCTCTTTGAAGTAGATGTAAATCTCACAGACTGTTGCTAGTTTTACAATCATGAAAATTCCTATCTTAAGGACCTGGAAACAAACCATCCAAAAGTGTTAATTTTGAAATGAATTTGCTGGTCTTCCAGTCCAGGGAAGATGGGTCAATTGATTCCTCTAGTTGCAAATAGGAAATATATAGTTCTACTAAGGGTAAAAATGTGATTTTCAATAATTTTTTTATGCTGGAAACCTCGAAAAGAATGCCTCATGAACCACAAATAAGGCATAGAAAATATTTTAAAATGTTAATAAAAACTAAAAATTTAAAAATGTAGATCTTTATCTTTACATTTTACATATTTTATCAAATACTTTGTGTATGCTCATATGGGCAAGGGCACACATTAATATATTTGTCTATGTATATATGTGCATAAATACACTTGTACTTATCCTATACAATATATGCACCTTATTTTCAGTAGCATTTAGTCCCTTTCATTTAACAATATCAGAAAAATAATCAGTATCTATTAGATAATTTTGCCTATATAGTAATGTGTTTACAGCTAAGACTTACCTTAAACTCACTATATAGTTCAGTGGCTTTAACCTCATGGTAGTCTTTCTGCCTCAGCTTCTTGAATGGGGAAATAACAACTATGAATCACTATCACCCACATTATAATAAGTTTTTTCAATATTTTATAGGTGTTTTACTCAGCTATCAGAAACAAGGAAATCATGCCATTCACAGCCAAATGGATGGAGCTAGAGAAGCTCATCCTGAGTGAGCTAACCCAGACTCAGAAGGATGCACATGGCATAGGTTTATTATAAATGCTTCTGCCTAATTATTACCATATGTTGTAATATCATATTGAAAAAATATCTGTAAGAGAGGGCTGCTTTGAGTTTGTTACTTCCACAAAGCTTATAAAAATGGGACTGTCCTTGGGGTACATCCTTTTGTTGAATTTTAAGGCCTCTTCAGCAGCATAGAAATGGAGTTATTATCCTGAGTAATAAAATATTTAATAAAGGTAGGAAAAGGGACACCAGAGACCTTACTAGTTCTTTGGCCTTTGAAATATATTACTTGCCTGTAAGCTATTAGCTTATTACTCTGTTGTAGTAAAAACTGTAATTCATCCTCTAAAAGCAAAGGGATTTCACTGGATCTGTAAAATTTGTCTTCATCTTCACTCAGGATCATGGTCTGAAATACAGTGCAGTCTTCACACACACAGGGAGGCTATGTGAAGGACATGGTATTCCCACAGTGTCATTTTCCTATCAAGCAACAATCAACAAATCTTCAAGGCTGAAAGGACAGCACTAACTTGCTCAATTACATTCTGATTCTGTGCACTGATGTGAAGAAATCTGAGATGAGCATACCAGTGACCTTAGGAGACCACTCTCCCATGAATTATTAATGATTATCTTCATGGAGACATTGTAACCCTGGTCATCTGTTTCATTCTGTTAAACTGGAGCTAAAGATGAGAGACCAGCCAAACTGTCACAGCAGAGGGCTCTCCAGCATGAAGAGTCACACTGTCACAGCCACACTTGGTACTCAAAGTTAGTTTCTGTGGCGAGAATCAAACTATTTCACCAATCATAGAAACAAATGACTAAACATTAACACATATTTTAACAATATTTTGTCATAACTCACAAACAAACTATGAAGGGATAATGAAGGAATAATCCTGGGAAATTCTGAAAATTTACCCCTTTAAGAAAATAATAATAGTTGAAGCAAGGGGTTTTTCTTGCCAAGAGAAAGGCTTACCACCAACCAATTCAATCATATCCTACTGGAGATTCTTCGATGCCCATCTTCTACTTGGAGTAGAATAAGGGGTCTGTCAGGAGCTGACATGTCTCGATGTCAAAAAATCTTAAGTTAAGAAAACATCTTTGAATGCCATATTCTGCAGATCTCTTGAGGTTTTTGAAGATGCCCTATCTACCTCTTATATTTAGATAAGCAAATATTGCTTGTCTCTTAGCAACTTGATTTCTGAGTAGCTTAGAAAATAACTGTGATAGATTGTCATAGTAACTAACAAAATGACACGTTTTCATGACTATTAGCTTCCAATTCTTATTTATTCTAAACAGTTTATGACAGTTGGTAGAAAGAGGCCAAAACTTGATATTTCATTTTTAAGCATTACTAGGGACAATACCTTTAAGAAGTGTTACCCTTAATTTTGTATCAATATACAAAGATCAATACCAATGTGGCCAAATATAATCTTAATTTTGTATCAATATACAAAGATCAATACCGATGTAGCCCAATACAATCTTAATTTTACATTAATTTACAAGGGTCAATACCATTGTTGCCAAATATAATCTTAATTTTGTATCAATATACAAAGATCAATACCTATGTAGCCCTATGCAATCTTAATTTTGCATTAATATACAATGATCAATACCAATTTAGCCAAATATAATATTAATTTTGTATCAGTATACAAAGGTATAAGGGCATATTCAATAATCTGTCCTTTTTTCTTGATCTTTCCTATACTATGTCTATGTCCCATTTTTCTCAAGTCTGTTCACTCCTACATAGGAGAGATAGAAGGAAACAGAAAAGAAAAAGAGAGAAGTCCAAAAAGGACAAAACTTGGAAGCAGATAAGTCGACAGCCTAGCTCTGCCAAGACAAGGTAGGTAAGTCCTTCATAATTCCTGCTCTACAATCAATGTCTGTCAGAGAAACGGGGCCAAATGGCTGAAGATTGATGCTGTAATGTATGGAGAGAAAATGGGAACTGTCCAGGCAGCCACTGGTATGTCATTTCGTAGTTTCGGAAGCTGCAGGCCCTGCACTTCCTATATAATCAGATATATTTATCCCTCTCAGGTCTCTGAGGTGGTTGAAGAATAGATAGCTAGAGTCTCATAGTTAAATTTTGAGTTGTTTAGGAATCAAGAGGGTGTTCTGGATCTAAGAAGATATTTTTTAAATTGTGAGGCAAGTTAGTATGAAAGCTGAGTTAGATATAGAACTTTAAACTCATGGAGATGGTTAGATAGTAGAATATTAAAGTCAGGTGCCAAATACATATGGACTGGACATTGGGAATGTATGCTAAGCCATATAACTCTTATAATTGTAGCCTATTTATTTCTGTTGTTTTGTATTGTATTTATAATTATAGGAAAAAGAACCATTTTTTGGACTGAAAGGGAGAGCTGTTGGGGGGAAAAAGAAATACCTTAAACTAAAAAAAAAAAAAAAAAAAAAGAAGGGAAGAGGATGGGGGGTTGAGGGGGAGGAGGG